>CM024755.1:108498019-108925304 GCA_014218235.1 Colocasia esculenta | reverse complement strand
AAAGAAACCAGCACAAAGGCGCTCAATACTGAAGGACTGTCTTCGGGATAGCAGAAGCTGTTGCGAGATAAACCGGCATGGAAGAGAGCACCGAATTAATCAAAGTAAGCCTACCGGCCTGGGACAAGAATCTAGATTTCCAAGATTCGATTCTAGCATGAATTCTATCCATCAAGGACTTGTAATCCACAATAGTTGTTCTGCACTGCTTCAGAGGCACACCAAGATAACTCATAGTACCTCTTTGCGATGAAAACCAGTGATGCGATGAATTTTTAGAAGCAAGCTGAGTTGAGCCGCTTTAGCCATAAGAAAGAGCTCTTTGAATGATTAATCTTCTGCCCCGAGGATCTTCATAACTTTAACAATTGCATAATTTCTTGATATTGCGAGTATGTCATTTAGCAGAAGAAGGGCATCATCGGCATAAGGGATGTGACAAACCCCTGCACCCTAGGCCCCGAATAAGGGATGATCTCCTATTATCCAGAAGCATGCGAAGACCCCTGCTCAAAGTTTCCTCCATAATAATGAATAAAGAAGGTGCCAAAGGATAGCCTTGGCGGAGACCTCTAGAAGATTTGAAATAGCCAGCTAGATCACACCATTGAAAGACCGAAAACCAACAGTTCGAAATCAACATGGCCACAAGAGAATGAATCTTGAAGAGAAACCAAACTTACGAAGAACAGCCAGCAAAAAATCCCATTCCACCCTATCATAAGCTTTCATCATGTCAAGTTTAAATATGACATTATGCCCCCGCACTTTCCTACTCAGATCTACCGCCAATTGTCTAGCAAGAAACACATTATCCATAATATTCCTGCCTCTAACGAAAGCTCCCTGCTCCTCAGAGATGATTGACGGCAAAAGAGAGGATAGTCTTTTAGAGATGATAACAGACACAATCTTATAACATAAATTGCAAAGACTTATAGGTCGGTATTGGCTGAAGGTGGTTGGGTTATCAACTTTCAGGATCAAAGCAATAATAGTAGAGGAAACACCCCTGGGGAGGGGGAAACCAGCAAAAAAACCAGCAACAGCCTCACACACATCCTTGGCTATAATACTCCAACAAGAAGTGAAAAACTTGTCGTGAAACCATCCGGACCCGGGGAACTGTCCCTTTCATGTTCCAATAGCAGATTTTATTTCCTCATCCTTTGGAATAGCAGTCAGCATAAGTTGTCCTCTTCAGAAATGATGTTGGGGATAGAGTTGAGAACCTTGCTATGAATCGCATGATGATCTGTGGAAAGAAGGGAGGAAAAAAATTGCACAGCAGTAGACTTTAAAGCATCCTGATCCTCACACCATTGACCATCAAAATTAATCCGATGTATGTAGTTTTTATTCCGTCTACTTCTCACAGCCGCATGGTAAAAAGCAGTGTTCCTATCACCCTCCTCCAACCATTGGATTCTGGACTTTTGGCACCAGAAAAGTTCCTGACAAAGAAGGGACTGTCTGAGTTGAGCATTAGCTTCATTCAAATTCGAACGATTTGAAGTAGTAGGAGATTCATCAAACAGAGTTTGACAATTGGCACAAAGATCCTCCGCTTTCCTAATGTTATCCTCAATGTGACCGAAGACAGTTTTATTCCAGTGTCTCAAAGCAAATTTGACAGCCCGAAGTTTATCTTGAAGCCTATAGAACGGATTGGGATTCCATCTGTTTGCTGAAACCCAAGCTTGCTTAACACATTCCATAAAAGAATCATGTGTCGGCCAAATATTTTGGAAAATAAACCGGCTAGGACGAGATTGCAACCCATGCATATGGATGAGCAATGGGGCGTGATCAGAGGGACCACGAGCCAGGTGCTGAACGCTACAAACAGGGAAAGCCCCCACACATCTATTATCAATGAGCAACCTGTCCAGCCTGGCTTTAATTGACTGAGAGCCAATTCTGTTATTAGTCCAAGTGTGAGAGTAGCCTTTGAAGCCAGTGTCAAGCAGACCACAAGCAGAGATGAAAGCATTAAATTCAACCATAGACGTCGTATTGTGAAGCCGTCAGCCCTTTTTCTCAGAGTGTTTGGTGATGCAGTTAAAATCACCTCCAACAATCCAAGGAATATTTATAGTATCCACCAGAGCAAGTAAATCATCAAATAACAATCTTCTGTCACTCAACTGACAACTAGCGTACACCGCAGAAATGACCATCAAAGGAGACCCATCTTTGAGAAGCATGCCCGTGACATGTTGAGATGTATAAGCAATTAGGTGGAAAGAAAAAGGTTTATTGATGAAAATCCAAATTTTGGAATCACTTTGAAGTTCCTCAACACAGCCATCCATCTGGAGATAGTTGCACATACTAGCAATCTTACAAATATTCAATTTCGGCTCAAGAATAGCTAAAAATTGTATTTTCTTTTCCCTCACCAAGTGTGTATGGATGATAATGGTGAGAGGTGAAATAGAAGGCGAGATAGAAGGCGAGAAGAAAGGATGTGATGGTGATGGATGTGAATTGAGTGAGGTAAGGATAGAGAATGTACAATAATGGAAAGATGAGGGAGCACATAATAAACAACATGGTCCATGGGAGGAAGGTATGCCCCTTGTGATAGGGTGAGTGATGAGAAGAAGCGAACAAGTCGGGTGGCTTAGCAGAAGGCTGATTGAGTGAAGTGGGGTCCCCCTCAAGCATAAAGAAAGGGGTTAAACTTGACGGAGATAGGGATGAAGTTCTCCTGATCAATGTGGCTTGCCCTTGAGACAAGAGTGTGAGGAGCTAAAATGGTGGGCCCCAAACCCGATCTGAATAGCACATCACAGAGATCCCAACATCTGAAGATGGCCCAATATGAAATTGATATAAGAATAGACAACGGGCAAAATAAACAATGGTATGCCCCTTGAAGCCAAAGCCAAAGCATATAACAAAGTAGCCAAAGTGCCCCCTGAAAGTGCCTTGTTTGAAAAGGAGGTAGATGGATCTAGCTGGAATGAAAAGGTTGCCCCTGATCCTGAATGATAAGCCAATTGTGAGGGATTCAGTGGAGAACAAATCACTCTGAGTCCTTGTTGAACGGGTCAAACATGAATGTGGCTGAGGGACTCGAAGAACAGTTGACTTGATGAGAGGAAGGGGACCAAGCATTGCAAGGAATGAGCTAGGTGCAAGCTTTGCAAATAAGCTAACATGGCACCTTAGCCTGAGAAGAATTAGCTTGGTATCCCGTGGAGTGGGAAGAACAACCCTTAAGAAATCTTTAGCATATTTCCAAAGAATAATGGCCCCATATCCTATAGGTCTCGAATATTCAGGTTCCAACAGGAGAGGATTGAAGATCTGTAAAGCTGCTATTAAGATAGGTGACAAAATGATCTGGATTTGCAGTGACTTGGCAACTTGATTGGATGGCTTGGAAATTTGGGTGATGGTTTGAGTTAAGCAATGATTGGATGCCCCTAGCTTGACTGGTTCTCTGGCTTCATGCCTCTCCTTAATAGGTGCCTCTACTTCCTCTATCACCTCTTTGTTTGGGCAAGGAAATGTTGAAACTGCTCCTACAGTCACGAGTTGGATGGATTTCTCCCCTACCAATGCCTCGTCTACAACCTTCTCATGATGGACTGACTCTTTCTCCCTATAATGAGAGTAAATTGAGTGTGAGACTGAAGGAATGGTTGGTTGTGATCTCACACTTTTAGAATGAGGGAGAATGAGTTGGAACCTTTGACTCAGGTTTGGATGATAATGTTGTATAGTAGAGGTGGTAGCAGTCCAAATAGGGTCACAACATGAAGGTGGTTTGAACTGGACTGGGAGAGAGGGGTCCTCCAAGTAGGACTGAAGAATTCTTGCTCGATCACATAGTTGAGCAAATGTGAAAATGTAGCTTAGCTCAAGTAATGATCGAAGCTCAGGAGTGGAATTATGAATTAGAACAGGGATAGCTTGAGACTCACGGATGCCCAGACCTGATCTAAAAGCCATGTCTCTCCACCTATTAGCAAATTGAAGGAAGGATTCATCTGGTCTCATTTTCTCTGCCACCAAATCAGAAAGTGTAGGGTTGGAATTGCCAAATGTTCAAAATAAGCTACAAACCTTTCTGAAAGAATGTCAAAGTTGACAAGGTCTGTAGCTGGTAGAGATATGAACCATGAAAGGGCCTCACCTTCAAGTGATTTGTAAAACAAATGGACAAGTAGGGTCCGATCATGAAACCATTGACAAGAATCCATAAGGAATGTGGCAAGGTGAAAGTGAGGATCAATAGTCCCATCATACTTTCTGTATTTGGGAAACTTGAATCCTGGTGGAAAATGTACAGGTGGGAGTTTGCAATAGCCCTTCCAAGAATGAGACTTTGGCAAATACTTAGCTAGGAGCATCTTGGCATACCCCTCCGCCTCACTTCTACGTATGTAGTCTTGTGGTGGAGGAGCTTTAGGGGTGGTAGAGTGTAATGATTTGCGGGGTATGGAGGATCCAACATAGGTAGAGGTCCTAGATTGAGTACGAATGTTGGACGGGACCCTACCACTAGAAACTTTTGGTTGAGCTTGAGACTTGGCCTGGGGGATTGGAGTAGAAGCACAAGATGTCTTGCCCCTGGACAAGAATTGAAGGAGTTGACTGGGGGTGTAACGTGGAAGAATATGAGACAACTCCACATCCTCCTGGGGGAGGAAAGGAGTTGAGGAAGAAGATCGCTGAAAAAATGAGTTTTCCATTTCTTACTTCCATCCAAACTCATGTATCAAGTTAGCATACATAGTGAACTCACACGTCAACACACATGACCAACACTCAACAGACAACAGTTGACACTATCATTGAGAAGATGGATGACACACCAGTGTGCACTAGCATTAAAAACAGATTGTTTATCAAGAGTTGCATCCCAGATAGCTTTTAAACTTATTTTGGCCAATCTTAGAGTGATTCTCTTGATTGTTCTCTCAAGATGAGAGAGAGACTGGGTATAGCCAACACGGTGTAGACTCGTGAGCTCACAACACACAACCTGGGTTTTCTAGACACAGGGTGAAGGTCCTCTTGCCCCGTACCGTGAGGGAATCCACGGAATGTAGGGACTTACAGAGTTCTCATTTGGCACCGATCAAATTTACCTGAGAGGGAATCCCCAAGTAAGAGACCGTGAACCAAAGAGGGGCTATCCTAGAATATGTGAAGAGGCTGCTCACTCATCACTCACCAACCCCGCAGACAGAGAGGGAAAGAAGAAGAGAAGGAGGAAGGGAATGAAATCTAATCAATCACACGCTATCAAGAAGAAATAAAATAAAATACACATGTACACAAGACAAGCATGTAACTGCAGAACTCACACGGCATGTAAAACCCACAAAATCATGACATCACATACACTAGAAAGACAACACGGTGGCATGCTGTTTAGAAAGAATTGTTGTCAAGAGTACATGCGTTACTTTAGGGAATATTGGAGTTCAAAATTTGCATGTTGATGGCATGCAATCTTAGCCTTAAATAAATAACCCATAATAGCAAGATGGCATTGAAGTCAACTTTAGCGGCATACCACATGGACATTAAAAATATTAGTGTTAAAATGGTCCTGATGCATGCAATGTGAGGATTAAAATAATCTGAAATTGCTCTTCTTGAAAGATCACCGTGGAAATCGAAAAAAGAAGGTGTGACTTGCAGAAAATACAACTAAAATGGCAGGAAGTTAAGAAGAAATACCACCATGGCAAGCAATGTGTGTCCCACCGTGATCGCCAGAAAAACTGTAGACGTTATTTCTTTCGATGACGAACGTCCACATTTATCTTGGCGAAAATATGAGGATGGGGAAATGATGAGTGATCGCCAGAGACATTTTACCTTTGCCCGGAGAAAATGTGATCGTGTAATGCCTCGATGTGGAGATGATGGATTCTTTACTCCTCCTCCTTCGGCCGGCCAAAGGGTGAGGGCTCCACGGTGTAGCTTCAATTTTTCTGCAGAAAAAATAAGTACAAAAGACCCATTAGACTGAAAATTATGGTAGCATACGCTCACATATATAAAAAAATACACACAATCGGGGGGTGTCTTACCGTTTGGAGGCTTGAGAAGGAAGACGGCCAAACGTTATGACCACCTTCCCTCCCTCCTTTGTTTATAAAAATCCTTCTAAATTGGGTATTGGAAAGGATGCACTACGTGAGTGTGTGCACAAGTGTAAGGAGAATACAGTGTGTACCACAAAAAAAATTTAAATTAATGGAGAGGAGGAGAATGGGAATCCCTGTCCAATAGGCGCAATGATGTGGGTGTTCTCCAGGGCGACGAGCTCCTTTAAGAGTCCGCCGTCAATGTGCCGTGAGCGAGGATGGCTTGTCATCGGCCCCGAGTACCCGTCTAGTGGTGTTTTGTGAAGTGCAGCGACGACGGCAGAGCTGGAGCGGGGGTGTGCTGATGGACGTCGAAGTGATGTGCAGGAGTTGTTGCCGTCACAGCAGGAAGAGTTTGGGCGTGCTACAGTGAGGAGGCCGCACGATGGAGAGCATGCAAAAGATGGAGCACTAGCCTTTTGCGACTGACCCCAGCGAACCCGGGTCTGTATGAGCGTCCTCGAGGAGATAGAGAACTGTCCCCGGTGTGTCCCTGCTGCTGGGTGGCTGCCGCAATGGAAAAATCCGTCTCTCCCCCTCCTGATGGAATGGAAGTGGGATCCTTATCACTAGGTCGCATGCATGGCTTCCTAAAGAGACGGGAACGTGGGCAGTTTAAGTGGGAGAGGCTTGCACAGGTCTCACGGCGAGCTGGACACCAAAGCCGGAGCGGTGGGCATGAGTGCGTGAGACGAGGGAGTGGATGGCAACGGAGTGGTTGCATGAAGCTGGGTCGCATGCGATGAGTGAGAGAGATATGAGCATGGCGGGTTAGGAGAACGGTGGGGTTATCGCGAGGAAGTTTCCTGTGTGCATGGGTGACGTGTAGACAGTTGGTGTGTGCATGTGTGGGGCTGTATGCGGGTGAGAGAAAAAAAATGGCCACGCATGTATGGTGGTGGAGTGGATGTTGTCGGCGCAACTGGTGTGTGTTCATGGGATGGAAATGGCCGATCACGCATGGACGTGCGGCTAGCTGAAGGCCGCATGTATGCAGTGACGGATGGCAATGTGCCTCTCGTGCATGCATGGTCACGCGGATGGGTGGTAATGGTGAAGGAGTGCACGTGTGAGGTTGGAGAGATGGGGTACACAGCGGTGTGGTTTAGCGAGTGGGGATGTGAGAGAGAGACGTGGGTTTGGTTTGTTGTTGGGGTTTAATTTGTTTAGGTTTAAATGGGGTTGGGTTGGTCTATTTTATAAGGTATGGTGTTGGATTTAAATATGTTTGGTTTGCATGGGAATGTATTACCTGTTGGCTTTTTTTATGGTGGTGTTGGGTGTTTTTAATAGTTTGAATTGTATATGGGTTTTAATGGGTTTAAGTGGGTAGGCTGGGTATGGGTGGGTAGGATACTTACGTTGCATGGAGGTGAAGCATGGGTATTGTTATATTATTATTATTATTATTATTTATTATTATTATTATTATTATTATTATTATTGTTGGATTTTGTTTTATGTGGATTTTTTATGGGTTATGTGATTCTTTTTTAATCGTTGGGGGTTTTAAGTTGGGTTTAAATTGTTTAGATTTTAATTGGGGTTGGATTTGGTTGTTTCCTTTTATTATGTATTTATTTATTTTACATGTTTTACATGGATCATTTAATTTGTTTAGTGGGGTTGGGTTGATCTATTTTATGTGGGTATGATTTAGGTTGGTTAATGAGATGGCATGCTGGCCTTTTTTAATGGGTTGGTTGTTGTGGATTTGATTTAATTATTTTTAGTTGAGTTTTAATCATAATGGGTTTATGTAGATTTTATGGAACTCAGCTATGGGTTTTATTATTTAGTTCATTTATTTAGATTTCAAGTGGGATTTTAATTGATGGGTATGGTTAGTTTATTTATTGAGTTTTATGGGTTTTATGTGTGAGATATATTTAATTGTTGTTTTCATGGATTTAACTTGTTGTGTTATTTAATTATTTAATATCCATTATGGGATTGGTTAAGGTTGGTTTAAGTGGTGGTGATGGATTTTATTTTATGTAGGTTTTACAGATTATGTGATTTTATTTATTTGGATTTTAAGTTGGGTTTAAGTGGATTTTAGTATGGCACAAGCACACACACATGAGACAGCTAGAAGGTGGTGGAAATGGCAAGCACACAAGCACCGCACACTATGCAAGAGATAACGACAGCGGAGGCTAGCACAAGAAAAGTGTAGGTGACATACGACTGTGTCGCCAAAAGATCTTGACGACAGTGAATTTTGGAGCTCAAAATGACAGGCGACCAACCTCATAAATGGAGCAATGACAACTTGGACTGCCGACAAGGGCACAAGCTACCCTGGAGATCTTAATGGAGATAACATTGCGCCTACTGAATAATGGGCCTAATGGGCTAAGAAATGAGCCTTGAGAGGATGATCCAAAATGCGCGTCTACCAGAGTAGACGTCCAGGGAGTCTGCCGTTAACAAGGTGTCAGTGGAAATCGATGTTGCCATTTACATGGGATCTGAGGCAAGTCAACAAACGGTCAAACAAGCCTTATTGAGCTATGAACCACGCAGAGATGGGCCAAATATCGAATCTACAGCAACCTGCCGCGTTCCCTTCCAGAAGGTCCTAAGGGCAAGGCCTGCCCTGGGGCACATGCCAACACACAACTGGGCCCACGGAAGCACCCGAGGCAACACAGGTACTATCGCAACCCCCAAGGCCGCCGCGACACCATCGTGATGGGGAAGGGCACCGTGACAACCCTTGTTGCGATCGAGCAAGGTGTTGCGATAGAAACCCTGTCGCGACTAGGAAACGCATCGTGACAGTAATCCTGTCGTGACCGGGAAGCGCAGCGCGACAGCCTTATCGCAACCGCCAACCGCGTCGCGATAAGGTCGTGCCCGAGCGAGCCGATGCCTCTTCTGATGTCGCGACGCGCCGAGCCATCGTGACACCAGCAGAGAGGCAGACCAACGGTATCCTCAATCCCGGGCCGCCCACAAACCATACAAACATGCACACACGGGGGAGGGAGAATGGGGAAAGCTTGGAAAGCTATTCTACCAACCACGAGGGCTCCAATCCACCCGGATTAGAGAGGGCACAAGAAATCCCTATCGATTACGAAGAACCGAACCCAAACAAGGGCCTTCACGATGCACGGCCGCCTCCTCCTCACTCCACGAAGCCGCTCTGCCACTCCGCACGAGCCCGCCGGCCGCTCCACGGCTGGATCGCCGGAGGGGAACTCCCCCATCCCTGGAGAAGAGGGAAAGGGAAGAAGAGGAGAGAGAGGGGAAAGGGGTAGCCGGTCAGCGCCTTAAGCCCCCGGCACCAGAACGCGACGGACCGCCCCGTCACGTTAAGACCTTAATGCGACGGGTCAACGGACCGCGACAAGAACGTGCCCCCCACGAGCGCCGCGACAACGCGATAGGCCTTACTGACACACCTGCCACTCTGACAGGCGTCAGACAACCGAAGCGACAAAAATCAGTCGCGACCCGTTGACCGGGCACGACACGAAGATGCAACGGAGAGCCAGGGTGCGACTAGAACGCGACCCACAAGCTCGACACGACACGGATGACTGTCGCGTCAGACGTGACACTAACGCATCGCCAAACTTGGATGCCTTAGCAGACAGTCATCCCAGACACTAGACGAAAAGTCGGGAAGCTAGGTCTTACATTCACGGTGAGTATTTCCCTGATTATGCTCGACGTGAGAGACGAGATTAGTTCTATGAGTTGGTTCAGGGCGATCTCATAGTTACTCATTACCATCAGAGGTTCATCCGGTTGTTGAGGCATGTTCCTCATGTTTCTAGCAGTGAGCAGGCTTGTGCAGAGAGGTTCATTGCAGGACTGAGGCCAGACTTGAGGTGGGGCATGACTACTCATATGTGTGCCACCTTGGGAGAGGCCGTGGCTAAGGCCACCGCCTTGAGAGAGATACCTGGCAGCCCCAGTAGCAGCAGCAGTAGGGAGGAGTTTCTTCGAGGTCCACACCGTACCAGCGTCCCGCAGGTAGTCACGGTAGTGTGACTTCTTCTTCTTTGGGCTCGGGCAGTTCCGGTTTGCGCTCAAAGTTCAGGAAGATGAGCACTCGCGGGGGTGGACGGAGCCGGCAGCAGAAGCGCCAGTCGAGGTTTGCGGAGTAATCAGTCCAACAGGGAGCCGAGCAGGGCAGGCAAGAGGCAGTCCGCTACACTTGTGGTTTGTCGGGCCACTTCAGGAGGGATTGCCTGATGTGGCAAGTCCAGCAGCCGCAGCAGCCAATATAGTACACAGAGCAGCTACCGTAGTACCAGTTCCCTCCCCAGCAACAGGCACCTCGTCAGCAGCAGCAGGGGCAGTATCATTTGCAACCTCAGTAGTTTAGCAGCATCAGCAGCCTCAGCAGTTCCATCCATACCAGCAGCAGCAGTAGTTTCCCCAGCACTAACAGTCGCCGCAGCAGCAGCAGCCCCAGCAGGCACCGCAGCGTGGGCGTGGACATGGTCGTGTGATGGCTCTTACTAGGGAGCAAGCCGAGGCGTCGAACCTAGTTATAGGTACCTTGCCTATCCTTGGTAGATTTTCCCGTGTTTTGGTTGATCCCAGTGCTTCCCTTTGTTTTGCTTCCGAGGAGTTTTACGGGTCTCTGGTTCGTCACACACCTGAGAGGCAGTGTGATGTGATGGTCGATCTCCCGTCCGGTGATTACATGCATTCTTTCAGTTACCTGGAGGGCGTCACAGTTGAGGTCCAGGGACACCAGTTGCCGGCCAGGTTGTACGCGTTGTAGCTTTGTGACTTTGACGTCATCCTGGGCATGGACTGGTTGGAGGCTCACTCAGTTGTGGTCGATTGTCAGCGGAAGACCGTTCGGTTTGAGATATCTGGAGCGCATGTTCTCTGCTTCTGAGGTATCCGGTCTATCCGTTGACCTTTTACCTTTTTTGTAGAGCTCGTCGTTTGATTCGTGATGGCTGTGTTGTTAGATCGTAGATGTAGTGAAATGGCAAATATAGAAGGGGTTGAATAGATTTGCAGCGGAAAATTTATACAATTAAAAAAATTATGACAGATTAAAAATCTCTATTCAAATAGGTACCCACTGATTTGATTAACTCATTGGAATCTAAAGCACATTAGATCATCTATCTATAAGTGTGTGAGTGCTTAGAAGATGATCAAAATCCTATGCAAGTATTCTAGTGGAAAATCAATACATCAAACCATTGCACAGGAGATTTTTAGGTGGTTTGGCTCCCAGACGGAGACCTACGTCCACCCCTCACTCAAGCCAAGTGAGGCTTCACTAAACCGCTGATTCACAGCTTCAAACACCTACTGACTCACAGCTTCAAACACCTGCTGACTCACAGCTTGAACGCTGACTCACAGCTTGCCAACCGCTGATTACACAGCTTATCCACTGATTCACAGCTTCAAGATTTGATAAACCTTCTCAATCCACACACACACAGTATGGGATCAACACTCCTATCACCAATAGGAGCACTCAATGAGTTCAGAGAAAAGTTTAAAAGGAAAAAATCAAATACACAAGAAGATCAGAGTTAAGGAAAACAAATCCTCAAACACCAGTCCTTCGGTTTTGCCTAACTCCCTTTGGACTGTGTAATTTGAACTCTGAATCTTCAGATCTTGAAAGTTGAAGGTGTGCTTCAGATCATCTTGTGCATATGCTTCTTCTGGTTGTGCTTCTCAACCAATTTGATCTGAACTCCTTCAAATCAGCCTCAATTCGCTATACTCTATTTCGGATCTGATTTACAGAGAATTTCAAATCTGAACTTATGCTCTTGAGTTTCTCTACGGATGCTGAGCTTTGTGCTTCTGCTCTTGCACTGGCTTCCTCTTCCACCTGCCTTCAGATCTGCTTGATCTTCTCAGCTCTGTTCCTTCTCTTTTGCATGATCCACGATGCTCTGTTTTCAGATCTGCTGCCTGCATGATTCCTTCTTCTTCCTTTGCTGCTTTTCTTCTTGATCTGCTCCTCTTTCAGCACTTCAGAGCTTTCTCTCACTGCTTGGCCTTGATCCCCACGTCCTCTTGGATGGAATTGATGGATGGCTGGAGGGGATGGCTACTTCAGATGAGATGGAGGCTTATATAGCCACTGTGCAGTCCCATGAACGTGAGAAAAGTGTGCACAAAAACCTAGAGTACACCCAAGGCTGCCACGTGTCCAAAAGGCCTTTACCTCATTGCCACTTGGATGAAAGGGCAATTTTGTAATTATAGACTCTCCCAAAAAGATCTCAGAAAAAGATCACAGCCGTTGGATTTTATAATATGCACAAATCTGAGTTTGCACTAAAAGAGAGTCAACCTTATTCTTAGCTAGAGTCGACCTTACAGAGCTAGTGTCGACCTATCTTTCAACTAGTGTCGACACTATTTTGACAAAACTTTGTAAACCTGACCAACAGGTAGAGTTGACCTGATCAACAAACAGAGTTGACCTTATCAACAGACAGAGTCGACCTCCTGAGAATATCTCCAAAAACTGGTTCACTGGATGGAGACTAGTGTCGACCTTATTCTCAGCTAGAGTCGACCTTACAGAGCTAGTGTCGACCTATCTTTCAACTAGTGTCGACACTATTTTGACAAAACTTTGTAAACCTGACCAACAGGTAGAGTCGACCTGATCAATAGATAGAGTCGACCTTATCAACAGACAGAGTCAACCTCCTGAGAATATCTCCAAAAATTGGTTCACTGGATGGAGACTAGTGTCGACCTTACTCTTAGCTAGAGTCGACCTTACAGAGCTAGTGTCGACCTATCTTTCAACTAGTGTCAACACTATTTTGACAAAACTTTGTAAACCTGTAAATATAAAGAGTGGACTATCAAAACATGTCATTATCAGTAAAATATGAAATATTAACCATAACGAACATGTTGTTTTGTTATCATTGTAATATGTGTAATATGTCATCATCAAGACCAAAGTGTGAGTGTATAGACATTATCCACAACCAAATGTTTTAGTCATCATTAAAATCAAAGTATGAGTGTGTAGACATCATCAATATGTCATCATCAAAACACACAACTCAACATGTGTAGCATATCTTGCTTCTGTTTGTTCCTTGGAGCCTAGAGGGTTGTCAGTTTTTGATGTGCCTGTTGTTTGCGAGTTCTCTGATGTTTTCCCAGAGGATCTGCCTGGGTTACCGCCTGAGCGGAAGGTAGAGTTCTCCATTGAGCTTTTGCCTGGTATGATGCCTTGTCTAAGACACCTTACCGGATGGCTCCAACTGAGTTGCGCGAGTTGAAGTGCCAGTTGCAGGAGTTGCTTGAGCTGGGCTTCATCTATATGACTCGTTCGCCATGGGGAGCGCCAGTGCTGTTCGTGAGGAAGAAGGATGGCAGTTTGAGGTTGTGCATCGATTATAGGCAGCTATACCAGGTAATAGTGAAGAACAAGTATCCGTTGCCGAGGATCGATGACTTGTTTGACCAGTTGCAGTCAGCCAGAGTGTTCTCGAAGATTGACTTGAGGTCAGGCTACTACCAGTTGAGGATCAGAGAGTTAGACATTAGCATGACAGCTTTCCGTTCGAGGTACGGTCACTTTGAGTTCGTCGTGATGCCATTTGGGCTCACGAACGCACCCACAGCTTTTATGGATTTGATGCATAGGGTGTTTAGTGAGTACCTGGATCGGTTCGTGGTCATCTTTGTAGATGACATTTTGGTCTACTCGGTTTCTGAGGAGGAGCACGAGGAGCATCTGAGGATCGTGCTAGAGACGTTGTGGAGTCGCCAACTTTATGCCAAGTTCGACAAGTGCGAATTTTGGCTGAGGGAGGTGCACTTTCTCGGGCACGTGATCTCAGGTTCTGGTGAGGCAGTGGACCCTGCCAAGGTTGAGGCAGTGTTGTCTTGGGAGTAGCCTACTTCAGTGTCAGAGGTTCGCAGTTGTCTGGGTTTGGCAGGCTATTACTGGAGGTTCATCCAGGATTTTTCCAAGATTGCAGAGCCGTAGACCAGGTTGACCAGGCTTGAGGCCAGATTTGTTTGGACTGAGGACTACGAGCAGAGTTTCCAAGAGGTGAAGACGAGGTTGACTTCAGTGCCAGTGTTAGTCTTGCCGTCAGGTAGCAGAGGTTTTGTGGTCTACACCGACGCGTCAAGGTCAGGTTTGGGTGCAATGTTGATGCAGCATGGTGGGGTCGTCACCTATGCTTCTCGGCAGTTGAAGAAGCATGAGGAGAACTACCCTACCCATGACTTAGAGCTGGCAGTAGTGGTGTTCACTCTGAAGTTGTGGAGGCACTATTTGTACGGCGAGGCATTCGAGATCTTCACCGACCATCAGAGTTTGCAGTACATTTTCACTCAGAAGGATTTGAACTTGAGACAGCGCAGATGGATTGAGTACTTGAAGGACTACGACCTTACCCTCTGCTATCACCCAGGAGGGGCTAACGTCGTAGCAAATGCTTTGAGCAGGCATGTTCACTTGAGTTCGTTGATGGTCAGGGAGTGGAGGCTGTTTGAGGATTTGTCCCAAGGAGTTTTCTACCCTTCGAGGCACAGAGACCGTGCAGTGATGCCAGCTTGTCAGTTCGTCCGTCAGTGTACCTTCAGGTGTTGCAGGCACAGCAGGCAAACTCAGAGTTGGCAGATATTTTGCAGATGCCAGATGTTGAGCTGGACGAGGACAGCGAGGTCAAGTTCAGAGGCAGATTGTATGTCCCCGGTGATGCGCGCCAGGCGCTATTATCAGAGGCACATCGGTCAAGGTATGCTATTCATCCTGGTTCCACCAAGATGTATCATAACCTGAGGAGGTTCTTTTGGTGGCCACGGATGAAGAGGGGTGTGGCAGAGTTTGTCGCTCGGTGCCTTACCTGTCAGCAGGTGAAGGCTGAGCATCAGTGTCCTGGTGGTGAGCTGCAGTCGTTACCCATTCGCGAGTGGAAGTGGGACGACATCACCATGGACTTTGTGGTTGGTTTACTTGCCAGACTGTATGTGGACCGAGTTGTTTCGTTGCACGGATGTAAGACCCAGCTTCCCGACTTTCCGTCTGGTGTCTGGGATGACTGTCCACTAACGCGTCCAAACTTGGTGACGCGTTAGTGTCGCGTCGTGGGTGTCCTACGCGACAGTCGTCCGTGTCGCGATGAGCGTGTCCATCGCATTCTGGTCGCGCCCAGTTTCTTCGTCACATATTTGTGTTGCGCCCGGTCAACGGGTCGCGACTGCTTTCTGTCACTTCGGTCGTCTGACGCCTGTCAGAGTGGCAGGTGTGTCAGTACAGCCTTTCGCGGCGTCCATGGAGGACGCGTTCTTGTCGTGGTCCATTGACCCGTCGCGTTACGGTTCTTAACGCGACGGGGTGGTCCGTCGCGTCTCAAGGGCCGAAGGCTAAAAGCCTTGGTCGGCGCCCCTTTCCCCCTTCTCTCCTCTTCTTCCCTTTCCCCTCTTCTCCGGTGATGGGGAGGTTCCCCTCCGGCGATCGGGGCATGGTGGCGCCGGCGGGCTCGTGGCGGAGCGGCGGAGCGGCGTCCTGGAGCGAGGAGGAGGTGTCGTGCCGTCGTGAAGGCCCTCTTTGGGGTTCGTTCTTCATAAAAGGTAGGGATTGCTTGAACTCTTCTCGATCCGGGCGGATCGGGAGCTCTTCGTGCTTTCTAGCTAGTTTAGATAGCCTCCCATGCTCCCCTCCCCCGCGTGTGATGTGTTTGTACCGTGTGGGCGGCCTGGGATTGAGGATCCTGTTGGTCTACCTCTCCGCTGATGTCGCGATGGCTCGGCACGCCGCGACATCAGAAGAGGCGTCGGCCCGGTCGGGCGCGACCTTATCGCGACGTGTGTGGCGTTCGCGATAAGGGTCGCTGTCACGACGCATTTCTGGGTCGCGACAGGGTTTTCTATCGCGGCACTTCGCCCAGTCGCGATAGGGCTATCGCGGTGCCCTTCCCCATCGCGATGGTTTCGCGACGGCCTTGGAGGGTCGCGACAGTACCTGTGTTGCCTCAGGTGCTTCCGTGGGCCCAGTTGTAGTGTCGGCATGTGCCCCAGGGTAGGCTTTGCCCTTAGGACCTTCTGGTAGGGAACGCGGCAGGTTACCTCCCTGCATTCAGCGACCGAAGGTGACACCTTCATGGCCGTGTCCTGGCAGTGGTTCTAGGAGGGTCGCATCTATCTAATAATTGATTGACTGGAGGTCAATCGATTATTAGCAGAGCAACGGGTTTCCGTGTTGGCAGGTGGTGTTCCGAGGCTCCAGCTTTTCCGTACGTGGTTGGTTGGCCGACGGCCCTCTTGAGGGTCTGTGTGTGCCTCTCGCTTGTTGGGCTTGTCGTGTGTTACAAGCCAGCAGTTCGGCGTGGTTTTGTTGTGCTGCCCCGCCTGTTCACCCGGTGCTCGGCACCTAAGGGCTTGTCCCCCATCTGAGAGGTTGTTACCGTTACCTGGGACCCCCATCCTCGGGAGCCTGTTGAGGGAGTACTCCAGGCTACGAGCGTTGCCCAGTTGACGAGCCCAGAGGGGGGGTGAATGGGTCTTTAAAAAATATTTGATTAGTACCTGTACTTAAAACATTCATACAAAGATGTTCTTCAATGAAGGTTAGAGAAGGTTAGTATAAAAGACAGACACATAATAAGTAATCACACAACACAAGGAATTATCATGGTTCAGACCTCCTCTCCTTAGGAGTCCTACGTCCAGTCCCTGAGCAACAACTCAGGATTCCACTAACTAGGGTACAGTCCCCCTACGGACAATACAACACCCAGCTCAGCTGGTCTTCCTTCACATGAAGGGAACTACAACACCCTGGATCCCCACCAGGTCTTCCTTCACAACAGAAGGGAACACAACACCTGGCTCCCCACCAGGTCTTCCTTCACAACAGAAGGGAACTACAACACAAAAAGAATAAGTAGGAATTCAAGCCCCTAGATCAAGCTTTAGCAAGTCAAGATCTGAAGCTACTAGTACTGAGAGCAAATAAACTAAACAAGGCACTCTCTCAGAACTACACTAGCTCTCTTAGGATTTCTATTACAGCACAGAGAGCAAAGAGCTAAAGACACACTAGAATTGAATTCTTGGCTCTTGGATTCTTTCAGAAGATCTGCAATGCTTGTGGTATTCGATGGTAAGTCTCTCTCTTCTGTATTGTTACTTCTGGAGCTGCTATCTTGAATTTATATCTCCAATTTGAAATGTAGTCCTTGAAGTAACCGTTGTCTCTTTGTTTGATAGACGTTAGACTGCTTGACACTTGGAAGCTTCTAGTCAACAATCTTTTATGCATTTGAGCATGCAAAGAGATAGGGTCTTCTGGTGTCTATATGGTCCAATGTTGTATGACAAGATGTCTTTAGGGCCCTGCATACATTAAATGCTAGAACAGTAGACAGCTAGACTGTCTCTTGATGTCAGAAGACGTTGATGTGAATATTCACCAAGAATAGTAATTCCATTTTGCTATATTAAAAAGATGTTAGCAGAGTATGCACGATAATGGAAAGATCTCATCCGCATGCATGCAGAGATGCGTTCTGTCTTCATTAAATGCACAGCAGTCAGATAGATATGTGAAGACTTTGACTATTCATCACTTTCAGAAATAAGATAAATATCAAGTCGATATAAAACATAAAGTCGATGCCTATATGACTTATGAAATCGTTATGATCAAGTGTTTACTGAAGAAATCATTATGAGCACTTAACAAGTCGTTATAGAAAGCAAATCATTGTATTCATTAAAGAAATCGTTATGAATACTGAAGAGATCATTATAGAGAGCAAATCGTTGTATTCATTAAAGGAATCATTATGAATACTGAAGAAATCGTTATAGGAAATGAATCGTTGTGAGCGCTAAAGAAATCATTGTGAGCGCTTAAAGAAATCGTTGCGCAAAGTAAATCGTTATGAGTGCTAAAGAAATCGTTGTGAACACTAAGCAAATCATTGCGACGGGCAAGTCGTTACGAGTTCTAAAGAAATCGTTATGATGACTTAAGGAATCGTTACGATGGGCAAGTCGTTACGAGTTCTAAAGAAATCGTTACGATGACTTAAGGAATCGTTACGACGGGCAAGTCGTTACGAGTTCTAAAGAAATCATTACGATGACTTAAGGAATTGTTACGACGGGCAAGTCGTTACGAGTTCTAAAGAAATCGTTACGATGACTTAAGGAATCGTTACGATGGGCAAGTCGTTACGAGTTCTAAAGAAATCGTTGCGATGACTTAAGGAATCGTTACAATGGGCAAGTCGTTACGAGTTCTAAAGAAATCGTTGCGATGACTTAAGGAATTGTTACAGGAGCAACTTGTTTGTAACCAAACGATGTTACTGTCTTATAAAGAAATCGTTAAGACACTTATGAAATCGTTATAGCTTTATTGAAATCGATATTCATAAAGGAAGTCGTTGTGACTTTCAACAGAAGTCGATGTGGTCTTAGAGAAATATAATCTAGAAATGATTAAAGCTTCAGAGAGGTGATACTTACCAATATTGGCTTGTTTGACCTTGGTATATTTCTTGTACTTAAGACTTATGAAATATATGTTAGAAATTTTGATAGGGTTTTGTTAATCACCAAAATAAATATGTAATTAAAATTACATGGGGACAGACTGATCATCAATCTCCCCCTTTTTGGTGATGACAAAACTTATCAATAAGCATGAATAAAAAATTTGAATATTTGCGGAATGTATTTCAGACATGCTAAGTATTTTTCTCCCCCTTTTTGTCATTAAGCAAAAAGATAATCTGAGACAAAGAATGAAAAGAAAAGATTGAAGGACATGCAAGCAAAAATATTTCATTAATTCTGAGGAGGTACAGGTAAATAATAAGCAGGAGACAAAAGAGAGGCAAAATGAGAAATGGTTTCCCATGCCTGCTCTTCCTGCTTTTCAAAATACAGCTTGAACACCCCAGGAGATAAAGAATAGGCTGGTCCCATGGAGGGAGCCATCCTTCGGAGATGAAGAGTGAGCTGCTGGGAAAGAAAATCAGTGTATGAGTCCTTATCCATGGTTATTTTGAGGAAGAGAACTGACCCGAAACTGGCACAAGCAAGAAACTGATCCATTGTCACAGGGTAGTAATTTTGTTTCTGCCTGAGAGCTTGGTGCATGGCTACAAACACCTTGTACCTTTCCTCCCAAGTCTTAAGGGGATCATTTACAAGGTGAATGGAGTTCATGTCCAAGAAGGTAGCAGGAGAAACTGCAGGTTTCCCTTCCCTGACTTGAGCTTCATTCAAATCAGATAACTGCTGAGCAGATAAGGGATAGAATCTGGTCCACTCTGAGGGAGTCAGTCTCTCACATTCGGACAGAATAGGTGCAAGAACCTCATCACTGACATGGCCCTGGTGATATTCTCTAAAGAGAAATCTATGAAATGCAACCAGAAAGCCTTTCTGTACCTTGATTCTTCCCATCACTCTGGCAAAGCGTTCAAAGATGATAGACCCAACAGAGGATTCCATGATAAGGAAGTGGATCTGGGGAAGAGAAATCTCATCAAGCACCTGAAGGGTAGCAAAGTCTATCTGAACAGTTTCAGTGTGGGCAATGCCTGGACTGAGAGTTTGGATAGCCTGCTTGAACTGGCTCAGTTGAACTTCAGGAAGTCGATGGACATATCTGTAGTTATTGAACAATAGGAAGTGTCTGACCATCTTGATCTCTTTCTGAATGAAAGGTCCCCAAGAGTCTTTATGGTGGATTTGAAACCATTCTAAGAGGGTGAGGGAATGGTCCCTTGGAGGGAATCTGGCAGACTTGGCGAGAAGATATCGCTTGAAAAGTTCTTTATGGCCCTTGCCCCATTGCTCTTCAGTTTTGGAATGAGCAACAGAGAAGATTTTGGATTTTTCAGTTTTGGTAAGAGGAGTATAGGGGAGAACAATGTTTAAGTGGTCTGTAAGGTTAAGGAATGGAAGGTTGATGATGGTGGCAAAGACAACCTTCTGAAGATACTCCCTATACAGTGGTTTATTTTTGTTGTCCATTGTGAGAGAGAACCACAGAGGTGGAAATTGGAGTTCAGAGGAAAGAGATGAAGTAGAAGAGATTTTCCTCTTTTTAGGAGCAGAACTGGAAGATTCTGTCCTATGAATGTGATCCCCAACTTTCAAGACTGACCTGAGAATTGCTTCTTCAAACTCATCCTTTACTTTTGCAAGAAAGGGAGAGTCAAGTTGAGCTTGCTCAGGAATTATGGTAATGAAGGAGGGTGGAGGAGAAGGATGAAGGAATGAATCAGAAGAAGAAGGGATGTCATCAACTGGTCCAGAGGAGGGACCAGAGGAGGATGAGGCCCCAGCAGAGGATGCTGGAGGAGTCTCAAAGACAGGAGGAGGTGGAAGAATATGAGTAAAGGAGGCAGGAGAAGAGGTGGATTCAGAGGGAAAGGGTGTTGGTGAAGAGATAGGTCTGGGAAGAGGTTTCTTGAAGGGCTGAGGGGCAGGTGGAGCTATAGAGGATGAAGGTGGGGATAGAGGAACAGGTGTTTGAGAAGAAGAGGGAGCTGGGGGCACAGGAACCAAGATCTCTTCTTCAGCCATACTCTGCACAGGTTCAGACTCCATTGGCCCTGATGGCCCTGACACCTTCTCAGCTGCCCCAGGTGGCCCTACTACCTGCTCAGCTGGCATGGATGGCCCTTGCATGCTGACCTCTGCTGTTGCTGCTGCTGGTGCTGGCCCTGGTGGCCCTAACTCTAGAACAGATGGCCCTGATGGCCTAGGGGTATCAACATCAATATTCTGAGCTCCGACTACCTTCAAAAACTCAGACAACATTGTCTTCACGCTCCCCATCTCTCTGTTGAACCACTTCATGGCATTTCTGATTTGAGAAATCTCCTTAGTGATGGATGCTTGGCTCATGAAAATGGAGTTCACATCAGATTGAACAGAGCACAAGATCTCACCTTGAGCATCTAATCTTTCAATGACAGGCTTCAAATTTATGATAATCTTCTGTCTCACTTGCCTCTCAAAAGGAGTGTCTGCTCCGGATGCCACTTCTTTTCCTTTCTCCCTTGCCTCTGTTGCTGGAGGCTGCTGACCATCATCATCAGATTCTGAGGAGCTAGCAGTCTCCCCATCTCTAGCATCATTATCTGAGGGATTGTCATGTCTCTCCCCCTGAGGTCCATCATCTTCTGTATGAGGAAAAACTTCTTCAACAGGCACACTGCTCATGGGCACATTAGTGTGTGCTGCTTCTGTTGTTGGACCTAATTCTGCTGTCATAGAAATGTCAGTGTGGCCTAATGCCACAGCTGTCTCCGCTTGATCTTCCTTTGACTGCTCCCCCTCAACAGGAGCATCTCCTTCAATACTCTCTTGCTCCCCCTGAATAGGAGCATCCCCCATTACAGTATCTTCTTGAGCAACTGTTTGCTCCTCTTGAATTGGTCCTGCTGCCACCGATTCTTCAATGTGGCCTGATGCCACAGCCTCTTCCACTGACCTTCCACTAGATTCTGGAGTGACTGGGGTGGAATGAATGGAATCCAATACCTCTCGAAGTATAGAAGCTACAATGGAGGAAGGTAGAGGATCTACTGCTGTAGATACAATAGGGACAATCACCTCAGGAGAAATGTCTTCAATCCTTCGGTCAGTAACTTCCATTGCTATTCTTGTTGGTGCTTCCGGAATATCTTCTACAATATGTGAGTCTACTGCTACTGCCGGCTCTTCTGTTGCTGCTACTTCTTGCTGAATGTCTTGGGCTTCCACGATGATGGGTTCACCCTCAACCACAGAGATCTTGGACCATACTCCATTGAAGACTGAGAAACCACTTTTTCGAAGATTTCTGGACCTAATGCTCTGGCCCATATTTTCGACTACTGCCCCAGACAGGTCAACACCAAAGTGTTTGAAAATCTTGGTGAGCAAATGGGCGTAGAGCAGAGAAACATTCAGTTTGCTCTTCGTGTCCCAAATTTGATCACGAGCAAACTTCATCCTCTCTATCATCACTTCGGCCATGTTAATCTCCTTGTTCTGGATAGCCCAGAACATCATGTCCGAATCAGCCTTGGTACAGGTAGAGAAAGTAGCACTTCTGGGAATGAGTATCTGATAGACTTTAAAATGCAGGAGACGGTTGAATGCATTCAGTTGATTTATGTCTATTTTCCCATCTCTTAGCCGGAATTCAGGACCAATGATTCTGAGACCCTTGACCTGGGTATCTACAGTGTGAATTCCACTGTGATTAGTCGTGCTTACATCAAACAGAGTCTTCAGGAGATCATGATCAATCTTGATCGGGGTTCCCTTGACTGAAGATGTCAGGGACCCATCTGCCTCTGATTTCAAACAAACATAGAACGCCTTCACGAGGTCTGGATAGCTTACCTCTGAGAAAGTTGAAATGACTGACCATTGCATTCTGCTCACGGCGGCCACTATGCTATGCATGCCGTTCTTCTCAAGATCAGCTACGTCCACTGCTTTATTGCCACAAAGCTTTGTTTTCACAAACATGAACCTCTCCTACTGCTCAGGTGAGAGGTACTCAGCACCGTAGCCCCCAAGACTGCCGAAAATGACGAATGCGGCCATGGATTCAGATGAAGAAGGTTTCTAGAGGGTTGGGAAGGAAGGAGGGGTGAAAGCCCTCAAGAAATTCTTTACGGGAACGAGAGCGAAGCTTCAAAGAGCAGAGAGTCGATGTCGGAGTCGTTAGGGCATCGGCTCAGGCAACCAGACGAAAGATGGAAGAAGGTAGAAGATAGGAGATGAATCATTCTCACATCGATTTTGGAGTTAAATAAAAGCTTTACCGAAAAGTGAGACGCCAAAAAGGTGGCAGAAAACGACAAATAAGTTTGACCAACTCAACAGACTTTATAAAGAGAGCGGCCAGGAAAGATAATTTAAATTTCTTTTTGCTTAAAGCCATGGAGAGAAAATTTACTTAATTCTGAAAATTTATATGCCAATTTTACACAGAAATCTTTTCACAAATTACACATGCCCAATTCCCTTCTAAGAGATGTGAATCTCTCTTCGGGTAAAGCTTTTGTGAAAATATCTGCTAACTGACCATTTGTGTCAATGAAGGATATTTCTATGTTACCATTTGCTACATGATCACGAATGAAATGATATCTAACCTTAATATGTTTGGTCCTTGAATGCTGGACTGGATTTTTGGTGAGATTGATAGCACTGGTGTTGTCACACAATAGTGGAATTGATTTGATATTTAGTCCAAAATCCTCAAGTTGTTGCTTTATCCATAGGAGTTGTGTACAGCAACTTCCAGCAGCCACGTACTCAGCTTCAGCTGTAGACAATGCCACTGAATTTTGTTTCTTGGAGGACCAGGATATCAAACACCCTGCAAGGAATTGACAACAACCACTGGTGCTTTCTCTATCTACTTTGCATCCAGCATAGTCAGCATCAGAGTATCCTACTAAATTAATTTCACAGGATTTTGGATACCACAGACCTAAATCATGAGTTCTAGCTAAATATCTAAATATTCTTTTTACAGAGATTAAGTGAGATTCTCTAGGATCTGCTTGATATCTAGCACACATGCATACACTGAATAGAATATCGGGTCTACTGGTCGTTAAGTAAAGCAATGAACCAATCATACCTCTGTAGATCTTTTGATCTACTTTCTTACCATCCTTGTCACTATCCATCCTTGTAGATATACTCATGGGTGTTGAGAGTGGCTTTGTGTTCTCAAAACCAAATTTCTTCAAAAGCTCCTTGGTGTATTTTGCTTGACAAATGTGGGTGCCATCTTTTCCTTGCTTGATTTGTAGTCCAAGGAAATAATTTAGCTCCCCCATCATGCTCATCTCAAACTCTCCCTGCATCAACTTTTCAAAGTACTTGCAAAGGGATTCATCAGTAGATCCAAAAATAATGTCATCTACATAAATCTGTACAAGTAATATGCTTTTAACTTTCGATTTTACAAATAGAGTTCTATGTACATGTCCTCTAGTGAAACCATGGTTTAATAAAAAAGAGCTAAGCCTTTCATACCAAGCTCTTGGTGCTTGCTTTAAACCATATAATGTCTTATGAAGTTTAAAAACATGATTTGGAAATTCTGTATCATCAAAACCTGGAGGCTGTTCAACATATACTTCTTCTTTAATAAAATCATTTAAAAATACGGATTTAACATCCATTTGAAATAATTTTAAATCCAAAGCAGATGCATATGCTAATAAAATTCTAATAGCCTCAAGTCTAGCTACAGGTGCATAAGTTTCATCGAAATCTATGCCTTCCTCTTGAGAGTAGCCTTGAGCTACCAGCCTGGCCTTGTTTCTTAAGATGACACCAGCCTTATCCAATTTGTTTCTGAACACCCACTTTGTGCCAATAACTGGATGGTCTGATGGTCTGGGAACAAGTGACCATACTTGGTTTCTCTTGAGCTGGTTAAGTTCATCTTGCATGGCTATAATCCAGGATTCATCAGTGAGAGCTTCATTAACTGTCTTAGGCTCTATTTGAGAGACAAATGCTAGATAATCACAAGGTATTACATTACCTCTTGTTCTTACTCCTACAGATGGATCACCAATAATGTTCTCAGGTGGGTGATCTTTCTTGTATCTCCACTCCTTTGGAAGATTTTCATGTGTAATATCTTGTTGTTGCAAGTCTTCCAGAGGTGGATCATTCCTATCTTCAATTGAGGTATCCTTTAGTTTCTTGGACAGTTCGTCTGCATCATCATTGTCACTATCTTCTTCCTTTCTCAAGGAAGGGTTAGTCTCATCAAAAATAATATGCACAGATTGTTCAATCAATAAGGTACATTTGTTAAATATTCTATAACCTTTGGGTTTAGAAGCATACCCCATGAAGATGCCTTCATCTGATTTGGCATCCAACTTACCAATGTCTCTTTTGCCGTTGTTGTGGATGAAGCATGGACATCCAAAAGTTCTGAAGTGACTAATCTTCGGTTTCTTTCCTTTGAACAACTCATATGCAGTTTTCTTCAATATTGGTCTGATCATTACTCTATTAATGATGTAGCTTGCTGTGTTTACTGCTTCAGCCCAAAAATACCTTGGTAAGTTATATTCTGACAACATTGTCCTAGCCATATCCAATAAGGTTCTATTCTTTCTTTCAGCAACTCCATTCTGCTGTGGTGTCCTTGGTGCTGAGAAGTTATGTTCAATTCCTTCATTTTCACAGAACTTTGTAAATTTCTCATTCTGAAATTCACCTCCATGATCTGATCGAATACTAATAATACTGAATTTCTTGTCTTTCTGTTGCTAAAACTGATAAAACTTTCAAATATATCATCTTTATGATCTAAGAATGACACCCATGTGTATCTGGAGTAGTCATCGACAATAACAAACCCGAAATTCTTTCCTCCTAGACTAATGATTCTCATTGGCCCAAGTAAATCCATGTGAAGGAGTTCTAAGGGTTTAGAGGTGGTTACCACAGTCTTTGACTTGAAGGAGCTCTTAGAGTGCTTTCCTTTAGCACAAGGTCTACAAACACCTTCCATCTTAGTGCTGACTTTTGGCAAACCTTCCACAAGATTTTTCTTTGACAACTTTCTCATACCATCTATGCTGCAATGTCCCAATCTTCTGTGCCACAATTCAGTTGATTGATCTTTATTTGCTGCTAAACAAACATTTTGATCTTTGAGTTCTTCAAGATAGAGCACATATAAGTTCTTTTCTCTATTTGCCTCGAAAATTACTGCTCCATCTTTTAATATGCTGCACTTTGACTCTTGAAACTGAATCTGATGGCCTCTGTCACAAAGCTGGCTGATGCTAATAAGATTATGTTTTAGCCCTTTGACAAACAATACATCTTCAATAACTGTCTTTCCTTTATTGTTCACAGAACCACTGCCTATCACTGTTCCTTTTCCGTTATCTCCATATGTAACAGTTCCTTCTTCATTTTGAAGATGAGAGAATAGCTTTCGATTACCTGACATGTGCCTTGAGCATCCACTGTCCAGATACCATTTGGATGCTCGAGAGTTACCCTGAAATGAAAACATTAAGTTTTAGGTACCCAAGCTCTTTTGGGTCCTGATTGGTTAGTATCACTGGTTTCTCTTTTTATTATCCATTTCTTATGTTTAGTTGGACATGTAGTTATAATATGTCCTAATTTGTTACAGTGACTGCAGCAGGACAATTTGGTTACTTTTTCCATGTATTTGAAATCTGCCTTGTATGCAATGTCTTGTTCTGGTACAAATTTTGGTGTTGGATATATTTTAGGATAAACTATGGTTTCTTCATTATCTGGGGGTGTATATCCTAATCCATTTTTCTTCTTTCCTGATCTTCTGGCACCTTTTAATATTAGGGAGTTTTTACCATTAGTGAATTTTTCTAATGTGCTAGATAGCTGTATATTTTCTTCTATTAATGAGTTTAATTTTGTTTTTAGTTCATCTGAGCTTGCTAGTTTTTCAAATTTAATTATTTGTTCATTCTTAACCTTTAGATCTTCACATAATAAGTCATTTCTTCTTTTAAGTTCAGTTAACTATTTTTCTAGCTGTTCATTTTCTGATTTTAGATCTGAGTTTGTGTTTTCTAGACAAGCATTATTTTTCTTACTTACTTTTAATAGTTTGGTCACTTCTCTATATTTATTGTATAGTTCATTGAATGCTTCCTCTAAATTATCCGAATCAGAATTATTGCAGGAATCAAAGGAGGAGTCAGATGTTACTTTATCATCTGTATTTGCCATGAACGCCAGGTTGGCTTCTTCTTTATCACTGCTTGAGCTTGACTCACTGTCTGAGTCGTTGTTGTTTTCCCAAGCGGCTGCCATTGCCTTTTTCTTGTACTTCTTGAATCGTCTGAAGTTGTCCTTTTTCTTGTGTCCATCTTTCTTGAGCTTTGGACATTCTGGCTTGATATGTCCAGGTTTCTTGCACTCATAGCATATTGGTTCTCCTTTCTTCAGATCATTTCCTTCTGACTTCTTAAACTCTTTGTTTTTCTTAAAGAATCTTCTGCCAGATTGAAATTTCTTTTTCTTGGCTAAAATCCGTTGCAGTCTTCTTAATAGCATTGCTTCTTCATTTTCTGTAGCACTCCGAAAATTTTAATTACATAAGGATTTAATTAAATGGAAATAAATAATTTTCATAATAATGGATTATTTAAACATACGTACCATTATCGTATGTGCTAAAACACAACGGAAAATTCCGTAAAAAATTATAAATCAACCCCACACATTATTCCTAAATGTTCCACAAAGAAATTTATGCCAAGAAAAATCGGATTAGCCAAGTTTAAAGTGTTTCGCGACTTATTATCGTAATTCATGAATAAGTCAAAAAATCATTATCACACATACATGGATGAGTCGGAAAATTAAATAAAAATCATATATGGGCTTCAAATAATATCCTCTAATGACCCATCAAGAAATTTGGGTCAAGAAAAATCGTTTGGGCTAGGTTTAAGAATTATTGTGACTAATTATCTAAATTAGGAAACAAGTCGGAAAATCATTAACACGAAAACACGACGCAACTATAAATTCAATAAAAAGGTTGGGGAGACTTCCAACATTATATATCGATGACCCATTATCATAATTGGGCCATTGGACCTCATATGACCCAAAAATCAAATGAAGCAAGAAAATACATGGAAATTCGTAACCATAAATAAGTTGAAATTAGAAAGTGGTAATTAGGGTTTAATTGGGATGCAATCATGCATTCTTGGCAACCCAAATTCGTGCCTACCCACCCATGGAGGTTGCTTGATGGCCAAGACTCTCTAATGGAGGGAGAGATCTTCAAATTATGGAAAGACACAAGCCAATCCCGCAACCCTTCTTTCCTTGTTGCATTAGGACTCCTAAAACCCATAGATGCTTAAATACTCTTCACCCAAACCCTAGGGACGAGTTTAGAACTTGCTGGGGTCATGTGGAAGAGCTCTTGGTGGCTGAGGAGCTGTGGAACGACCACAAGAAGCTCATCTTCTTCCCCGTTGCGTCTGCTGCGACCTGCACAGACAGTCATCTTGAAGTCGACCAAAGGTAGGTCAAACCTAAACCAAACCTTGCAAGGCTTATACCCCTGGAAAGAGGGTCAAGTCTACGTTCTAACCCAAGTGGAATGTCCAAATTCCATGCAGTATACATGGAGCAGTAAGCGTTCTCCTCTAAGTGGTCTGAACTCGGGTTTTCTGGAAAAATGAGACTTCTTCAACCCAGAAGGTAGGTTTTCTCGGGCCAAAATACCAATGTGTCGAGCATCAAGTTAACTTTCATTTCCCACTTGTTTCATCGAATTTCATTGAGTAGATTTTGAACTATAAGCGTTTTCCCAAAGTCGCACATTGTCAGGGTTTTTCCCGTTCTTTATTTGTTGCATGCGAATTGAGACCGAATTAGAGCAAACCCCCAACATGAAAGTTTTCCTACTAGTTGTCCTCGTCAGGTTTTTTGTTGAATGTTTTGTCTAAATATTATTAGTTAGGGAGTTATAAGCATGGTAAGAGGGTTGCTGCATGAAACTTCATTTTCAGATTTACACTTAGTTTTTACGTTCGTGTTTGACGTGATTAAAGCCTGTCGAAACCATCCTTGTTTTCTAATTCCTATTTACTGTAAGAACCCTAGCATGTCTAGGTTAATTTAAAACTGGTTTCGTTATTTTTCATACCCTATACAAATCGTTCTCTATTTTTGAAGCACCTCGTGTTAATATAAGGCAGTTTTGGACCGCAATCCAGAACATGTCCTTTCCCTGTCAATGTCAGGCGCAGAGCCTGTGAAGGCGACGGCCCGACAGGCCACGTTCTGAGGTCTTGTCGCGACAGCATCCACCGTCGCATTCTGAAAGCGACGAAGCGCTCCGTCGCGACAGTGCTGCCTGATCTGACCGCACCGTCGCGTTCTTCACATCACCCTGTCGTGTTCTGCTCCCGACCCGTCGCGACCCTTACTGGGGTCTGTCGCGACCTGACCCCGGGCCTGACAGCCCTGTCGCTTTCCTTATATGTACCTGTCGCGATCTTAGGATTTTGCATTAAACCTCCACTTACTTTCTTGCAAACCTAACCGCTATACCTGAGGTCTAGTTATTGTGATATTTAGTGTGTGATTCACATGTTTTGGGTCTGATCAATGCATGGTGGTTATTTTAATGGCTTAAAAGTGTTAAACCCATTTAAAAAGCTTTAAGTACACGAACATTATTTTAACTGCTTCCTTAATGACGTGACTATTCAGGTGACTTTTGATTAACTCTTCGAACTGTTCTAGCTTCTTAAATGATGAATTGTTATCTTAAAAATCATGAAATCCATGTTTAGTTAAGTGCATAGTTTCACTTCATGCTATCATGTTAAAGTGCTTTTTCGCGAGTTTGAGACCGATGGTTTGTGAATTGAGACACGCGTACCGCACTACACACTCGCACTGTTAGGCAGCCCTCTCTCGGGAAATTGGAAACTCTCTACCGGTCATTCCGAATCGGTAGACTAGTGACCTTTTCTCCAAGATCTCCGTAAATCTCCTCTGACCATGGACTCCCACATGGCCGACGAGTTGGTTGTACCATGGAAGTTCCCTGGAGATAGCGTGCACTTCCTTTCTCTCCTTGATCTCGTGAGTGTGATTTACAATCTAGACAAAAGCCATTAATGTAAAGATTGAACTAAAGTATAAATCGTACCGTTATGCTGCCCAACTTATCTCTTGACCATTGTTATCATGAAATCATGTTCAATTACTTATTACTTGTTCTCATCATCGTCATGAACATGACATTACACATGCTTACTTATTGAAACTCTCATTGGCCATTATTAATGACTGTGGGTATCTACATTTAAAAATTTACATGACAGGGCACGGCGTGTGTCCAAGGGCTCCAATCTAGCCCCAATGACGGCGAGTCATAGATATATTGTTAACCATGGGGTATAATGATTACTGGCGTTGCATCTGCGCTCGGAGTCTTGCTTGCTTGTTGAATGATAGATACAATAACCACATACACGTGTCCTAGTGTACATTCTTGATGGATCTTTTCTTGGTATACATTAGTGTCTACGTGCCTGATTAGTGTTACATGATCGTGCTCGTGCGTTCTTGCTTGCTTGCTTGCGTGATATGGCCATCCTGCACTTATTGCAATTAGTGATATCTTGCGTTCTTGACATCAAGTGAAATCTCGCGTGCTTGTATGCAGTGATCTATTGCTAGTTCTATCTTGTCATCTTGTACACAACTCTTGTTCTATCATAATCACTCTCTCTAGCTTGTTTTATGTATCGTGTTTTAATAAGTGTTATTCGTACATGCATATCATGACATTCATCGTGCTTACCTAGTTCTAAATTGCTAATCACTTTTATCATTGCCCGCACATTGAGATATAAATCCTACTGGGCTAGTTTGCTCATCCCCTACTTTTACCCAATCTAGGTGACTATGAAGTTCAAGAGGAAGAGCAAGTCGAGGATGGGAATGCGTCCGAGTGATGAGCATTCCAATTATGAGTCTATCTATAGTTAGTTCATTTTGAGTGTTAGAAAAATGTAGTAGGAAGTGAGGTATTATGTACTTTTACTTTTATTGAGTCTTAGTCCTGTAATAGTTTCCATTTGGAATACAATGAGTTGAGATTTCAATAAAAGATTAATTGAGTTCAATATTTGGGCCCTATGATAATGTATGTTATTATACATTTAGTGCGTGCTAGCTAGAGGCTTATTTGCCGACTGTTCACGTCTCGAATTATCGACTCGAATTCTTCGAGTTAATATCCGCTGTGTAGTTCTTGGGACGTGACATTTTCACTGTTCTCAATACTTTCATTTTCATCTGAGCTTGCTTCTGATGAGTCTTCTTCAGCTTTTAAAGCATTGGAGTGCTTCTTTCTACTTGAGGACTCTCCTAGCCTTTCCATATTGATCTCATGGGCCATAAGGGACCCAATGAGCTTTTCCAGAGACATCCTTTTCAAATCATTAGCTTCCTCAATAGCTGTGACCTTTGGGGTCCATGAGGATGGTAAGGATCTAAGAATTTTCCTCACCATGTCTCCAATCTCATAGGTTTTCCCAAGTCCAGCCAATCCATTTATAATATCTGTAAATCGAATGAACATTTGAGTTATGGACTCACCTGATTGCATCTGAAATCTTTCATATTGTGTAACAAGAATATCAATTCTTGTCTCCTTGACCATGTTTGTGCCTTCATAGGTAATTCTGAGCTTTTCCCACATCTCCATTACGGATTTGCAGGCTGAAACTCTGTTGAATTTCTTTTTCCTTAGTGCACAGTACAGAATACTCTTAGCCTTACAGTTCAAGGAGATCTTTTTCCTGTCATCATCTGTCCACTGAGCTTTCTCATTTGTGACCAGGAGATCGCCTTCCTCTACTAGTGACCATATCTGATAGTCGTGACCTTAGAGAAAGTACTCCATTCTGGTCTTCCAATAAGCATAATCTTCACCATCAAAGAGAGGGGGTCGGTTGACAGACTGGCCTTCAATGTTACCATGGGCTGCCATGGATCTTTACTCTTCAAATCGTTGGATCTTTCTTCTTTGTCGAAGAGACTCGCTATGATACCACTTGTTGCCCAGTTGACGAGCCCAAAGGGGGGGTGAATGGGTCTTTAAAAAATATTTGATTAGTACCTGTACTTAAAACATTCATACAAAGATGTTCTTCGATGAAGGTTAGAGAAGGTTAGTATAAAAGACAGACACACAATAAGCAATCACACAACACAAGGAATTATCCTGGTTCATACCTCCTCTCCTTAGGAGTCCTACGTCCAGTCCCTGAGCAACAACTCAGGATTCCACAAACTAGGGTACAGTCCCCCTACAGACAATACAACACCCAGCTCAGCTGGTCTTCCTTCATATGAAGGGAACTACAAAACCCTGGATCCCCACCAGGTCTTCCTTCACAACAGAAGGGAACACAACACCCTGGCTCCCCACCAGGTCTTCCTTCACAACAGAAGGGAACTACAACACAAAAAGAATAAGCAGGAATTCAAGCCCCTAGATCAAGCTTTAGCAAGTCAAGATCTGAAGCTACTAGTACTGAGAGCAAATAAACTAAACAAGGCACTCTCTCAGAACTACACTAGCTCTCTTAGGATTTCTAAGACACACTAGAATTGAATTCTTGGCTCTTGGATTCTTTCAGAAGATCTGCAATGCTTGTGGTATTCGATGGTAAGTCTCTCTCTTCTGTATTGTTACTTCTGAAGCTGCTATCTTGAATTTATATCTCCAATTTGAAATGTAGTCGTTGAAGTAACCGTTGTCTCTTTGTTTGATAGACGTTAGACTGCTTGACACTTGGAAGCTTCTAGTCAACAATCTTTTATCCATTTGAGCACGCAAAGGGATAGGGTCTTCTGGCGTCTATATGGTCCAACATTATATGACAAGATGTCTTTAGGGCCATGCATACATTAAATGCTAGAACAGTAGACAGCTAGACTGTCTCTTGATGTCAGAAGACGTTGATGTGAATATTCACCAAGAATAGTAATTCCATTTTGCTATATTAAAAAAATGTTAGCAAAGTATGCACGATAATGGAAAGATCTCATCTGCATGCATGCAGAGATGCGTTCTGTCTTCATTAAATGCACAGCAGTCAGATAGCTATGTGCAGACTTTGACTATTCAACGCTTTCAGAAATAAGATAAATATCAAGCCGATATAAAACATAAAGTCGATGCCTATATGACTTATGAAATCGTTATGATCAAGTGTTTACTGAAGAAATCGTTATGAGCACTTAACAAGTCATTATAGAAAGCAAATCATTGTATTCATTAAAGAAATCGTTATGAATACTGAAGAGATCGTTATAGAGAGCAAATCGTTGTATTCATTAAAGGAATCGTTATGAATACTGAAGAAATCGTTATAGGAAATGAATCATTGTGAGCGCTAAAGAAATCGTTGTGAGTGCTTAAAGAAATCATTACGCAAAACAAATCGTTATGAGCGCTAAAGAAATCATTGTGAACACTAAGCAAATCGTTGCGACGGGTAAGTCGTTACGAGTTCTAAAGAAATCGTTATGATGACTTAAGGAATCGTTACGATGGGCAAGTCATTACGAGTTCTAAAGAAATCGTTACGATGACTTAAGGAATCGTTACGACGGGCACGTCGTTACGAGTTCTAAAGAAATCGTTACGATGACTTAAGGAATCGTTACGACGGGCAAGTCGTTACGAGTTCTAAAGAAATAGTTACGATGACTTAAGGAATCATTACGACGGGCAAGTCGTTACGAGTTCTAAAGAAATCGTTGCGATGACTTAAGGAATCGTTACGGGAGCGACTTGTTTGTAACCAAACGATGTTACTGTCTTATAAAGAAATCGTTAAGACACTTATGAAATCGTTATAGCTTTATTGAAATCGATATTCATAAAGGAAGTCATTGTGACTTTCAATAGAAGTCGATGTGGTCTTAGAGAAATATAATCTAGAAATGATTAAAGCTTCAGAGAGGTGATACTTACCAATATTGGCTTGTTTGACCTTGGTATATTTTCTGTACTTAAGACTTATGAAATATATGTTAGAAATTTTGACAGGGTTTTGTTAATCACCAAAATAAATATGTAATTAAAATTACATGGGGACAGACTGATCATCACGAGCGTGCTCGAGTCGACAGCCTAGTGTGGCGGACTCTGGAGCTGAGGGGAAAACGGTGGTTTGGGCAGTGGCACTGAGTCGTTTGTAGAGCTCTCTTGGCTAGGCATGGGACACCGAGGATGGTCGGAGTTCTACCCGGTGCAGGCTAGCCAGTCCCTTGTCTCACTGCCTCGCTCTACGTTGGTTCCGGAGCCGCGTAGGAAAGTTAGACGTGAGGCCGTAGCTTGGCCAGGCTGCGGTGTTGCGTGTGTTGTGTGTTTCTGTGGCGGCTCTGTCTCACCATTCCACGGGGGCGGAGGCAGGAGCTAGGCTAGCGAGCAAAGTGTGTGGGCTACGGGTCCCCCTCTTGGCTGTTAGCGGCGGTGGCTTAGTTGCTGTTGTTGTGGCAGCATTTCCTCACAACGTTTCTAAGTGTTATCCATTGCCCTAGTTTGCATGGCGGTTATAGCATGGCTGTGCCTAGTTTCCGTGGGCGTCGTTGGTCCGGCCTTGTGCGGACCCGTGCTTCTGGTGGTTTCTGCTTCAGTATTCTCTCGATTTTGTGGTCCCGTCCTTGGGTGCCAGTCCATGGTGGCACCAGCGTATGTGGTTTCCCGACCTGGTGGAGTGTCCAGGGTTCGGGGAGGTTCTGCTTGTGGGCCCTCGACTTTGTGGAGGTCTAAGGTGGCCGTGCTTGTGGTGAGACGTCGTTCTCACCTGGTTGTTGCGTGGTCTCGGCAGGTGTGCCGAGGGTTGCTTCCGCTTTGTGCCCGACTCCGTTGGTTTCTGAGGGAGTCGTGTGTGTGGCCCAACCTCGGTTCGTGGTTGTGGCTTTGCGCTGTTTTCTTTCGCTGCTTAGTAGTACCCTGCTATAGGTGTTCCTCGCTTTACAGCTTTCTAGGGTAGTTTCCTATTTTCAGAGTTCCTGCTGCTCTGGCCGGTGAGGGACTGGTAATCCCTACTAGGCCTTGTTCGCGAGGCTCACCCCCCCTACTTCCTTCAGCTAGGGGCTCGTCGTCGCGGGAGCTCGGTGTAGGACGAGTTTGCGGAGGCGGATGTTGCGCCGTGTGTTGTCAGCAGCAGTGAGAGCGAGTGTTGTGAGCTCTTGTACCTGAGTGAGTAGAGAGTTGTGCTTTGCAAGTCCTCGAGGTATGCCCCTTAAGGACTGCACCTTTCTTCTTGTACCTATGCTTTTGCTTGGGACATGTTGTATAGACTTTTGTATATTGTACACATTGTTGTAGTTATTCGAATTCAGTACATATCTCACTAGACTATTTCTTCTAACCCTTCTGGATCTTTGGATCCGTGGGTGGCGGCGCGACCCTCGGGACCCCTGGCGAGGGTCCGAGAGGTCAGGTCGTTACAACGGAACCCCAGTTTTGATCGTCTCCGACAGAGATCCGAGGTTCACTTCAGGGTTTTGGCACAATTTGCAGAGAGCTCTTGGTACAAAGTTGAGGCTGAGTTCAGCGTATTACCCGCAGACAGATGGTCAGTCAGAGAGGATGATTCAGACTTTAAAGGATATGCTAAGAGCGTGCTGTTTGGACTAGAGTGGCACCTGGAAGTCGCACCTTCTGATGGTAGAGTTTGCATATAACAAGAGTTATCACTCGAGCATCGGAATGGCACCATATGAGGCTTTGTATGGTTTCCCGTGCAGGACACCACTTCACTGGTTCGAGGTCAATGAGAGGCAGCTTTTAGGACCAGAGATGGTGCAGCAGTGTGCAGACACAGTCAGTTTGGTCAGACAGAGACTTCAGGCAGTGCAGAGTAGGCAGAAGAGCTATGCAGATGTCCGCAGGAGGCCGTTGCAGTTCAGCGTAGGTGACCTTGTGTTCTTGTGAGTCTCACCGACCAAGGGTGTCATGAGGTTTGGCAGGAAGGGAAAGCTCAGTCCAAGGTATATTGGGCCTTTCCCTATCACAGAGAGGATCAGCGAGGTGGCTTACAGGTTGAGTCTTCCGGCAGAGTTAGCAGGCGTGCACATTATTTTCCATGTTTCGCAGCTCATGAGGTACATCGCAGATCCGTCGCACGTGTTGGACTACTCGCAGTTTGAGGTAGTGCCAGACTTGTCAGTGCTAGAGTACTCGGTCAGAGTTGTCGACCGCAGAGTGCAGCAGTTGTGCAGGAAGAAGATTCTACTAGTCAAGGTTGTCTGGGAGAACCGCGTTGGTGGCGAGGGCACTTGGGAGCTCGAGGATGAGATGAGAGAGCAGTTCCCGTATTTGTTTGATTGACCGGTACGTTGTTTTCCCTTTTGCGTTAATTCCTGTTGAAACTGAGTTTCTTTTAATTTCAAGGATGAAATTTCTTAAGGAGGGTGGGATGTAAGACCCGGCCCCTCGGGCTATTGGCTCCGTCCTCAGGGTCGCGACGATGAAGCCCATCGTGACAGGGTTTGTGTGGCGACACACCTGGCCGTCACGTTCTTGTCACGCCGTCTGCAAGTGACGGGACTACTTTTCTGACAGACTTGACCACTGTCCTATCTATCAGAATGGCCTTGTCGGGTGTCAGGTGCGTACAGCGTTGACGCGACCTGGTCAACCGTCGCATTCATATTTCCCGATCTTTGAGGTTTGACCGCTTTTGGTGTCACGCCGTGGGTGGCCGTTGCGATATGGTTGTTGTCGCACCGGGCCGACCAGTCACGTCTTGGGGCCCATTGGTTTAAAACCGAGGGCTGTGCCCCATTTCCCTCTCTTGCCCTTTCCTTCCTCTTCTCCCCCTTCTTCTTCCTCCTCCGAGTTCTTCCCTCTCCGGTGGTTTCCCGACGTGCTTGAGGTGCTCGTGGTGGGATGTGACGCCCCATTTGTGCAGGCGGCGTGATCGTGGAGCTTGGAGCGAGGAGGAGGTGGCCATTCTGACGTGAAGGCCCCAATGGGTCAGCTCTACTCTTAGAGGTAGGGACCCTCGACTCCGCTCGCCCTAGCATGCTCCCTTCCCCCTTGAGTTTATGGTAATGTAACGTCGCGTGCCTTTCGGATCCATGCGGATCTTGTGAATTGTGGTTGTGGCGGCCGTTGTGAGGCCAGTGTGAGTCGGTTGTGTGGAATGCATGGTGTGGATGCGTGGCTTGAGCAGGTGAAGAGCAGGGTTGGTCCTGAAAAGAAACGGGACCTGCTGCTGTTCAGTTGAAGTTGGCGGCCAGGGGTGGTCGTTAACTGTTGGCGTCCAGCTTAGTGGACGTTTACTGCATGAACTTGGCGGCAGTAGATGTGGATGCAGAGGGTGGCGGTTGCTGTTGGCGGCATGGGGGTTGACGCCAACCTGAGAATGGCGCAGGTTATAGGCTCACCCGAGGGCAGTTCTCTCAGCTCTCACTCATTCCCTCTTGCCCCAGCTTGCTGCCCCCGAGTCTTTGAAGCTTCCAACAGGTACCAAGGAGTAGTTGGATGATCGTAGAACGCGCGGCGTCGCTGAATTACGCGAGGAAACGTCGCAGCGTGGTGCAATTCCCGTGGGAGCTCGCGGAGGGCTCGGCGTGAACCGGGTGATTGCGGGAGATTCTAACGCGTTCTGAGGTAGGGGACGAACCCGTTTAACTCCGTAGGAACATTAAAACACATCATAACTACTTGAACCAGCATGATAATGCATGTTTGGATAGAGTTGCACCATATGGGGATAATGGGTGGTTTTAGTAGTTTAATGTATGAAGCATGTTCTAGTGGGTTATATTGGGTTCCTGCATGTTAAAAGAGTAGTTTTTATATGATTTTCTGTAGTTAAAATGGTTGGAAAGCCCGCAGAGCCGGATTAGGGTTTCTGCAGGGTTTATGGCCGAAGAACTTGGCGTCAAGATCGCTTGTCGCCAAGATCCTCAGCCAGGAGGTTAACGGCCAAAACCCTTGCCGTTGACTCCCTGTAAGCGGCAGTCGATGTGGCCGCCTACCTCTATATGAGCAGGAATGACTAAGTACAGTATTTATCGTTATTGCATATGTGTTGATACATGAGGTGCAATGAGTGCACATGGTTCTCGTGTTTAGCATACAAAGTATACAGTTAGCTATCTACTTTAGTGACTGCGTGTTGTTTACGCGAGTCAGTTGGGTTCACGTGGAGTGAACCATGGTTACTTGTGGTTTACGTGAGGTTTCACGTGGTTTGTGTGTGACGTGCACGTGATTCTGTGTACGTGGCGAGTAGTACGACGCCTACCGTGGTTACCTCTCCAGTTGGGTGCCCCAGGTTCTTTGTGAGCCAGGCTGTTAGCTCGGGGCTTTGTCCCGGTACTTGTGCTGTACCGTCGAGGTCTGTGTCGTCTGACCTGGACACCCTCACTCTTGTGTTAGAGTTGTACGTCCGGCTGAGGGAAAGATGACAGTGGGACAGTGACACTTGAGTTTGTTTTTAGTCACTTGTAGCGCACTCGTAGTTGGGGGTACGGACACCAGTAGACGTACTGGACCCCAGCTAGTCCTTTTCCAGTGCCTCACTCTAGCGAGCCCTGGCCAGGGTCTCTGGAGGTGCCAGGCATGGGCCTGTGACCGTGTGGTCTGCAGGTGGTGGTGTTTAGTTGGTCTCCACAGTTGCTTGACCTTTTTACGTGGAGCGGCAGCTGGACCTTTCGTCCGTGGCTGCGAGACTGAGAGGTAGACCTGTGTTAGTTGTCCGAGTCAGTTTCTGGTGTCGCGAACCAGTTCACGTGGCTCGTGTTGGCTGTCTCTACTTTAGCTTGTACACCTGTACTGGTTTGCCGTTTAATTATTACTGTTGTTTCTCGTAGTCGGCAGACGGTGAGTACTTTTACAGCTTTACTTACCTGCTTAGCTGTTATATAAATTGTTAGTGTTGTTTACTATTCGTACTCGTGGTGTTTGTTTCGCTCGGTTTTGGGGGAGTTCCCTACTGAGCCAGTGACTAGAGAGGCTCACCCCTACCCCCACAGGTGAGAGCGAGGAGGACGTTTCTCGTCCGACGTCCAGTTCCGGGCCGCGCCGTAGCGGTGCAGGGTCAGTACCTCCAGCGGAGTAGTTCCAGCTGTGTAGTTCTCCAGCAGTGTAGCTTTGTAGTTGTTTACTTCTTTTGTTGTACCTCGGGGTATGCCCCAGGCCTTTGTACATCTTTACAGTTTTTAATGGAATATGGCTATGTAAATTGTGAAAATTCTATATGAAATGTGGTGTGTTCCTTTATGTTTACACGGACTGTGGTTTGGTATCCCTTGCGAGGCTTCGGCCCGTTCGCGGGAGGCGGACTCGGATCAAGTACGTTATTGGTTTAACGGGCTTGGCCGAAGCGGTCCGTCACAGTTTGGGGTTGTAGAAGCGTGAGGATCATGCTCGTGTGAGTGAGGATTCCATCGAGCGTAGGTTCCTTGTAAATCCATGTTTTGTGGAGTTTGAGGGTGGTTTGTATAGTTTATAAGCTTTTCTACATGTTTAGCATGCTCCCCTCCCCCTTGTGGTTGTGAATGTACCAGATTTGGGGTGGTCTCCGGGAGGATCATCCCGGAACCCCTCTCAGCTGAGAACGCGACCGCTATAGAGGTCACGATAATGTCGCGACCGGCACGGCCGCCGCGACATCATCCCAACACGCTTGGGTGTCATGACAAGGTCGCAACGGCTTGGGCCGCCGCGACAGTGTCGCGATAGGTCTGGGCGTCGCGACGGCCCGATGCGTCGCGACTACAGCAGAGACAGGTAAGGTCTTGCGAAGTTCCATTTTCTGTGGAGTCTTCATCATTTTCCGCTTCTTACTGTACCCGTGGCACCAGTGCTAGTTCCCTAGTATGGTCCTACACAAGTCGCTTGCCTGGTGCTCAGCACTTGAGGGCTTGTCCCGTGAGAGAGGTTGTTACCGTTGCCTGGGACCCCCGTCCCCGTGCGCCTATCGAGGGAGTACTCCAGGCGGCGAGTGTGCTCGAGTCATGGACTCTGGAGCGAAGGGGAAAACAATGGTTAGGACTGCAGCGTTGAGTCATTTGCAGAGCTCTTGTAGTTGGTCTGGGACGCCGAGGTCGGTTTGGGTGTTCTTCCCGGTGCAGTCCAGCTAGTCCTTTTCTCACTGCCTCACTCTTTGCAGCGTCGGAACTGCCTAGAGAGGCCAGGCGTGGAACCGTAGTCCGGCCAGACTACGGCAGTAACTGTTGTGTACTTTGTGTCCTGCCTCACTCTGATGAGAGGGGAGGTTTGGACTTGGGTCGAGGATAAGACGTCAGTGGACGCACCTGACCGTTTGACTAGTGGTAGTGTTTTCCGTAGCTAGTGTCTCTTGTCCAAGTGGGGTTCTCCTTGTCTGTGTAGCCAGCCGTGTGGTGGTCACGATGTACAGGTTCTACGGAGTTTCTGACCGTGATGTTCTCCGTACCGTTGGTAGTTAGTAGTTGTAACGTCGCGCATTTTTTTCGGATCTTCGCGGATCCTTGCTTAGTGGGTTTGGTGGCCAGTGTGTGGCCCGTTAGTGTGTGTTACAAGTGTTTGTGCAGGTTGTGAGGCTTTGTGGGCCGGAAAGTTGGGCCCAAAGCACTCACAGGTTCTCTGTCTGTGAACGCGACAGAGGCTGGCGTCGCGTTCTGAAAGCGATGGCCCTGGGTGTCGCATTCTGGTTGCCGCCACGGAGCGGTTTTCATCTACATGAATGCCGCATGTCACGCGTTGGGCGGCCTGTTGACGTTGACCATGGAAGGCGACGGCCTTCTCCGTCGCGTTCAGGTCACGATGATAGGTTACGTTGCGTTCCCAACTGTGATGCATTTTTAAGAAAGGTCAGCCAAACAGAGCTCAATAAGCTCTACTCGTCCAGAGAGGCATTTTTGCGTAGGTTTTCGGGCGATTCAGGGTTCTGGAGGAGTTTTTGGCATGCTCTCACCGCGAGGACGTCGCACAGAGTGGGGGAAACGCCGGGTGATTGCCGTTTTTTGCGTTCTTCGTAAAGGTAGGGAGTTTTCGCCCAGTTTTACATTGTGAATTGTATGTGAAGCATGAATGGTTTGTTACTCGCTTTATAAACGATAGATACCATGCTAGGACATTGAGTAAAGCATGAAAATTGACTTTTTACATCGTTTTACATGGTTTGTGTGGGAGATCCGATGATGGGATCCCAGACTAGGGTTTCGGCCTGTGAAGGCGACGGACCCTACTGTCGCATTCTGAACGCGACAGGCTGACCCATCGCATTAGGCTTTTGATCGCGACCTATCGGGGTGTCGCGTTCTGAAGGCGACAGTAGCCCCCGTCGTGTTAACAATTTTGAGAGCTTTATGGTTGTGCATGATAGTGTAATTATCGGATTATTGTTGTGTAATGTGCAAGGCATTGGCAAGTGGTGGATTGGCGCCTGTAGCACTCGAGGAGCGTGTCGTACACGTGGTTTGAACACTGTGCATGTGGTTTGTGTGTGTGTGGCGAATAGTATAACGTTTGTGTTCATCGTGTAAACTTCTGTGGTTAGTTCATGGTGGTTGGGCAGTGTGGTTCCAGTGTGAACCTAGCCTTGGTCCTTTGATGTCTTTTATAGGTTATTTAAGATGGTTTAATTAGTAAAGTATGTGTATGGTTATTAAGTGGTTATTATATATTGTGTTTAATGTGGCAATAGAGGTCATGAGATGACCAATGACAGGCCAGATTATTATTGGTTAATGTAGTTCTTGTATGTGTCTGTGTAGGCTAGCTTGTAGGTCACATAGTGACTGGAGACAAGCTATTCCTGACACTTATACCGTGATTTGTAATAAAGATTATATATGTATGTATTATGGTTTGTGTGTTGTCGAGTTTGGTGGTCCGGCGCCTATTCCGAAATGCCTCTTCAGTTGGGTACCCCAGGTTCTGTGTGAGCCAGGCACGTGTGTTTGTTATGCTCGGGGCATGTCCCGGTATGGTGTGTACCATAGAGGTCTGTGTCGTCTTCCTAGACACCCTCACTCCTGTGTTTGAGTTGTACATCTAGCTGAGGGAAAGACGACAGTGGGGTAGCGACTTGAGAGAGTTTGTGTTTGGTTGCTTGTAGCGCGCTCGTGGTTGGGGGTACAGACACTAGTAGATGTACTGGTCCCCAGCTAGTCCTGTGTTTCCAGTGCCTCACTTTAGGGAGCTTGGGTTGGAGTCCCTAAAGGTGTCAGGCATGAACCTGCAGGGTATGTGACCTGCAGGTGTGGTGTTGGTTGGTCTCCACAGTTGGTTGACTTACTTTGTGTGTTTGTGGAGCGGTAGCTGGACTGAGTAGTCTGTGGCTACGAGACTGAGAGGTGGTTCTTGTGTTGTGTTGTCCGGGTTGGATGCTGGCATCATGAACCAGTAGTCCATTCCCGTGTGGTGGCATCGTTCTTTCCGACTCGTGCTTTGCCACTGGCTGTGGCTTGTGTGTGACTCGTTGGTAGAGGTTCATCCGTTGTGGTGTGCCGTGGTGGTGGCACGGTTTTTGTTGTGGTTCCGTTGCGGTACCTCGTAGTAGTAGGTACATGTACCCTTCGTGGGTAACCGCATGTTGTGGTACTTTGTGTACCAGTCCCTTCAGGTGTTGAGATGGACTTATGTTCTGTGGAGGTCTGTGGAGTGACCTCCCACGTGTTGTGTTTTTACTCGTCTTCGGGCAAGCTTCCGATTATGTTTTGGTGTGAGGTGTTGGTGTGAGGTGGATTGGCTAGTTGATGCCCTTCGTGGGTAGGTTGCCTGTGAAGTTTGTAGCTTAGGCGACCAGTTGTTGTAGAGATTTGCCTGTGAGGCCTGTGGCCTAGGCTTTACAGTTGTTGGGCAGACTAGTGGTACTGTGCTAGTCCTGTTTTCCCTTTTATCTTCCGAGATTTGTGCTAGCTAGTGATATTTATTGTTTAGCTGTTATTTATCATGCTTTTTTGTGAGCATAATATGTTTGGCTATCGGTGTTGCCAGTGAGACCCTCCGGGGTTGAGGTCTCTTTAGTTTTGTGTGTTATTTTTGGGTGGCCCCTACTGAGCCTGCGACTTGTTGAGGCTCACTCCCCTACAATTCTTTTCAGGGCTTGCCGTTTGTATGGCTTGTGGAGACGTTGTGGCAGACTTGTTCCACTAGCAGTAGAGTTAGTCGTGTTGTGTGAGCTTGTGCTCCCTCGGGGTATGCCCCAGGTAGTTGTACTCTTTTTGATTTGACATGTAATAATGTATTGGGACAGTTTTAAATTGTTATATACATATATGAGCACATGTACTTTCCTGTGTCTTATACTGTTGTGATTGTCTTTTATATTCTTACTGGACACGTGTATGAGCTATCCCTTGCGAGACTTCGGTCCGCTCGCGGGAGGCGGACTTGGATATGGAGCCTTATTGGGCATAAATATCCAGGGCTGTCACAGTTGGTATCAGAGCAATGGTTCAGTTAGAATATGAAAAGACATTGAGGTTTCAATGTCCCAAGACATGGTTTAATGTCCACTGCTGGTAGTAAGTATGCGGTTTTATGTGATTTAAAGAGGTTTTCACGTGAGTTTTGTCATGTGAATTGTGTGTTTGTTTTTATAAGTGTGGTAGTTACTGGTAGTAGCTGAGAGAAGATGTGGATATAGGAAACCCAGTTTGTGAAATGTGTATGATTGTTTGCACACCTAGCAATTGTTAGCAATGGTAGAGAAATGGTGAGGTTAGTGGTATAAGTTGAGTGGTTACATTAGTGTGCCAGTTGCAGTCAAAGTGTGATTGTTTAAAGGTTTTCAGTTATAGAAATTGAAGGGATTAGTGAATTCAGTTATGGAATTCAGTGAAGGTATTTTAATGGGGTACAGAGTTGGCAGAGACAGGTATAAGGTAATGATATGGTAAAGAAGCAGTGAAACAGTGTTAGTAATGAGGAATAAATCAGTGCGTAATGAGGATTGTTAAGTGTGTGAATTGTAATTGAGAATATTAGAAAAAGTAATTGCAGTATTTGAGATTTGTGTTAATCAGTGTTAAGGAACAGCGTGGATAATAATGTGAATAGTGTTATGGAAGGTTTGGAATAACTGTGTGAGACAGTTCAGTTTGAGATGAGGAGGTAAACAAAGGAGCAGAGATGTGTGGTAGTCAGATTAAGTGTGTTTAAGATTAGAGATGGAAGCAGTAAAGAGTTTGCAAATAGTGTTGTTGTGAATAATGAAGATAATAGGAAATTTGATATAGAGATCTATGTAAGCATGTATTGAGATGACCAGTTGGGTAAAGAAAGAGTAAGGGAAGAACAGTGTGTAATTGGACTTTTTCGAGAATGTTATAAGAAAGATATTCATTTGATAAGTGGCAGTTTGTGAAGATTTCACAGAATGATTTATAAAGAATTACAGTATTGAAGACAAGATTAGTGATGCTTAGCAGTCGGATACAATTGTGGAAACAGAGAGGTAAAGTTTGTGTCAGAATAGAAAGAGACGAATTAATTGAGAAGCAGTTAAAGAATATCAAATTGAGAGGAACAGTAAGGCAGATTGTGAATGGATATTTATGAATGTCATATAACAGTGAAATTGTTTGTATTTGGCCATAAAGCAGTAATGTAGAATAAAGGAATCAGGCAGAATAAGTTATTGTATTTAAAGGAAATAGTTTCAATTTCTAGTTATGGCAGTATTTTAAAGAAAGATGATTGTATAATAAGAAGGATTGCAGTGTAAATGGCATAGTGGGATTAGTCAGTTAGCAGAATAATTAAGAGAAATACTTTGCAGAAATGGTATTATGTTGTTGACAGTAAAGTTAAAGTTCATTATTAATAACCAGATGAAGAAAGAATGTGGCAGGTTATAGAATGACGATATATGATTTAAGAGATGTGCAGTAAGAGTTTATATGAAAATGTATAGCAAGTGATTCAGAGGAATAGGAAAGTTTTATTATAAAAATATTTCTAGAGTTTGAAGTAAAAGTCACGATAGATCAGTTAAAGAATAGCGAGCAGATTAAAGTATGATCAGTTTAGCAGTAAAGAATTTTGAATAAGATGTCATATAATTGAGAAAGACTTCGGTAAAGGTGAAGGCAAATAATACAGTATGTGCAGCATGTTAACTGAGCAAGTTTTGTTTCTCGATAAGAAAAGTATAGTGTCACAGTAATGAGAATGGATATCTTGGAAAATTATGAATTTGATTTACTGAGCCACTCAGAAAATTTTAATTAAAGTAAGGAAAGTAGATAAAGGGTAAAGTATGTCAGTAGTAATATGACAAGATTCAGAATTCAGTATGGCACAGATATAGTTAAAGACAGCATAAGAGCAGAGTCAGTTGAGCAGTGTATTGATAAGAGAAGTGTAATGTTAGCTAGAGAATATGACTTAAAGCAAAATATGCTAATAGTGATATGGCAGAATTCAGAATTTAAGTAAGTGGCACAATTAGAATAGAAATATTAAGAAAAGCATATCAGAAATACCAGTATTCTCTTCCAGCATTAAGTGAATAAATAAGATGATTTGAGAAGCCAGTAAAGTTAGAATTGAGTCCAGCTGGAATCAAAGTAATAGTGCACGTGGAAAATAATTGGAAGCAATAAAGAGAGTAGAGTTTATGGAATATATTGTCAAATATCCGGTGTAATCAGAGTAGCGCAGCGGAAGCATGGAAAGCAATGTTCGCAAGTTACCGAAAATTTAAAAGAAAGTTTAAGGTTTGTGCACAGTTGAGCAGAGAGGCAGAGGTTCTTAGTCAGATATGAGTTAAGGCAGCTTGTGCAAAATGGCAAAAAGAGGCAGGAAAATTCAACAATGGTAATGTGAATTGTTTCAAGAAGTAAATAGTTGAAAATGTGAACACAAATAAAGCAGGGTAACGATTGGTAGTGATAAGCAGATAATGGAACGGCACCGAGGAATTTGAGAACTTAAGCAGGGTTTAGTAGGGCAGAGTACCCAAAAGTAGCAGAGTAAAGTGAAACGTTTGAGCAAAAAAAGCGGCCCAGAAAGAAATATTGCAAACACAGTCAGAAAAAAAATGTGGAAATAGGTTGAGTCCAAGGAGATAAAGCGCCAACCGCAGAATAACGATTGAAAGGTAAAGTGAGTCAGATTTGTAGTCGAATGAAATAGGCACGGAAATTAATAGATTCAGTTAGCGCAGATGATTTGAAAGGCAGATGCAAAGAAAGTGTATCCTACTTGTTCTGAATATGGTTTAATTCCTTTATAGGTGATAGTATGGTTTACCGTGGTTCATTTTGAATGTCGAGGATGACATTCCTTTTTAGGTGACAATAATGTAACGTCACACATTTTTTTTTTGATCTTCGCGGATCCTTGCTTAGTGGGTTTGGTGGCCAGTGTGTGTTACAAGTGTTTGCGTAGGTTGTGAGGCTTTGTAGGCTGGCAGGTTGGGCCCAAAGCACTCACTGGTTCTCTATCTTTGAACACGACAGAGGCTGGCGTCGCGTTCTGAATGCGACGGCCCTGAGTGTCGCGTTCTGGTTGCCACTGCGGAGCGGTTTTCGTATGCATGTCCGCCGTGTGTTGCGCGCTGGGCGGCCTGCTGACGTCAACCATGGGAAGGCGATAGCCTTCTCCGTCGCGTTCAGGTCGCGACGATAGGGTACGTCGCGTTCCCAACTGTGATGCGTTTTTAAGAAAGGTCGGCCGAACAGAGCTCAACAAGCTCTGCTCAGCCAGAGAGGCATTTTTGCGCAGGTTTTCGAGCGATTCGGAGTTCTAGAGGAGTTTTTGGCGTGCTCTCACCACGAGGACGTCGCACGAAGCGGGGGAAATGCCGGGTGATCGTCGTTCTTCACGTTCTTCGCGAAGGTAGGGAGTTTTCGCCCAGTTTTACATTGTGAATTGTATGTGAAGCATGAATGGTTTGTTACTCGCTTTATAAACGATAGATACCACGCTAGGACATTGAGTAAAGCATGAAAACTGAGTTTTTACATCGTTTTACATGGTTGTGTGGGAGATCCGGTGATGGGATCCCGGATTAGGGATCCAGCCTGTGAAGGCGACGGACCCTACTGTCGCGTTTTGAATGCGACAGGCCGACCCGTCGCATTAGGCTTTTGATCGCGACCTATCGAGGTGTCCCGTTCTGAAGGCGACAGTAGCCCCCGTCGCGTTAACAATTCCGAGAGCTTTATGGTTGTGCATGATAGTGTGGTTGTGCATGATAGTGTAATTATCATATTATCTTTGTGTAATGTGCAAGGCATTGGCAAGTGGTGCATTGGCGCATGTAGCACTCGAGGAGCGTGTCGTACACGTGGTTTGAACACTGTGCATGTGGTTTGTTTGTGTGTAGCAAATAGTATAACGTTTGTGTTCGTCATGTAAACTTCTGTGGTTAGTTCATGGTGGTTGGGCAGTGTGGTTCCAGTGTGAACCTAGCCTTGGTCCTGTTGGCCCTTTATGTACGGCAGCAAGGTAACCTAGAGGGGGGTGAATAGGTTTTTCTGCAATATGAAATCAAAACGTGAATACTTAAAAGTTTGGTTAGTGTTAGTGTGATGAAGAGTGGCAGTGCGGAAGCAAAAGAACAATCACACAAAAGGACACAGGAGATTTATCCTGGTTCGGCCCTTCCCACATGGAAGTCCTACATCCAGTCCCCAAGCAAACTCTTGGGATTTCACTAACCAAAGGTACAGTCCCCTTCAAGGACACTATAACACCCTGGATACCCCACCAGGTCTTCTTCTCTTTCCCGGGCAAGAAGGCAGCCCACTTCTTTTCTAGGCTCAGAAGTAAACTACTTCTTTTACAGGTTCAGAAGTAAACCTCCTGGAACAAACCCCAGTGCGGTTCTGCTAGACTTAAACCCCCAGCTAGGTCCTGTTGGTACAAACCCCAACAAGGTTCTGCTAGACACTAACCTCTAGCTAGGTTACACACTGTATACAGTCCTACAGCTGGACAGAAATCTTTCTTAGAAAAGAAAGATCAGACTGAGAGCTATTACAAGATGAACACTCAGGACTTAGCTCACAGTCACAGACTCTCCCCCAAGATTACAATGAGCACAGGGAGAATGGAAGAGAAGAAGGCTTGAAGGCGATGAAGACTTCTGCTTTGAAAGCTTCTGAAGATTTTTTGGCTCGAGCTCTTCTCTCTTTCTCTGAGTGTTTATGGCGTGAAGGCTCTTCTCACAGTTGTACACTCCTTGAAAAATATTCAGGAAAAAGGTTCTCTTCTTTCTTCAGCCAAGCTTCATCTTTTATATGAGAGGCTTTTGAAAAGGATCCGTTGAAGAGATCCGTTGGAGTTCTACCCGTTGCTCATCTCTTGTCTTGATCACTCTTGTGGTCTTCGAGGTCTGTGAGCATGGAAGAAAGTGTTAGCATAAAAGAGTGTTTACATGAAAGCTGTGCATGCTACTGTGTTTTTCTTAACATGCTAAAACTGATAAGTCATATCTTGTTCTGACAGGACTGAGAAGTTCCGCATGCAGCTTTTTGTCAGAAGATATTTGACTTTTCATTTAGGCACCAAAAACACTTGAACATACAAGAGAAATCGATGTGAATATGACTTATAAAATCGTTGTTCATTTATAAGAAAATCGTTGCAAGAATATGAGCAAATCGATGTGATCACTTATGAAATCGTTATGCAAGCAAATCATTGTGATCACCTGAAGAAATCGATGTGATCACTTATGAAATCGTTACGAGACCCAAATCGATGTGAAACTTATCAAATTGTTATGAGAACGAAATCGATATGAGGGCAAATCGTTGTGGCTATAAAAGGAATCGTTCTGAGATCAATTTCTTAACAACTCGTTATGGCCACTTAGCGAATCGTTCTGAGATCGATTTCTTAACAAATCGTTAAGGCCACTTAGCGAATCGTTCTGAGATCGATTTCTTAACAAATCATTATGGCCATTTAGCGAAGTCGTTGTAGTGCTTTAAAAAATCAATTAAAACCAAATCGTTGTAGCGCTTATTAATTTTGGCACTTGAACTGAAATCGATGTATATTGATTAAACATCGATTTTATCATTTTAGTGTGCCATATTGCATCAATGTGAGACTCAGCATTTTGCTATGAGATTGATGCGACTCAGATGAATCAAAATATTCAATAGTATTTAATCAACAAAGATATATATGAAATCATCATAAGTTTTGTTATCACCAAAATATAAGGACAACCATAAAGTGGTTCAACACTCCGGATCCGTGGGTGGCGACCGCGAAAATTGGGTCCTCGGCATGGGCCGAGGGTCGAGTTCTCAGGGTCGTTACAAGTCTAGCCTCAATGACAGAGAGTCATAAATGTACTGTTAACCATAGGGTATAATGATTACTGGTGTTGCATCTGTGCTGGGAAATAGTGTCGTGTTGAATGCTATATACAATAACCACATACACGTGTCCTAGTGTGCATTCCAAGGTGGCATTGATCCTTAGTGCACATTAGTGTCTTCGTGCCTGATTAAGTGTTAAGTGTTCAAAGTTCGTGCTCGTGCGTGCGTGCTCGCTTGCGTGATATGGCCATCTTGCGTTCTTACAATTAAGTGATATCTTGTACATACTACTCTATTGTTTTGCTCGTTATATCACTCTAGATCTTGTTCAATCACTCTTGTTCAATCTATCTTGATCAAGTATCGTGTTTTAATTGGATTTATCACTCATGCATATCTTGATAATCATGTCTGCCTAGTTCTTAAAATGTTAATCACTTATATCATTGTCCGCACATTGAGATATAAATCCTACTGGACTAGTTTGCTCATTCCCTACTTTTCAACATCATAGGTGATATTGATGAGGAAGCCGAAGGCCAGGACATAGATGGGAATGCGTCAGAGTGATAAGCATTCCACAGTGTCTACCATTAGTTGATTTGAGAGCTAGAACAATGTAGTAGGTAGTGAGGTTATATGTAATTTGCCTTTTCTTGAGTCAATGTTAGTTTAAAGTCCATGGAGTTGTATACAACATTCGGAGTTAATGAATGAGAGTTATTTGTGTTCATTATATGGACCCTTATGTTTGTGTTGATACACATCTAGTGCTCGCTAGCTAGAGGCTTATTTACCGACTACTCACGTCTCGGAATATCAAATTTTAACTCTAATATTTCCGCTGTGTAATTCTCGGGACGTGACACTTAGGCAGGGCACATGAACTCTTGTTCAGTTCCCATAGATGGCACCAATGAAGAGGCTAGGATTTAGCTCCTTACACTAGACCATTCGATAAAAAGTAGTCTAATGATTTGATGGAGAGAACCTGCACTATCGAATCTACAAATGCTAAAAAGGAGCTCATCAAAGGGCCTCGAGATGTATTCTCCAAGGGAAAACCCTCCAATGCCTAAGTCAGTAAGAGGATGGGGATGGTTAGAATGTCCTAGCTGGATGAGTATCTAAGGAGGGAGAATGTGGTCACCACCCACTAGAACCCAATTCCTCATAACAGGCCCATCGATGAGGGAGAACATGGCCAAGGTCCACTACAGTCCAATTCCTTATAACAAGCCCATTGAGAAGGGAGAACATGGCTAGAGCCCACCAAATCCCAATTCCTCACACTAGGCCTATTGAGGAGGGAGAATGTGATCAAAGCCCACTAGAGCCTGATTCCTCAAGCCTACAAGGCCCCTGTCAATTTGATCCCAAATGGACATATCATTTTCTAACTAGGTCCGCCAGCCCACCACAGCATGGTCTATCCTCGAGACCCCAAAGCATGGAAACAACAACAAGGCATGTCACTACAGCTCTAAAGCATGAATAACGGCAGCAAGGCATGCCCCACCATTGCAAGAATAATCAAAAGTCATGTTGGACCATATCTATGACCACTCCACCCACATTAGAGTCCCCAAATGCTCCCAAAGCCATTCTGCATGATACAAGGAGATAGTGGATCTCAACAAGAACCCCAAATAATGCTTACAAGAGGATTGATGGAAACCACCTGAGGTAGAGACTTGTAGGTAGGCCCTGTTAGACACCTACACTTGCACAGCCAAGCACTCAACTCTCGACTTGTCTTCATCCTACCCTTGTTCTTCCACCTCTCACTAACTTAAGTATTAAAGGACTTTCCCTTGGGACAACACCTAAGGGCCTCTTGATCGCTTGTTCCCTAGTCTTGCAAGTCTTTCGTGACTTTTCCTTGATTACAAATCTCAAAAGTGAGTAGAATGAAAGTCGGGCGAACTCAACCGTTTATTGGCCTTTACACTTCTTAGTGCCATTTGTGTGAAACAAGCAAGGAGCAATGACACCCCGAGGGGACTACAAGTGTCACATCCCGATGCGAAATATCGGAACATGAGGCAATTGCAAGTAAGCGAGTATAGAGCGTATAATAGACATCAAACTATTGAGCAATTGAATAATACTAAATCAAATGCATTTCATATATAATTCAACTAATGTCTATTACCTCCACTAATTCAGATGGGCCCAATTGACTTCATTACATGGAAGAAAGTAAAAGACTACTAAGACTCTAACTAGAATGTCAGGACACTCTTGAATCACTCCTTGTCTTCCCCATCCTCATGAGTGTAAACATTTTCCTCGGTCTCACCTGAGAACACAAATAACAAATAACGTAGGGTGAGCGACAACACCCAGTAGGATTTATATCTCATGGTGTGGGCATACTTTACATGATTAATGTATTAAAGAGCAGAGTCACTAATGATAGAGAGAGAGTCAAGTAAAGTAAGATATGGCACAATAGCATGATTCAAAATAGCACAAGTTTCAAATATAGCATAGAGAGCAGGATGGCCATAGTACAAATAGCACAACATGATAGCACAAGTAGTCAAGCATAGTATAGCACTTTGATTGTCATTTAGATAGTCGAAATAGATAGCACTTGAGTGTAATGCCAAACACTCTGGTCAATTAACTCCCGTGGGCAAATAGCACTTTTGGGCGCACCTCCCAGAACCAGACCGGGCCCTTTATATTGCCAAGCATTAGTCATGTTTATTATCTTTAAACAATCAGTCAAATGGCCATAGAGAGTACCAAGAATAGAGAAGAGTAATTGAAGAATAGACGAGAATGTAGAGAGAATGTGAATAGATGAGCGAATAGAGTACAGATGAGAACTATAGGTCAATGCACATAAAGCAACGGTTAAACAGATGATAGTAACAGTTGGTCAACACACATGATTGGTGCTAGCAATCAGGTAGAATTCACTAACCATCCACTGGCCATGCTATGAACATAGTCCAGAGGTTCAGCGTGATCTCAAGGTAAAAGAGAACTCCAAGGCTTTTTGGATCATGCTAATCCCTAAGAGTGTTATAGGTATTAAGGGTACAACTAGCTCGGTCTCCATGAGGGAATCCACAAAGTACGGAGTCTTACAGAGGTCTTAACAAAAGGTTCCTAGTCTGCCAGAACGGAATGTCCAACAGAGAGGTTCTAACTTGTCAAGAGAGAAGTGTGTAAGGAAACAAGTTGCTCGACGTTCCAGAGGAATTCTAGAACAATGGAGCATCGGTAACGGTGTTCCAAAACAACGTGAGAAGAAAAGACAATTCCATTATTATCATGGGGTAATGATATACAATTATTGAAGTAAATTATCATATATATTATTGATGTATTTTCTGCAAGGTCTCATGGCAAAGTTAGACGTTTGGTGTGTGCATGTGAGAGAAATTAAGAGAACATATGATAGTCGTGCACAATGTCTTTTAATTAAGGAAAACATGTGAAATATAGTAGAACTTCATTAACATGGTGTTACTGTTCGTCATATAGTATTACAAGGTATAATCATGATTATATAGCCTAAATAACCAGATTAAATAGAAATACAAAGCTGCTGGAAACACACAGTCAAATCGCGACAGGTCTAACAGTCGCGTTTAAAAAGATCGATTGATGACAAAAATGTGACGACATTGACTGACGCGTTTAGGGTAACCAGAAGGGATGTATCGATTGGTGACAACATATCAGAACATAATCACGACGGTTAAGTCCGACGTGTTCATGCAAAGTCTTTAATTTTGAAATAAACACAAATCCCCAAAGGCGGGAATAACTCAAGGACGTGACGACGATGGTTGTCGTGGTTTATAAAATTACTGACAACAAAGATGGCACATAGTTTGATGCAACGATTTCTGTCAGAACCTAACTAAAACGTGACGGCCTGGATGGTCGCTTTTAAGGTAATTGCGACGGTCTCATCTGTCGCGATACCAGTCAAAGAAACGCGACGTATGTGTTGGTTGCGATTCAAAGCTCAAACTGAAAACAGTGAAACACGATGCAGTCCTTCATGCATGGCTTATAACTTGAAATCTAGGGCTCTTGGGATAAAGCTATGAACATGAAAGTTGTAGAGGACGATGAATAGAAGAGAACTATAATTTTGGATCGAATCAATTTGGCCTCGATATGCATACAAAATAATATGAACACTAAAAGCCCTAAACTTGCATGATGTCTGGAAAATGCTTAATACTCGAAGCATACTTGACGAATTTAGGCAAATCAAGTGCAATAGAGACTAGACATGATGATCTTTAAGATGGTATAAGAGTTGTTTATCTTTAGCTCGAGAACACCTACCTTTTGCTCGATGTAACTCCTATAGTTTCTGGACACGAAGTGCAGGTTGTAGAACTTCAAGCAGCTATCTCCCCACGGTTCCCTCCTCCTATGACCTCCTCTTCTCTGTTGAACCACTCCTATATTTTACCCTTATATTTGGTGATAACAAAATTTATGATTAATTAAATATTATTAAAAATTTAATATCATGTTTTTTCTAATAAATATAAATTTATGACATTATTGCCGTGTGATTTGCACTAAAAAGATAAATCGATATCCATTCAATAATACATCGATTTCTGTTCAAAGTGCTACAACGATTTCATCAGTATTATAACAATTTCATTGCAAGTCATAACGTTTTCCTCTCATATCGATTTCGTGACTTCATAACGATTTCCTTAGCTTATCGATTCTCTAAGTGATTGCATGATTTCGATCTCAGAACGATTCGCTAAGTGATCGCATCGATTTCGATCTCAGAATGATTCGCTAAGTGATCGCATCGATTTCGATCTCAGAACGATTTAATAAGTGATCACATCGATTTCGCTCTCACAACGATTTGATTCTCACATCGATTTCATAAGTCAGAACAACGATTTACTCTCATATCTATTTGGTTCTCATAACGATTTGATAAGTGAGAAACAACGATTTGATTCTCACAACAATTCGATAAGCGCCATAACGATTTGATAAGTTTCATAAGGATTTGGTTGCCACATCGACTCAATAAGTTAAACATCGATTTGCCCATCAATTTGCCTATCTATAATAATGATTTACTTTCACTTAAACATCGATTTTGTCCAAACATCGACTTCATGTAAAACATCGATCTCCTTTATGTCCAGATGTTTCAAAAATGTTTGGCACCTAAAAGTCAAAAATGCCTCTGATAGAAGATTTTCTTTTATCTCTCTAGATCTCTTCTCTCCTGTCAGACAGAAAGGTGGTCACTTACTACTTCTGGGAGAAAACAGGAAGCATAGAGGTATCTGAGCTTTTTGACAGAAACACTGATTTAGCTAAACTCTTTCTTTTATGCTTGCAGACCTCGAAGACCACCAAGTGGCTGACAGTCTGAAGAAGAAAAAGAATAGAAAGATCAGCAACGACTAGAAGAGCTCCAACGGCTAGAACTCCAACGGATTTATTCAAAGTAGCTCATATAAAAGATGAAGCAAGGCTTAAGAAGAAGATAAGAGCTTTTCTTGAAAATCTTTGAAGGAGTGTACAACCAGTGAGGAACCTCAATGCCACATACACTCAAAGGAAAGAGAGAAAGAGCCTGAGCCAAAAGAAGTGTTCAAGCAACTGAAGCACTCAAGCATTCAAGCTCCTTCTCCTCTCTTCTCTCTCTCTCTGTGCATCTTGTAATCTGGGGGAGAGAGTCTTTTCGTTGAGAGTTTCTTTTAGTTGGTTTTCATCTGTTCCAACTCTCAGCATTGTTCTTTCTTTTCTAAAGAAAGATTTCTGTCCAGCTGTAGGACTGTATACAGTGTAAAACCTAGTCTAGACTGGGTTTGCTTGTCTTAGGGCTGAACCAGGATAAATCCCTTGTGTTATTTATGTGATTGTTTATTTACTTCCGCACTGCTACTCTTCATCACACTAAACTAACCAAACTTTCAGTAATATTTTTCTGTGTTTAAGTTTCTGTTTCAGATTTCAGAAACCTATTCACCCCCCCCCCCCCTCTAGGTTAGCTTGCTGCCATACCAAAAGGGCCAACAAGTGGTATCAGAGCGAGGTTCTCTGATTAGTCAAGAAGATCTAACGATCTTAGAGAAGATCATGGCAACTCAAGGATATGCTGAAGGTCAATCAGTCACCAGACCTCCATTCTTTGATGGAGAGGACTACCAATATTAGAAGATGCGAATGGAATGCTTCATTCGAGGCACAGACTTTGATCTGTGGCAGGTAATCGAGGTAGGTGATTATGTTATTGTTCATGTTCCAGGCACTACTGCCATTACAGCAGCTGATAAGAATAAATTATCTTTAAACTTTAAGGCTAAGAACTATTTATGTTCTGCTTTATCCAAAAAGGAATTTAGTAGAGTTTCTGCATGTAAATCTGTAAAAGAAATGTGGGATAAACTGCAGATAACATATGAAGGAACAGATAAAGTGAAACAAACTAGGATAGATATTCTTGTTTCACAATACGAACAATTTAAAATGCTTCCAAATAAAAACATTACTACTATGTATAATAGATTTTCAAGCATAGTAGTAGGTTTAAATTTTCTTGGTAAAACTCTTTCTAATGAGGAAACTGTTAGAAAGATACTTAGGTCTTTAACTCTTTCATAGACACCTAAAGTAACTGCTATTAAAGAAGCCCATGACATAACCAAACTTTCTATTGATAACTTAATAGGTTCCCTCATGGCACATGAAATTAATATGGAGCATCTATCTGAAAGCTCATCAAAGAAAAAATGTATTAATGCTCTTAAAGTTGCAGCTACTCCTTCCACTTCTTCTTCTTCTAGTTCCAAAAATGCAGATTCTGAAGACAGTGACGTAGACGAAGTACTGTCCAAGCTTCAGAAAATTCTCAAGAAGAAGAAAAATAGATCAAGAAGGATTCAAAAGAAAGAGAGAAAAGAAAAAGAACCAGTGTGCTATGAATGTAGAAAACCTGGACATCTAAGACCAGATTGTCCTAAACTAATGAAGACTGGTCAACCAGAAAAGTCTAAAAAGAAGCACAAGAAATTCAAAAGAAAAGCCATGGCGGCTGCTTGGGAAAATGAAGAGGCCACAAGCTCAGAATCATCAAGCTCAGAGTCGGAGAAAGAGCAGGTAAGTCTAGCCCTCATGGTAGGACTAGATGAGGTACATTCTGACCCATTTTTGATTCATGCACTGATTCAGGTCAGAGTCTGAAGACTTAGAAGAAGTCTTTAATGAACTATATGAAAAACATAAGGGTGTTGTAAAAGAATTAAAAAATCTAAAAAACAACACTACTTGCTTGGAAAACACCAATTCTGATCTTAAATCTGAATTGGAGCAACTAGAAAAATAATTAAAGGACAGTAAAGATAATAATTATCTTTTAAATGAAGATTTGAAAAGCAAGAATAATGAGAAGTTAGAGTTAGAAGAAAAATTAAAAACTCTAACTGAAGAAAATCTCTATTTAAAAGAATCAACTAGAAAATTAACTAGAGGGAAAACATCTTTAGCCCTATGCTTAAAAGGGTCAAAATCTGAAAATAATAAACAAGGGCTTAGATACATACCTCCGGAAAAAGGAAAACAAGCCATAATTTCAGGAAAATATCATTTGCCAAAATTTGTAAAAGAAACCAAAATGCCTCAGAAAAAGGTCCCTGAAACGAACAAGCTTTATCAAACGAAAAAGGTTTCTAAAAATTGTGTTCTAAACAGACATCATAAAAATAATAAGAACTACAAAATAGATTATATTCATTGTTGTTCTCATTGCAATAAATTAGGACACACAGTAAACACCTGCACAACAAGGCACCTAGTATGGATCCCGAAAGAATATTTTTATGCATCTAACCATCAAGGACCCAAAAAGATTTGGGTACCTACTTCTGAGTAGTTTATTTGTAGGATAGCCTTGGAGCATCAGGATCAAAGGATGCTCAAGGCACTGATGACTGCCAGCTCTTCATCCATCTCATATCTGAAGAGGGAGTAGTCACAAATTGCTTGTTTTTATTCATATTACTACTTACAATGGTTTGCAAGTCTCTCTGATCAATGCAGGCAATAATTCTGAAGACTTGACAAACAACATGTGAAAGATCAAGACCAACAAGATCTGACTTGCCTCACATTAAGGGGGAGTCTCATGCTCAAGGAGAGCCTACACTAAGGGGGAGTTATTCTTTAATGTCAATCATTGTTGAACCCCTCAATGGTAAGAAATTTTCACAAAGGGGAGAGAATGCATGGTAAGATCCTTCCTTTTTAGTTAGTGACAAAAAGGGGGAGAGAATTATCTATGAATTTTCTGTATTTTCTATGCTTTAAGTATTTTGTCAGAAAATTCTCGTAAATTTTGTCATCACCAAAAAGGGGGAGATTGTTGAACCACTCCTATATTTTACCCTTATATTTTGGTGATAACAAAATTTATGATTAATTAATATTATTAAAAATATTTAATATCATATTTTCTAATAAATATAAATTTATGACATTATTGCCGTATGATTTGCACTAAAAAGATAAATCGATATCCATTCAATAATACATCGATTTCTGTTCAAAGTGCTACCACGATTTCAACAGTATTATAATGATTTCATTGCAAGTCATAACGTTTTCCTCTCATATCGATTTCGTGACTTCATAACGATTTCCTTAGCTTATCGATTCGCTAAGTGTTCGCATCGATTTTGATCTCAGAACGATTCGCTAAGTGATCGCATCGATTTCGATCTCAGAACGATTCGCTATGCGATCGCATCGATTTCGATATCAGAACGATTTAATAAGTGATCGCATCAATTTCGCTCTCACAACGATTTGATTCTCACATCGATTTCACTCTCACATCGATTTCACTCTCACATCGATTTCATAAGTGAGAACAACGATTTGCTCTCATATTGATTTGGTTCTCATAACGATTTGATAAGTGAGAAACAACGATTTGATTCTCACAACAATTCGATAAGCGCCATAACGATTTGACAAGTTTCATAACGATTTGGTTGCCACATCGAACTCAATAAGTTAAACATCGATTTGCCCATCGATTTACCTATCTTATAATAATGATTTACTTTCACTTAAACATCGATTTTGTCCAAACATCGACTTCATGTAAAACATCGATCTCCTTTATGTTCAGATGTTTCAAAAATGTTTGGCACCTAAAAGTCAAAAATGCCTCTGATAGAAGATTTTCTTTTATCTCTCTAGATCTCTTCTCTCCTGTCAGACAGAAAGGTGGTCACTTACTACTTCTGGGAGAAAACAGGAAGCATAAAGGTATCTGAGCTTTTTGACAGAACACTGATTTAGCTAAACTCTTTCTTCTATGCTTGCAGACCTCGAAGACCACCAAGTGGCTGACAGTCTGAAGAAGAAAAGAATAAAGATCGCAATGACTAGAAGAGCTCAACGGCTAGAACTCCAACGATTTATTCAAAGTAGCTCATATAAAAGATGAAGCAAGGCTTAAGAAGAAGATAAGAGCTTTTCTTGAAAATCTTTGAAGGAGTGTACAACCAGTGAGGAACCTCAATGCCACATACACTCAAAGGAAAAGAGAGAAAGAGCCTGAGCCAAAAAGAAGTGTTCAAGCAACTGAAGCACTCAAGCATTCAAGCTCCTTCTCCTCTCTTCTCTCTCTCTCTGTGCATCTTGTAATCTGGGGGAGAGAGTCTTTTCGCTGAGAGTTTCTTTTAGTTGGTTTTCATCTGTTCCAACTCTCAGCATTGTTCTTTCTTTTCTAAAGAAAATTTTATGTCTAGCTGTAGGACTGTATACAGTGTAAAACCTAGCTAGGGGTTTGTGTCTAGCAGAACCGCACTGGGGCTTGTACCAGAAGGTTGGCTTCTTGACCTGTAAAAGAAGTGGGATGCCTTCTTGCCCGTGAAAGAGAAGAAGATCAGTTGGGGTGCTGGGTGTTGTATTGTCCTTGAGGGAGACTGTACCCTTGGTTAGTAAAATCCCAAGAGGTTGCTTGGGGACTGGACGTAAGACTTCCATGTGGGAAGGGCCGAACCAAGGTAAATCTCTTGTGTTATTTGTGTGATTGTTTATTTGCTTCCGCACTGCTACTCTTCATCACACTAAACTAACCAAACTTTCAAGTGATATTTTTCTGTGTTTAAGTTTATGTTTCAGATTTCAGAAAACTTATTCACCCCCCCCCCTCTAGGTTAGCTTGCTGCCGTACTAAAAGGGCCAACATTCTCGTCCAAGAAATTTCCAGCAGAGCAATAAGGTCGACCATGAAGGGTTTAGGGGTGTTTTTATACATCTAGCCTTGTTAAGTCCTAATACAACTCTAACTTCTATTAAACTCTGAATTTTCTTATTTTCTCCAACCTTCCTACCATTATTCCTCCTAATTGGGTTAGGTTGGGGTTCCAATTTCGTACCTAGCTAGTTAGGGTAGGGTTAGGAATCCAATTTGGATGTATACTAACTACATTAATGATTCCCTTGCCTTTTTTAATTTAGGAAACAATAGGGTTACGAATTTTAGGATATTTTCTCTTATTCCATATTTCAAAACTCATTTTTTGTCCAATAATTTTTATATAAACTATTTAACAAAACCCATTACTTCTTTTGTTTATTGAGTTTTAATTAAAATATTTTTATTTAATATTTTTATTTATTTATTTATTAAAAAATCGGGTTGCTACAACAAGAATGTGGGCAGTTGCTAAGCGTGTCGAGTGTGCAATAAGTCGATCAGTAATTGTCATACCCCTAGGTCTCATCAGCAACATCAAACAACTAGAGCAGTTGAGGAGTTGGTCGCAATGCAGAAGCAACTCCAAATGTTGACAGAGGCATACCAACGCCTACTGAACCTACAAGCCACATAGGAGCATGCAATTGCGGCCCCCTCCTACAAAGATGCAGGGCAAATTTTTGGCCAATGCGTGTCTCGAGCAAATGCCATTAGACATCCACAACACAACCATCATTCTATGAGCGCTCTCCACTCCAACCTCGACATAGAGGATAGTTCTTAGTTTTTCCACTTATCCAGCATTGACAAGAGTTCCCAATTTTATATGAGGCGGCCTCTGGAGGGGTGCTCCTCAACATCGATCTATTGCAACAATTTGATGGAGAGTTTCCAATTTTATACAAGGCGGCCCTCAGAGGAGAATTCCCAATTTTATGTCCTTCTCTAATCGAGATGTGTGTGTTTAGTTTTTTCCACTCACCTCGCATCGAGGAGAGTTCCAAATTTTATATGAGGCCCCTGGAAGGATACTCGTCAACATCGATCTGTGGCAATGGCCTGATGGAGAGTAGCCAACATTTATGGTGAGATTCTTATTCTCAAGCTAGTAAGACGCTTAATAGAGCGATGCAACCCCTCATTGCATCTCTTTGTGCGCCCGTAGATGACCTTCATGACTACCATCAATGCCTTTGAGGCCTCCGAATAATTGTCCCCCCTCTGGCCCACGCTCTTGCTAGACTTGGGTCATGCTACTTAGGTCTCGGATCTTAATAGGCCTACAGACTTGCTTTGCATGATCTAGATTTTAGTGGATGGTCTCTCTCTCTCTCTCTCTCTCTCTCTCTCTCTCTCTCTCTCTCTCTCTCTCTCTCTCTCTCTCTCGTACACACACAGGTGTGCTTGTAGCGAAGATGTAGCTTCAGTGGCTTGATTTGATCCATGAGCATCCATGCCTCGACTCTGCTTTTCCTTTTCATCCCGGCAGATATAATGAGTATTTATCTTCCCAAGTGGTTTAAAATGTTGTCAAGAACAAAAGCAATCATGGGTGTTGGACAAACTTAAGGGGCTTTGAACACCATTAACCATGAACCCCGACATCTAACTAGCCATGCAAGCCTGAGGGACTCTGGTTGCACCTCAGTCAGGGCAAAGGTCGAGATGCAAGATGCCTGCGCTGAAACAGGTCCCCGGTAGTTGTTCTCCAAGAATTATAACACCAAGTAATGATATATGCAGTAGCTTGCCAAGAACATGTTAGTCTCTAAATGGGAACAGCAGATGTTGGTATACTTACAAAACTTGCCAACAACAGATTATTTTTCAAACGACTCCGTGGTGTTTATGGTAAATATTCTTCTAAGCTGCCAAAGCCAAGAGTACATCATGCCTAGTGCACAATAGGTAGATACCAACATAAGAGGCAAAAAGGGGAGCTTGTCCCCGAGGATATATGGATGAAATAATTGGCCCCATAATTCTACACAAACTAAACCTATAAGATAGAACAAGCCAATCCGTCCGATGAAGCATGTCAGCTCATTCCGGTCAGTGCCGTTTGGAGTTCTGCATTTTGCTCACGAATGAGGAAAAACCGGAAGAAACAATAACTGAGTGTATTACCAGCAACAAAATCTTTATTGGGTACTCCTCCGGTTCAAATAAAAGAGGGAACATTGAATAGCAGGAAACTGCATCCAGAAAAGAAGAGAAGAGGATAAGTCTCTCAGGTTGGAGAAGATAGTAGTAAAACAAAGAAATTTAACAAGATAACTATATGACTATGAAAGATGAACAAAAATAATCATGGAAAATACACCATGAAAGATGAAACATTTGTTTAGGGGAATACTCATTTAAGTAAAACATCAAGTTTTATCATATTCCAAATATGTGTGCACATATGCACACACATACATACATGTGCAGAGAGAGAGCGAGAGAGGAATCCCATAGGATCATGCCTTTTGGTTTCACCTAGATAGTAGTGTTGGCTGCCAGTTGGGGTCAGATGGCTGTTCTTTATGTTTCGAAGGCAGCCCTGCCCATTCGAAAATGAAACAGAGGTGTGGGCAGAATGAGTCCCACGTGTGTGGTATGCCCAGCACCATCATCACATCCAAATCTGTGTTTGAATGGATATGCTGCATCTGGCAGCTGGCACCGTAGCACAACCGCACAGGAAGCTTCCCTGAATGCCAGAGTACATGCATTTGATTGTGTCTATTGGAATGAGAGAATGGCACTGAAGCATCGATTCCAGAGGGTGCCTGGCCGAACTATTTTCAGACAGATGGGATGTTGGTATGTAGGAATGATTCTGAACCAATCAATTTTGTCAGCATGGTGGGCTTCTACAGGCAGACCGCACAGAGGGACCTGGCTGCATAATAGTGTTCTTCTCGCCATCTCTCTGGTAAATATGAGGGCGATATGTAGATTGTAAAGCATACAGGTAAATACAGCCGTTTTGATGGGTATACACTATCAAAACTTCCAAAATAAAAAAATAATGGTGCTTGAGTAGAATGTGCAAACCCATCCAATCATGGTCAGATCAGTGTACTCAGTTTGTGACTCCCGCCAACGCACAGCAGTGCTGCTGAAAAATGCTCTTTTAGAAAAAAAGAAGAATGCAGGTTACATGGGACACACAAGCCTCTCTAATCATACTTGACAGATAGGCCTGCCGAGCACATCCCACCCACGAACTGCAATTCGGGTGACAGGCTCTCGAGGATGCTGCAGTACCGTAGCATGCACAAGGTCCCCACATCCGTCCAATCGAGCACCTTTTTTAAAAAAGGAAAAACAGAAATTTTGGGACTTGCTGTCTGATCACAATCAAATGGCTGAGCTGCCAGGCCACTGGGTTGTACACAAGGGAAGAGAGTAAGCACCAAGAGAAAGGCTTACTGCACTTGAGGAAGTGCAGTAAGTGCAATCCACGTAGGATTGCAGCCCATGTGGCATCTTGTTGGGCATCACGTGATTTTTTTTTTAATCTAGTCTTTTTATTTTGAAGCACAACCCCTCTATTTTAGAGCCCAACTTTTTTATTTTGGAGCTTAACTTTCTATTTTAGAACCTACAAAATAGTTTGACTCCAAAACAGAAGATAAATTGGACTCCAAAATAAAAAAGTTGAGCTCCAAAATAGAAGGGTTGAGCTCCAAAATAGAAGGTAAGATTTCAAAAAACAAAGCTCTAAAAAATGGTTTGGCTCCAAAATAGAAGGCAAGTTAGGCTCAAAAATAAAAGTTAGGCTCCAAAATAGAGGGGTTGGGCTCCAAAATAAAAAGGCTAGATTTCAAAAAAAAAAACCACATGGCGCCCAACAAGGTACCACATGGACTGCAATCTTACGTGGATTACACACTTACTACACTTCCTCAAGTGCAGTAAGCAAGCTTTTCTCAAGCACCAAATCGCACCATATCACAGCAACAGTGTTCAGATTTGAGGGGCTGGCCTGGAGAGGAAAAAAAGGGGCACAAGAGATGCCCGATGACAACACCGGTGGCAGTGGAGTTGAATTGCCCACCACCTCCCACTGCAGCTATAATGATGACGCTTCACCTGACAAAAGAGGTGCGGGCTACATCTCACCGTAACCTTCACTCCAACGAAACGGTGTAACCCTGGGTCTTCTTTCCACCCTGATTCTTGTCTTTAAGATGCCCTTTCATATGAGTGGAGCTTTGTCACTGTTTGGAATCAGAATGCCAAAGCAGAATCCAGCTTCATCTAAGTTTTCAAAAATTCTAGTCAACAAGTAAAAAACTGATAAGAAGTGTAGTGAGATGCTATACAAAACTTAATAAAATTGTACAATTCTTCAAGCCAACTATGGAAGAAATTAAAGCTTTGTAAATCTCCCATGATTCTATTGTCGTAGTAGCGTTGGTGATATCAGAAGGGTTCTGTTGGAATTTAGATGTTGATTCTCAATAGGACTTAAGAAAGAGGTTGGAGATAGGTTATAGGGACTGGAGTGAGAGGAGTTTTGAATACAGCATATCTATTCATGCATTGGACCTCTCCACAGCATCCTCAGCCGGCATTAATTACATCGGTCAAATGACCCCTTGATTAACTCTCCTTCATAATGTCCTTAAAGTGAAATGACTCAAGCCATGCCGTGTTATAAAATCTGAACCTGAACTGAAAGGCTACACTATGCTCTTAACTGATTCAGGAGGATTTAAAAGAGTTTCTGATGCAGAATGGCTACCAAGAAAGATCCAACTAATGACAGCCATCAGAGATCAGCCAAGCATCATAAAAGTACGGCACAATGTCTGATATGTCCACAATCAGCCCACCTTCTGCTGCCATCGCTGGTCATGCAGCAGGCAAAGGTTGGGTTCCACATCATGACCATGGCACCACATGGCTGCACTGGATGGCTTACAAACAATACACCTCAGCTTTAGTACCCAGAAAGCATTTATCATATTTATACATATATATGGCTAGAAGTCCTATCACACTCATCCGGTGGCAAATAAGACCACATACTAGAAAAGCAAGGCATATAGAAGTCACCAAGTACTACCTGGCTGAAAGAGCAAGGAATGTAAATCAAGGCCAGGAAGGTAATCGCTTGAGCGCTAGTACAGAACATCATGTTCCAGATCCCACGAAACAGCGAGTCTAGGCATGTTTTCATGACACGGACAATGAGGCAAATCAGCTGGGCAACGACAACACAGTTCACCATGTGACGTTGCTCTCTGGTACCTACATGCTCTGCTGCACAACATGTGGCAAGGTGGTGAGACTGAGTGGTACAATTGATGACGCAGGGGCGAGTGGGTGCATCAATCCCAACACGAAGAGTCAAAGACAGGGTGTTTGCTGGGCCCAAGCACGAGCAATAAGGGGCATGGCAAAGGTGAGAACCATGGAGCCAGATGCAATGAGGTCGTCACTAGGTCCGGGCACAGGCTATGTTATCAAAAGCAATGGAGGCACTGGCCTTGGCCATGAGGCATTGAGGCGAGATGAGGCAACCCCAAGTCATCTCATCCCAGCCAATTTTGCCTCAGCGAGCCTGGGCCTTTGTCGCCTCATCTTTGCCTCTGTTCGGCCCACAAAGAGGCCCATTTAAGCTAGGCCTAGTAATGCTTACTTTCTATTATCATTTAGGGAAGGTTTGATAACCAAATAAGTCCTGATAACCCCTGATAAAAGGGGTTTATCAGCCCTGATAACTGTTCTGTCGCTTTGGTAAATAGGATAGCTTATCAGACACTTATCAGCACTTATTGGTGATAAGTCCTGATAAGTCTAACTCCCATTTTTGAACTGATAAAGTTATCTGGGCTTATAAGGGACTAAAAACATCTCAAAGTGGAGATAAACCTCATTAATGACTCGAATGTGACATAAAGTGACTCATTAATGGTCTTGATATGACATAAAGTGATCGATGTGACATAAAATTATCATACCTCCAAATGTTGCACCAAAGCAAGGGACGGCTATTAGAGGTTATCTTATCAGCAGATATCCGCCTTGCGGATAGCTTATCTGGTTATCAAACCAGTAGTGGATTTAATGAATGAATGTGAATTCCTTTACTTGTAATTTAGTTTGTTAAATTACACATATAGGAATGAATGGATTTAGTGAGTTATACAATAATTTGGTACATAGGAATGAACAGTTTTATGAAAGATATTTGTTTTATGCATCCATTTAGGCTATAAATATATATATATATATGTTATACTATATATATTATATTACTTAATAATATGTCGCCACAATCACCTAGGCCTTTTGAGGCTGAGGCAACCCCTTGATCGCCTCAGCCGCCTTATGCCTCTGACTACATAGCACACAGGCAATGAGGCAGGGTTGGTGAAGAACTGCAGTTCTAGCATTTTTCCTCCACAACACAGCACAACAAAGTGGGATGGGCCAAAATAATCAAGAAGCAGAGAGAGAGTGAGTGAAAGAGGGAGGGAGGATAATGAAGGAGAGAGAGAGGGGGCGGAGGATCTTGGGCTTTGCGAACAAAGGTGGCTCATGAAAATGTAAAAGGGACCAAACAGGCCACAAACGGGCCGTACACATACCCAAAAGACTATGTAGCAGCATCCTCAAGCGAACCAACATCAAGCCAAATTGAAGCCTAAGTCACTGAAGATGTCCTCCAACAGCGACAGACATGGGCCTGGTCGAACTGGGTCCGTGTCCTCATCGAACTGGGTCTGTGTCCTCACCAGTCTTCTTTCCTTTGATAGATTTTAGATGAGAAGTAGGTAATCCAGGCTGAGAGAGAACAGACCACAAAGAGGGAGGTTTTTTCATGGTATTAAGATTGGATACCAAATGATGCAGGCCAGCACAGTGTTTTTTATGAACTTGAAGTTATCCTCCTGCAATTGACGGCTCATGGACCCAGTTTTAAACACATCCAGTGCATGATCTGATTTTGAAGAAGATTTTCATTATTGCGAACAACCCTTTAGTTGTTTTTATTATTATTCTTATATGATTTGCTTTGATGAATTCCATAGCTTGAAGTACCCTAGAAACTTAGATAGATTCCTGATCCCGACCTTTTCTTAAACTTATTTTCCAGGGAATTTCTACTGGTTGGGAGGACTTTGGATGGTTCCAACCAAATCTCCATTTTTTGTAAATTTCATGACCATTGCTTCATTACTATTACCATTTTGTCTTTAGATGAGGAGACTGATTAAACTGAGGACTGATTGTCATCATTAGAGCATTAGTAACATTTCAATGCACATCAGTAGTATCAATGGAGATCAATGATGATGGTTTAGGATCTGAGCAATGTAGCATAGGAGCTTGTGAGTTATAAATATATAAGTTCGCCAAAAGGATATAAAGGCACTAGGATTAAAGAGAAACTTTGAAGACAATCTATGGTCATGATATATTCTTTCAATCCATCATTCAAAACTAACATTCTATCAATTTTTTGAAACGTGGATGGTAGTACCACAGGTATATATTAAAGAAAAGGAATGTACAAAGAGGAAGGCCATGAGTGGGCCTACACAAGACACCACAGCAAGTTAGTGTGCCAACCTAACTCCCCAATGACAAAAAGAGCGAGGAGTTATGAAGACCCACTTTACAACAATGAGCAGTCCAAAAAACAACCCTCTCACAGATAAAAGCAAAAAGAGACTGTTGGCACAAAAACTTTCCAAACCCAAAAAAATACCAATTTCTCAAACCCAAAAAACCCCACAAATATCCAAACCTCCATAAAAAGTCAAAATCCCATAAATTCTCCAAAAAATCCACCCAAAACACCAAATATTTCCAAAACCCAAAAAACACCAGAAATTCCCAAACTCCCAGAAAATCCCCAATTTCCCAAAACCCAAAACTCCAAAATACCAAAATTCCTCAAAACCCAAAATTCCCATAAAATACCTATTTCTGAAAATACCCAAAATTCCCAAAAAAAAACTCCACAAAACTCAAAAATCCCCAAAATTCCCTGAAATCACAGAAATCTCCAAAACCCCCAAAAATCCCCAGAAATCCCGACATTCCCAAAAATCCCACAAAAAAACCCAAAATACCAAAAAAAACCCACCAAAAAACCCAAAAATACCCAACCAACCGGAGGTACCTCCGATTGGGGTTCCAACCGGAGGTGGGTGCCGTCGGTTGGAGAGGTGGGTGCCTCCGGTTGCCACCCAACCGGAGCCACCCCCCCTCCGGTTGCCACCCAACCAGAGAGGGGGTACCGGACGAGGTGGGTGCCTCCGGTTGCCACCCAACCGGAGGCACCCCCCCCCCTTCGGTTGCCACCCAACCAGAGGAGTCCCCCTCCTCTTCAAACCCCCTTCCAACTGGAGGGGGGGTACCTCCGGTTGGACCCCCAATCGGAGGTACCCCGTACCCCCACCTCCGGTCCTCCTCTTCACCCCCCTCACTTCTATAAAGGAGGGGTGGTGTTAGTATGGAGCGGGTCTTGGACCCTCTCTCCCTCTCTTGGAGGGTTGGAGCCCCCCCTCTTTGGCCCCTTAAGGCCTTTGCCCCTTCGTGAAGCTCACCACACTTGGGGTCTTTGGCCCTGTTGAAGCCCCCTCATCCCCCTTGGGCCTACTGTTTGGGGAAAATTGCAAGTATACCCCTGTTTGGGGAAAATTACAGAAAACCCCCCGAAAGATGTAGAAATTGCAGAAATACCCCGGATAGGAGGGAAATGGCATAAATGCCCCTGTTGCCCGAAAAATTGCATAGAAGCCTCGGACTTATGGAAAATAACGTAAAGGTCCCAGAAGAGCAGAAAATGGCAGAAGTACCTCCGGGATGAGAAAATTGCAGAAATACCCCCAATTAGGGGGAAAATTGCAGAAATGGTCCTGCTGTCCGGAAAATTGCATAGAAGCCTCCAATTTGTGGGAAATTGCAGAAAAGCCCTTGAAGAGCAGAAAATTACAGAAAAACCCCAGTTTGTGGGGAAAAGTGCAAAAATGCTCTTGAAAGGTTGGAAATTGCAGAAAAGTCCCCGAAGGGCACAGAAGTGCAAGGAGGTCCCTCTGCTGTCCGAAAATTGCAGAAAGACCCCTTAAAGGTGCAGAGATTGCAGAAACACCCCGTTTGTGGAGAAACTTGCAGAAATGCCCCTGCCGTTGGAAATATGGCAGAAATACTATGGTTTAGGGGAAAACTACATGTAAACCCTCACGGAGTTCGAGAATTGCATGGAAGCCCTTGGTCGGTCCAGAAAATGGCGCGAAGCCCCTGGAAAGCTCCAAAGGCGACAGAGCTCAAAGACGAAATGCCCCCGGCACGACTCGGTGGAGCGGTACCCACGTCACTTCTCTGAAGCGGCGTGCGCTCTCCTGGATCGGGCCTGGGTTAACCCCACTTGCCAAAGATGCTCGAAAAAGTCAGTTAATGACGGAAATGTCCGAATATGCCAATCAGTGGCGAAGACACTTGAGGAAGTCAACAAATGGCTGAAGCACTCAAGAACACCAAGAAATGGCAGTAGTACCGAGGGAAGTCAATCAATGGCGGAATTACTCGGGACTACTCGGAAAGGCCAAGAAATGGCATAAGTTGTCCGAGTAAGCCAAGAAATGGCAAGGATGTCCAGGCAAGCCAAGAAATGACAGGGATGTCCGAGTAAGCCAAGAAATGGCAATGATGTCCAGGCAAACCAAGAAATGGCAGGGATGCTCGAGTAAGCCAAGAAATGGCAAGGATGTCCAAGTAGAACAAGAAACGGCAAAAGTGCCCAGAAAAGTCAATTAATGATGGGAAAACCGAGAACTACTTGAGGGAGTCAAGAAATGACGGCAAGAACCCGATGATGTCACTAATGGCGGAAGTACTTGGAAATGTCAGTAAATGACAAGGAGCCCCCAGACAGTTATGAATATAATATTGTCCAGGCCTCCTCCAAGTTTCTTCTTCAAAAGACAACATTGGCTAAGTTTTGAATTCTCTGATCATAGCGACCGATGCTTGCAGAAATACCCTGATAAGGAAAAGTTGCAGAAGTCTCGGAAAGGGCAGAGAGTTGCAGCGAAATCTTTCAAAGGGTGGAGAACTGCGGAAAAGTCCTTGCAAAGCCAGAAACTACAGTAAACTCCTTAAAAACAAGAAGTGGCAGAAAAGCCCCTTTAAACGGAGGAAACTGCCCGACTCATGCTGTTTGCACGGCTCGGTGGAGCGATACCCACATCACTTCCCTGAAGCAGTGTGCGGTCTCCTAGGCTCAACTTATGGCTGGTCATCCTCGGCCTTGGGATCGCCAAGAAATGGGAGGAATCCATGTTAAAGGTCAGAAAAAACGGCTAAAAAGCCTTGGGAGGTCAAGAAATGACCCTAAAGCCCCAGGGAGCCAAGAAATGACAAGTGTACCCCGAGAAGTCACTAAATGACTGAAAAGACCTCGGGATACCGAAAATGACAGAAGCACCCAAAAAGGGCACATACTTGCAGAAGCCTGGCAAGACTCCTTAAAGGTCCCGTCACAATCGAATGGTGATGGTGACCATGAAGCAAACACAATGGACTGGCAGTGATCATCTTGGAGATCCAACAGTCTCATTGTGATGAAATCCAAGTCAACGGTCTAATCGTGACTAAAGCAAATTCAGAAGAATCGGATCGTGACCAAATGAAGTGTTGAAGACCCAATTATATAATCGGGACCCCTTGTACAGGTCTTGAAAGACCAATTGTAATTTAAATTACATGTGTACAAATATTAAAGTTTTTTAATTTTCTTTGCAAGAGTGTGTACCCACAAAGGGCGACCATTAAGGTCATTGTCACAATAAATAGAGACAAAAGGCTTTCTTTGACAGAGAATCAAAGGTGTTCGAGTTTAACTCGATGTAAATTAACACCGACTTCGGTCGGTGGGGAAAGGTCTAATACACGAAACCCTAATCGCATGATAAAATAAATCGCGTGGAATATATATTGTCCAGTAAATGGGCATGTAAAATACCCGCATTAAGCGAACCCTAAATGTCTGTTTGTACAAAGTGGCACGCCCGCAAAACAAAACGAAAAGAAAGAAAGAGAAAAGAGAGGGTAAATTTTTCCGCGTTCGACAATCTGGCACGCCCGGTGGGACCTTTCCTGCCTTTCATCTCTCTGTCAAAGAAATAGACTGGTCTCTGGGAAAAGTTGTGACTCCTTCACACTCTTGCAAGAAATTCAAAGGGGAAGATCCTTGCTATTGAAGCTGCCTCGACGAAAGCTGATGCTGGGGGCATTAAAGAAAAAAAGCTCTCTTCTGAAGCCGGAATGTTGGCACAAAGCCCGTCTAAAGTTGTTCCTGCTGAAAGGAGGCAACGTCACTCCATCCGATACTGCTGTCAGGGACATCAAGCCTGCTGCTACAAAGGGCAGCAAGCCCATCGCTGGGGGTATCAAACTCGCGGCTGTAAAGGACAACAAGCCCACACTGGAAGCACCAAACCTGCTACTACACGAGGGCGCAGGGGGCACAAACCCACCCTCGTGGGAGCGACAAGCTTGCTGATGCCAGATGCAGTGGATGCATAACCGCCCATGTTGCTGGGGGCATCAAGCCCCATACTTCTTAAGGCCGAGTTGACTCGGTCAAGCAATGTCCTCCGATGTCGCCCTTGCTCAATAAGGGCAACCTAAAGGCCACAAAAGCGAGAAGCCGTTGGCGGTCACCTTAAGGTCTGGTAAGACGATCGCCATCGACAATCTGTATGTCCAGCTTGGCAAAGGCGTCGGCAACACCACCAAAGTATGTTGCTGCTGGGGGCATCAAGCCCCGCCAAACCCAAGGCCGAGTTTTCTCGGTGAATGAAGTCTTCCACATAGTCGTCCCCAAAAAGAGGGGGCAACACCAGGGGCACAAGGCCCAGGGCGGCCGTCACCAACCCCTTCAAGGGAGGCGACAAGACGAAGGGCATCAAGCCACGCTAAACCCAAGGCCGAGTTTTCTCGGTGAATGCAGTCTTCCACATAGCCGTCCCCACAAAGAGGGGCCAGCACCAGGGCCGTAAGGGCGGCCGTCACCAACCCCTTCAAGGGAGGCAATAAGACGAGGGGCACCAAGCCTCGCCAGATCTAAGGCCGAGTTTTCTCAGTAAACATCATCTCTTGTACTGTCGTCTCCATAAAGAGGGGACAACGCCAAGCCCACAAAAGCACAAAGCTCGGGGCGGCGACTTCCAACTCTGGCAAGACTATTCTTGTCGGGAACCTGCGTATTCGGCTCGGTAGGAGCGAGCCAATCATGTCGAGGGACGAGCACGTCCCCGCAATTCCTACCTCCAACAAATTCGCGCTCCCCCAATGGGGGCGACAAGATAAGGAGGACTCCAGAAAGGGGTCATAGTCCAAAAAAGCGGGCAGTTCAGTGCAACAACGGTCCCGCGACATGAAGCAAATCTGGGTCACTAAAAAAGAGGCCCATAAGACTAAAGAAGGAAGCGTGGGTGAACCCACACAAAACCAGAAGAACAACAATCTGAGCCATATAAAACTCAGAGCCCTGAGCTCCTTCGTCCTCGCCGATAGAAGAGGACGGGTGCCGATCGCAAGCCCAATTTTGTCTCCTCTCAGGCGGAATCAATCCCAGAGAGAGACAAGGGTTGCCGTAAAGACCCAGCACCGCGAGTTTCGATCTCCGACAGGTTGAACAACTCGGTCTTTGACAAGCTGGGGGCAGTACTTCACCCAGGCATTCAAAAGCTAAAAAAAGTGAAGGGTGCTGCAAACTCCTAAAGAGGGTAGCGGTATGAAAATCTTCTCCTGCTAAGCCTCTGGAAAGGACCCAAGGGCAACATAGTGGTCAAGCCCGGACATCAAGTCAGGCTGAGCCTCCAATCAACTGCAGGAACGTGGCCATGTGCAGTTTCGGGAGCCCATCTCAAATGATCAGCAAGGAAACGCTGATGAAAATGAAGTTGCAAGCCTTCATGGCAAGGTAGGCATCTTCCTGTCGGCATGGAGCTTACTAATTCAGCCTTCATACCGCCGACCAGGGCCACCTTCCAAGCAATGTCAGGTGACGCCGAATATAAAGTCATGCAGTGTTGACATGCTGAGATGACTAATTCTATGCTGGATATGAGGCAGTAAATGGGCACAAATGCTCAATGCTCCACCCGGCCAGCACCAGAAACCAAAGTGTTCGAAAAGAGCAGCAGCTTGGTGATGCACTGATGGTCAACCAACAAATGTCTGTACCAAATGATCGTGTTGCTAAACTAGGGGCGGTCATATTAGGGTCCAAACTCCCACTCCCCTCAAGTTTCAGCAGTTGAAGACACTGTGCTGCAAGTAAAATTTTTTTGAAAGAAGGCTGAAGAAACAGGCTAAACAATTAGCTTCCGCCGGGGGCATCAAGGCTAAGGGCTGCCTTTCAAAGCCAAAATGTCAACACGGCATGTGACCGAATTCACTCTTGCCGACAAGACACAACAGCACCTCAACGTTGGTTGTGGTTGCCCGAAATATCAAAGTGAAGGCGTCTTCATGAAGCTAGGCGCCAACAAAATGCAAGGGTTGTTCCTGTTAAGCCATGCCCAAACCTGAGAAAGCACATCCTCGTCAAAAACAAAAGGAGGAGGGTACACATATGGCTTGATGGAGGCCGACCAATCTTGTCATGGGACCGTTACGTCCCTACAGTGCAAACACATCAACATACTCTGCCAATTACATTAAGTTACGACGGCAATGAAAGAACACCAGTGCCTAAGTCTCGAGTCTAGAAGCTAGTGCATCGGTGGAAACCCAAAGCCTTCAAGCTCAAGCAAAGGGGGCAACCCTATCATTGCCTGCATCAAGTCAAGGTGAAAATGAAAGGAGATGGCGCCCAAGTCTCACAAAGAAAAGGCATTGTGGCGGGAAGCCAAGGTCTTAAAGTCCAAGCACGGAGTCCCCAAGAAGGAGGCCTATGTAATCAGAAAAGCGTGGACAGGCAAGCCGACCAGAGTGCCAGGGTAGCAACAAGCTGCATTCTGAAGCACCCAACTTCAATGTCCGCAGGGGCAATCGTGGACTAGAGGCCTCATTAACGCCCCAAATCTCGGAACCAGGTCTTTGATAGACTGGGGGCACCGTCCCACCCAGGTGCACAACCACCAAAGAAGCAGCAAATGTCCAAAGGTCTGCCAAATCCAAAAGACCCACAGACGTCTGCAAGTCAAAGGGTCCCAAGGGCTGAAGAAGCAATCTTCCGTCAACAACATTCACGATAGAGTTCTAGACCAAGCCAGAAGGGCCAGCTCCAGAAACCCAAATGACAATCAGAGTTCTGAACCAAGCCAAGAAGGCCAACTCCGGAAGCAGATGTCATCTCAAGCTTCGGACCAAGCCAGAAATGCCAACTCTAGAAGTGAAATGTCAATCGAAGTTCTGGACCAAGCAGAAAGGCCGGCTCCAGAAACTCAAATGTCAAAGCCAAGTTCTGGACCAAGTCAGAAAGACAAGCTCCAGAAAATCAAATGTCAAGCCAAGTTCTGGACCAAGTCAGAAAGACAAGCTCCAGAAAATCAAATGCCAAATCAAGCTCTCAGACCAAGCCAGAAAGGACAGCTCCGGAAACCCAAATGACAATACAAGTTCCGGACCAAGCCAAGAAGGCCAGCTCTGGAAGCAAATGTCATCTCAAGCTTTGGACCAAGCCGGTAAGGCTGGTTTTAGAGACCAAATGCTGAATCTCGCATCAGCTCTTGACCAAGCCAGAAAGGTCAGTTCTAGGAGCAAATGTCGAATGCTAAGTCAAGCTTTGGGCCAAGCTGGAAAGGCCGGTTCCAAACACCAAATGTTAAACCAATCTTTGGACCAAGCCAGGAAGGCCAACTCAAAAAAAAAAAAAAAACAAATGTTAAATTGAAGCTTTGGACGAAGCCAAAAAGGCCAGTGCCAACAAAAAACGTCAGCTCAAGTCCCTTATTAAACCAAAAAGTTGGGCTACGGAAATGAAATGTCAAACTAATTTCCGAATGAAGTCTGTCAGGCCAGCGCCAATAAGCGGATGACCAAGGAATGAATCAAGCTTCAGACCGAGCCCGAAAGGCCAATGCCAAGATCAAATATCAAGTCAAACCGCGAGCCAATCCGAAAAAGCAAGACTCGGGGAAAAAGGGGTCTCAAGCCAAACGTCGAGCGGGGCCAGAATGGCAAGTCTCAACAAGAGGACGTCAAATCAATCCTCACGAAAGGTCAAGAAGGCTAGCTTAACACAAGCACATCAGGCCTGATGTCAGGCAAACCCAATAAGGTGGGGCCAGAAACCATCCCTGAAGTCAAGTTCTGGATAAACCAGAGGATGAACAAAACAAAAAGTCGGTGGCAGAATCAGCCCTCCGACACTTTGGCCAATTTATGGCCAAATTCGAAGACTTGTTGCTTGAAGCAATCGAGCAAGCAATGAATGTTGCGGTCCAAATGCACCAAAAGGAAGCTGACTAGGTCGATGCGACTTTGAAAAGCGTCGTCAACCTAAGCTGCTCAAAAAGGGAGCCCGACATGGCAACCTCAATCTGGAGGTGCTCAGCCCGAAAGCGAGAGTCCCTTCACCAACAAAGTCAACATGGCGCCACAAAGGCCGAGGGCAGAATCACCATAGCGACACATTGACGCTGCAATGTGGGAAAGTAACCCCTTCGCCAGTTCTTGATAAACACACCAACTCCCAATGAAAAAAAAAAAGAAAGAAAGAAAAAAAATGGAGCTTAAAATAGAGGTGCTCCGGCAGACTTAGCTTCTCCCATTTTAGGGGTAGCTAAAGGCAAAAAGACCTTAAAAAAATCCAGCTGAGGTGAAAACCCAAAAGGCGCTTCAGGCAAAAATGGATAACCCCTCAACAAGAAAACCCACAAGGACGTGTTGGAAAAAGCTAGAGGGGGCCAGCTTCAGTGAAAACCCGAAAGGGCACTGGGGTTGGTAATGTGAAAAAAAAAAAGAGAGAAAAAAGGAGATATTTACCAAATCCTTGGCCAGCAAGCCCTCATGGTCGGCCAAATCAAAAAACTAACATTCAAATCCTTAGCCAGCAAACCACAAAGGTAGGCTAAACCATGACCAAATTCCTTCCTTAGCCAGCAAATCACAAAGGTAGGCTAAGCTCAAACCAAGTTCACCTTTAGCCAGCAAACCACAAATGTAGGCTAACTCAAAAACAAAAATCCAAATCCTTAGCCATCAAACCACAAAGGTAGGCTAAACCATAACCAAAATCCACTCCTTTAGCCAGTAAACCACAAAGGTAGGCTAAGCCCAAACCAAACCCCCAAACCTTAGCCAGTAAACCACAAAGATAGGCTAAGCCAAAATCCAAAATCAAATCCTTAGCCAGCAAACCATAAAGGTAGACTAAACCAAACTCAAAACCTCAAACCTTGGCTATCAAACCACAAAGGTCAACCAAACCCCAAACTCGAAATTAAAACATTTGGCTATCAAACCATAAAGGTTAGTTGAATCTTAAATCTTAAATCCAAAACTCCATACTTGCTCAACCTTAAAGTTCAAGGCATTCACTCCTACACCGTGAAAGGCCAACTAGTCATCACCTTCTAAAAAAAAAAGAGAGGGAAGAAGAAGTGAAAAAAATGGGGCTTAAAATAAAGGTGCCCCTGCGGACTTAGCTGCATTTTAGGGGTGGCTAAAGACAAAAAGGCCTAAAAACTCGATTGAGGTGAAAACCCGAAAGGGCGCCTCAAGCAAAAAATGAGTAATCCCTCAACGCGAAAACCCGCAAGGGCGTATTGGAAAAAGCAAGAGGGGGTCAGTTTCAGTGAAAACCCGAAAGGGCACTGGGATTGGTAATGTAAAAAAAAAAAAAGAGAAAAAAAATCTTATTTATCCGTCCTTTTATTGTGAGCTTGTCTCATTGTAGTCGGCAAACCACAAAGGTAGATCAAACCCAAAACCAAAATCCCAACCCTTAGCCGATAAACCACAAATGTAGGTTAAGTCAAAACTAAAATCTCAAACTTTAGCCAGTAAACCATAAAGGTAGGCTAAACTTGAAAACCAATCCAAGCCTTAGCCAGCAAACCACAAAGGTAGGTCAAGGCAAAACCCCAAAACCTTAGCCAACAAACCTCAAAGGTAGGCTTAAACAAAAAAACAGAACCCCACCCTTAGCCAACAAACCATAAAAGTAGGTTAAGTCAAATCCAATCTCACCCCTAGACCAACAAACCACGAAGGTAGGTCAAGGCAAAATCCCAAATCTCTAGCTAGTAAACCACAAAGATAGGCTGAGCAAAAAAACTCAGAAGTCAAAACCTTGACCAACAAACCACCAAGGTAGGTCAAGACAATATCCAAAGTCCCAAAAAAGTCTCGACTCCAGAGCCATAAAGACTAGCCGAGCCAAGACAATTCTCAAATCACAAACCCAAATTTCAAACCTGAGAATCCAAACATATAGTTCCTCCACTCAAAAAAAAAAAAAATAGGACTTAAAATAGAGGTGCCCTGACGAACTTGAGTGCACGATTCCCGTATACTTATGGGTAAAAATGTCAGAAATTCCGACTGAGGTGAAAAATCAAAAGGACGCCTCAGGCAAAATTGGATAATCCCTCAGTGCGAAAATCTGAAAGAGAGCACTGGAAAAAGCTAAAGAGGGTCAGCTTTTGGCGAAAACCCGAAAGGGCGCTGAAGCTGGTAATGTGAAAAAAAAAAAAAGAGAAGAAGAAAAATGAAGAGGGTCAGTCTCCTGCTTCAAAGTTCTCCCTGACACAAACCACCAAGGTCAGCCACCTCCAAACTTGCAAATCTCGGCACAAACCACCAAGGTCAGCCAAACAGCAAATCCCAAATTTCAAACTCAAAACCCAAACCTTGGCCAGCAAACCATCAAGGTAGGCCAAATCAAAACTCAAAATCCAAACCTTAGCCAATAAACCATAAAGGTAGGCTAAACTAAAAACCCAAATCCTAGCCAGTAAACTACAAAGATAGGCTAAACAAAAAAACTTAAACCTTAGCTAACAAACCATCAAGGTAGGCTAAACCAAAACCTAAACTCAAACTCAAACTTTAGCCAGCAAACCATCAAGGTAGGCTAAACCAAACCCCCAAAATATCAAACCTTAGCCAGCAAACTACAAAAGTAGGCTAACCAAAATTCCCAAGTGTTGAACCTTGAAAACTTTGACCCCCAAGCCATAAAGGCCAGCCGAGTCACCTCCTCAAACCACATGCCCAAATGTTAAAACATCAAAATCCAAATCTTTGGCTATTTAGTTACAAAAGAATAGTTAACTAGCCAAATACCCCAAAAGCCTAAAATCAAACGTCAAATTTCAAAAAAAAACGGGGCTTAAAATAGAGGTGCCCCGACGAACTTGAGTGTGTGGTTTTCCGTATACTTAAGGGTAAAAATGTCAAAACCCGGCAAAGGTGAAAACCCGAAAGGGCGCCTCCGGCAAAAATGGGTAACCCCTCGACGTGAAAATCCGCAAGGGCGCGCTGGAAAAAGCTAAAGGGAGGCTAGTATTAGTGAAAACCCGAAAGGGCACTAATGCTAGTAAAGAGATCAAAAAACATTGAAAAAAAATGAAATGATGAAAATGAAAGTGAAAAATGATGAGAGAAGAAAAGAAAGAAAAAGAAGAAGACGGCGACTCCACAAATCCCCCAAAGGAAAGGGAGTTGTTCTTACTGAAGAAAAAAACCAACAAGTAAACGAGCCACCCCTGTCAAACAATTCAAATACGAAGCAGTCATTGAGTGAAGCCAAGAAGGTCAGCCTTGGCAGTAGAATTCTACATCAAATCTTGGATAAAGTCAAAAAGGCACGATTCAAGAGGAGGATGTCAAATAAAATCTCGAGAAAAACCAGGAAGGCAAGTCTCGAGAGAAAGGTACCAAGTCAGGTCGAAAGCAAAGCCAGAAAAGGCGGGCTTTATCGACTGAATGTCAAAATCAAGCTATTGTGCAAAGCCAAAAAGGACAACCTCAACAACAGAATCTCCCACCGGACTCTGAATAAAGCTAGAAAAAGCAAGATTCAGGAGGAAGAGGTCAAGTTGAATCTCGAGAAAATCCAGAAAGGCAAATCTTGGGAAGAAAGTACCAGATTAGGTCAAAGAGCAAAGTCAAAAAGGCAGGCCTCATCGACCAAATGTTAAGCCGTTAAGCGAAATCAGAAAGACAAGGCTCAGCAACCGGGCTCCAACCCAGCTTTGAGCAAAGTCAGAAAGACAAGTCTCAGGAAGAAATCCCAAATCAAGCCGCTGAGCAAAATCCAGAAGGCAAGCCTCACTGATCAAATCTCCAACCAAATTAGCTCCTCGAGCGAAGCCAGAAAGGCTAGTCTCGGAGGAAGGATATCAAGATAAAGTCCCCGGTAAAGTCAAAAAGAGAGGACTCGGGCGAAGAAGGCCGAAGTCAGCTCCGAGTAAAGCCATGGAGCGGCTCTTCAATAAAACTCACCAGTAGAGTTGACTTGGTGGAGCGGGTCCATGTCACTTCTTTGAAGTGATGTGCGCTCTCCTAGGACCTCTTCTGGGAACACCTTAGTTGAAAAAATGTGCAAGCAATAGGAGCCAATGGCTCAGCGCAAGAAGCATAGCAGGATTAGTCATCCAAATTGTTGGCGACACTACACAAATGTCAAAGCGCATCAACTATTGTTGTGGTTTTCAACCCAATTCCCCGCCAAGTCATTAAGACCAAGGGGTGGAGTTTGAAAATCGCACGAGACGTCCGTCTTCGCCTTCAGCTTCGGCACACATCCCGTGGGGGGCATTTGTTGGCACATAAAATTTTCAAACCCAAAAAATACCAATTTCTCAAACCCAAAAAATCCACCCAAAACACCAAATATTTCCAAAACCCAAAAAACACCCGAAATTCCCAAACTCCCAGAAAATCCCCAATTTCCCAAAACCCAAAACTCCAAAATACCAAAATTCCTCAAAACCCAAAATTCCAAGAAAATACCTATTTCTGAAAATACTCAAAATTCCCCAAAAAAACTCCACAAAACTCAAAAATCCCCAAAATTCCCTGAAATCACATAAATCTCCAAAACCCCAAAAATCCCCAGAAATCCCGAAATTCCCAAAAATCCCACAAAAAAAACCCAAAATACCAAAAACCCCCCACAAAAAAACCCAAAAATACCCAACCAACCGGAGGTACCTCTGGTTGGAACCCCAATCGGAAGTGGGTACCACCAGTTGGAGCTCCAACCGGAGCCCCCCCCCCCCCCCCCCCCCGTTTGACCCCTCAACCAGAGGTGGGTGCCTCCGGTTGCCACCCAACCGGAGGGGGTCCCCTCCTTCCAAACCGGAGGGGGAGTACCTCCGGTACCCCCTCCCACCAGGGGTGGGTGCCTCCGGGCCACCCAACCGAAGGGGTCCCCCTCCTCTTCAAACCCCCTTCCAACCGGAGGGGGGGTACCTCCGGTTGGACCCCCAATCGGAGGTACCCCCACCTCCAATCCTCCTCTTCACCCCCCTCACTTCTATAAAAGGAGGGGGGTGGTAGCATGGAGGGGGTCTTGGACCCTCTCTCCCTCTCTTGGAGGGTTGGAGCCCCCCCTCTTTAGCCCCTTAAGGCCTTTGCCACTTTGTGAAGCTCTCCACACTTGGGGTCTTTGGCCCTGTTGAAGCCCCCTCATCCCCCTTGGTCCTACTGTTTGGGGAAAATTGCAAGTATGCCTCTGTTTGGGGAAAATTACAGAACCCCCCCCCCCCCCGAAAGATGTAGAAATTGCAGAAATACCCGGATAGGAGGGAAATGGCATAAATGCCCCTACTGCCTGGAAAATTGCATAGAAGCCCCGGACTTGTGGAAAATAACGTAAAGGTCCCGGAAGAGCAGAAAATGGCAGAAGTACCTCCGGGATGAGTAAATTGCAGAAATACCCCAGTTATGGGGAAAATTGCAGAAATGGTCATGTTGTCCGGAAAATTGCATAGAAGCCTCCAATTTGTGGGAAATTGCAGAAAAGCCTTTGAAGAGCAGAAAATTACAGAAATACCCCAATTTGTGGGGAAAAGTGCAAAAATGCTCCTGAAAGGTTGGAAATTGCATAAAAGTCCCCGAAGGACACAGAAGTGCAAGGAGGTCCCTCTGCTGTCCGAAAATTACAGAAAGACCCCTGAAGGTGCAGAGACTGCAAAAACACACTGATTGTGGGCAGTGGCGGATGCAGAAAATTTATTCAGTGGGGTCACTTTATTAATCCAGTGGGGTCACTCCCTTTAAAAAATTTCTAACCAAACTAATTTATATGGATAATTTTAAACTCCCAAATAATATTTTAAAGTGGGGTCCTAGGACCCCACTAACCATACTCTAGATCCGCCACTGATTGTGGGGAAACTTGCAGAAATGCCCCTGCCGTTGGAAAGATGGCAAAAATACTCCAGTTTAGGGGAAAACTACATGTAAACCCTCACAGAGTTCAAGAATTGCATGGAAGCCCTTGGTCGGTCCAGAAAATGGCACGAAACCCCTGGCAAGCTCCAAAGGCGACAGAGCTCAAAGAGGGAATGCCCCCGGCACGACTCAGTGGAGCGGTACCCACGTCACTTCTCTGAAGCGGTGTGCGCTCTCCTGGATCGGGCCTGGGTTAACCCCACTTGCCAAAGATGCTCGAAAAAGTCAGTTAATGTCGGAAATGTCCGAGTATGTCAATCAGTGGCGAAGACACCTGAGGAAGTCAACAAATGGCTAAAGCACTCAGGAACGCCAAGAAATGGTAGTAGCACCGAGGGAAGTCAATCAATGGCGGAATTACTCGGGACTGCTCGAAAGTCCAAGAAATGGCAGAAGTTGTCCGAGTAAGCCAAGAAATGGCAGGGATGTCCGAGTAAGCCAAGAAATGTCAAGGATGTCTAGGCAGACCAAGAAATGGCAGGGATGCCCGAGTAAGCCAAGAAATGGCAAGGATGTCCAAGCAGACCAAGAAACTGCAGAAGCACCCACACAAGTCAATTAATGACGGGAATACTGAGAACTACTCAGGGGAGTCAAGAAATGACGGAAAGAACCCGATGATGTCAGCTAATGGCGGAAGTACCTGGAAATGTCAGTAAATGACAAGGAGCCCCCGGACAGTTATGAATATAATATTGTCCAGACCTCCTCCAAGTTTCTTCTTCAAAAGACAACATTGGCCAAGTTTTCAATTCTCTGATCATGGCGGCAGATGCTTGCAGAAATACCCTGATAAGGAAAAGTTGCAGAAGTCCCAGAAAGGGCAGAGAGTTGCAGCGAAATCTTTCAAAGGGTGAAGAACTACGAAAAAGTCCTTACAAGGCCAGAAACTGCAGTAAACTCCTTAAAAACAAGAAATGGCAGAAAAGCCCCTTTAAAGGGAGGAAACTGCCCAACTCAGGCTGTTTGCACGGCCCGGTGGAGCGATACCCACATCACTTCCCTGAAGCGATGTGCGGTCTCCTGGGCTCAGCTTATGGCTGGTCATCCTCGGCCTTGGGATCGCCAAGAAATGGCAGGAATCCATGTTAAAGGTTAGAAAAAATGGCTAAAAAGCCCTGGGAGGTCAAGAAATGACCCTAAAGCCCCAGGGAGCCAAGAAATGACAAGTGTATCCCGAGAAGTCACTAAATGACTGAAAAGACCTCGGGATACCAAAAATGACAGAAGCACCCAAAAAAGGCACAAACTTGCAGAAGCCTGGCAAGACTCCTTAAAGGTCCCGTCACAATCGAATGGTGATGGTGACCATGAAGCAAACACAATGAACTGGCAGTGATCATCTTGGAGATCTAACAGTCTCATGGTGATGAAATCCAAGTCAACGGTCTGATCGTGACTGAAGCAAATTCAGAAGAATCGGATCGTGACCAAATGAAGTGTTGAAGACCCGATTATATAATCGGGACCCCTTGTACAGGTCTTGAAAGACCAATTGTAATTTAAATTACATGTGTACAAATATTAAAGTTTTTTTTTAATTTCTTTGCAAGAGTGTGTACCCACAAAGAGCAACCATTAAGGTCATTTGTCACAATAAATAGAGACAAAAGACTTTCTTTGACAGAAAATCAAAGGTGTTCGAGTTTAACTCGATGTAAATTAACACCGACTTCGGTCGGTGGGAAAAGGTCCAGTACACGAAACCTTAATCGCCTGATAAAATAAATCGAGCGGAATATATCCTATCCAGTAAATGGGCATGTAAAATACCCGCATTAAGCGAACCCTAAATGTCCGTTTATACAGGCTGGCGCGCCCACAAAACAAAACGAAAAGAAAGAAAAGAAAGAAAAAGAAAAGAGAGGGTAAAATTTTCCGCGTTCGACAGAGACTCATCCGATCTAGTCTCTCTTTTGAATAATCTATTGTTCCTTTCATTCCACAAGACCCAAAGCGTGGCGTGAACGATCAGCCACCAGATGATGTCAACCCCTTGAGCATCCCCATCTTCTATGCCAATTTGAAAGCAGCTGCTGGATGGAGCCAAAATTTCCCAAAGTTTGAAGAAATCTCTGCCCCAATCTCGTCCATATAGCCCTAGCAAAGGAGCAGGAAGTGAATAACTGATCCATATCCTCATCCCCACACATGCAGCAACGGGTAGAAATGTTCTGCAGAAAATGTGCCACTCTATCACAAGTTGGAAATCGAGCGTGAGAGATCCTCCAAATCAGTACTTTCACCTTCAACGGACTCTTGGGAGTCCAAATCTGAGAAGTCCAGGGATGCAGTAGACCTCCATCAAAGAGATACATATATGCTGACAACAGGGAAAAGAGACCTCCAGACTCCCATCTCCAAAACCATGTGTCTTGCCTACTCGGAGTGGATTTGAAATCTTGAAGAACAGACAAAAGGCTCTGAAACTGATCCATCTGAAGTGACAGGCTCTTCCTGAACGTGGGAGCCCAAATACCCTCAGGCAACTGGTCATCAAAAACCTAAGCCACTGTAACTCCAGGCAAACCTACTACAACAAATAAAGGAAAAACTCCTGTGATCATGGAACAAGTATCACACCACCTGTCATGCCAGAACAAGCATCTCTAGCCATTCCCCAGGTAACATGTCACGCTAGCTCTCAGGAAGTCAACACACTGTAATATCCCTCTCCAGATCGGAGAGACATAATACAAGTGGCTTGGTAGAATATCCCCCACTCTGCCTGAACTGTAATACTCTGAGTCCACATGCTTTCCTGCTATCCCCAACCGCCATAACCATTTGCTGAGTAAAGCCAAATTGAAATATCTAATGTTCTTGATGCCCAAGCCTCCTGCTTCCTTCCTCTGACAAATTCTGCCCCACGCAATGTCATGCCAACCTCTGATTCTGCTTGCACTGCCATGCCAAAAAAACCTTGATTTAGATTGCCTCAAGCCTCCTCGCCACAGATTTTGGAATTTTGAAGATGGAGAGAAAGTAAATGGGCAAGCTATCTAGAACTAATCTGTACAAAACCAGACGACCCCCATAAGATAGAAGCATCGCCTTCCATCTTGCTAGTCTGGACTCGAACCTGCGAACCACCCCCTGCTAGTCTCTGCAATGAATAGGCCTAGGAGAGAGGAGAAGGCCAAGGTAAGAGAAAGGGAAGGCCCTAATCTGGCACTCAAAGATGAGCGCAGCCCTCTCAATATCCTGCTCCTCCAAGTTGATTCCCACGAGATGGCTTTTGTTGTAGCTCACCTTCAAACCTGAGATATCTTGAACCATCTCTAATACCAATCTAGCATCAATCAGCTATTGGATGTCATTAGCCATAAATAAGAGTGTTGTTAGCATACTGCAAATGTGAGATAGAAATACTGATGCGGCACAGCGGGTGGGGAAGGGAAGATGACAGGAAAACAGGGAGAAGGCGGCGGGAGGAAGAAGAAGTGCAGGTTTTGGGGATTCCACCCCGGGAAATCCACCTCGCCGAAGAAGGGCTTCCATCCTGGGGATTCCACCCCGCTGGAGAAGACAAGACGGCTGCGCTAAAAGCTCATCAAATCTTCATTATTTTCTAAAATAGATGATTACACCTTATTTATAGTGAGGGAACCCTAATGGTCCTCACTAATACATGTAAAGACCAAAATAACCTCAAGCCTAAAAAATAGGTCCAAAATCGAACCAAAAAATACACAGAAAATAACAGAACTCTAATGGGCCTCATATGGGCCTTATTACATCAACTAAATGCCCAAATTCGTAAAATAAATATGCTAGTGATCCGAAAGCACATTGACAAGCCAAATGGATGCCGTTGTTGCTGCACGTCGCCTCCGTCTTCGATAAACTTGCACCAAATGGCCCGGTCCCGAGCTCGGATGTCCCCACCAATATCACATTAATTTATAAACATAATTAATACGAACATCAATCATATATTAATGTACACACAATCATACATTAATGTAAATATAATAACAAGCACATGTATATAGTTAATGCACATATATGTGCATATAGTTAATGCATATATATGTGCATATAGTTAATGCATGTATGTATACATAAATATGCAAAATTAATATATATTTAATACAAGTATTAATTAATATATATAATTTAAAAAAATGGCAGAATCGGCCTGGAATCTGGCTGGGATTTTGACTAAGTAAGGGTCCCCCCCCCATTCCGATCTGGAATCAGCCAATTCTGCCTTCCATGATATATATAATAAGAGAGAGATTACTCGTGAGGCTGTGACTTACTGGGCAGAGGTCGGATGCATTAGTGCTGTGGCAGGATGGACCAGATGCGGCGGGCCAATGGCAGAGATAAGGGGGTACAATCCCAAAGGCAGACTTCTAGAGAAAAGAAAGAACTGGGAAGCAGTGGCAGTCAGAGGTGCTAGTGACGATAGCAGAAGGTAGTGGTGGCAGCCGATTTCGCCAGCAAATATGGTCAGGGGAACCCCTAAATAGGCTGCACAGTGGGAAGGAGACAGGAAAGGGTATCAGGCGTGAGGGTAAATTGGAGTTGGGTGTTTTAAGCTTGGATCTTGTTATCAGAATCAGGGGTGTTACTACGTCTAGGCATCCCCAAGGCACACACTCCTAGGCAGTGCCTTGGGGTGCCTTGTTAGGCACCCCCTGAAAGCAGACTAGAGCCTGGCCCTTGGTTGGATGCCTTTGCACCCAGGCAGCACCTAGGTGACTGCCATGACATCTATGCATTAGGACCACAAATACCTGCAGGTATCCACAGACAAGCATTGCATATGTTTGTAAAGTGTGTTGATAGAAAGAAAATGCCCACATTTAACACCGTAATATGTAGTACCACTCATTGTCTTTATTCCAAATGATTAGGATATACCTAAAGCTGTCTTGAAGGAGAACTCTCGCAAACTGATCCAATAAAATAATAGAGCAAATGGGCAACACATTTTTGGTCAAAACAGCTTCAACACAATTCCCTTTCAGATCCGACTGGCATATCCTCTCAGGCTCATAAACAGAGTGAGGCATAGAGAAGTGCTAAAGATGTGCCTTTGAACTCAAAGTCATATTCTACAATCAATCATATGGTGTGAGGAGCTCAAAAGGTGAAGAAATTAGTAAGGACCATTTTTAAATCAACTGATGATTTATGGAAGGACACTATTAAAGCTATGACCTCACAGGTTATCAACACTCTCCAAAATAACCCAAGAGCACTCCGCCCTATGAAAACCTTCTGGGCTATTGAAAGAACATGCAGCAAGGAGAGGTGTTGATCTGTCAAGAAATCTTACAGCAGAGCACCCAGTGTTCACACCAACATGGCAATCTCTCAATTAGCTGGACTCAAGGCAACAGGTGGGAAGGGCCCACTTGAATCACCAAAAACTAAGATGATGATGGTTCCCAAGAATGAGAAGGTAAGCAATCTTCTTCCTAAGTGAATGAAAATACCAACTTTAGTAGACATGGGAGATCACTCTATCCAACCTACCCCTCTCTCATTACATTCAAGATATTGGAAAGACAATACCTTGTCAGCAATGAACCCAAAAAGCAATGGCAACTTCTACTTCCCTTTGTTCTGTCATCCTCAAGAGAAGTAATAGGCAACAGAAAGACTTTGAATGATTATGCACCTAGGAAAGTGGCTATGAAGATGAAACAAAAAGATGAAGAGTCCAATTCTTTGGACAATGAAGAACGGTGAGAAACCTTAGTGTGGAGGCATGGTGACATCACTAGTAAAGCTAGACAGTTGGTTCAACCTGCATAATAATGTGGACAATTCAGGAAGTTTTTGGCTAGCAACATAGTTGTTAAGGCAATCACGTAGACACCACCTAGGCAACATGAGCCTAAGCATCTAGGCAACTTTTAAACCCAAAAACACTAACCCACCTTGTTTATAGGGTGTTTGGTTACAGTTTTTTACCTCTTTTTTCTCAAAATTTTAAAAAAGAGAGAAGTCAGATACAAAGAAGTGTTTGGTAAGTAAATTTTTTTTTTAGGGAAGAATTTTTTCCCTATGTAAATCTCTCTTAAAAAAAAACAAGTCTCACCCTATTTTTTTTTAAGATCACTGATTCCTCCTCCTCCCCCCCCCCCTTTACCCGGCGAAACCAACCCCCTCCCCCCTGCGCCCTCACCCCCCCCCCTCACCGCCGGCCGGAAGCCCCCCCCCCCCTCCACCCCCTGCGCCCTCACCCCCCTCCCCCCCGCCCTGCAAAGGCCCCCCACCCCCTGCGCCCTCACCCCCCCCCCTTCCCGCCGCCCGGACCCTGCGCCTCACCTCCCCCTCCCCGGAACCCGCACCAGCGACCCCCTCCCTGCCGCGCCCTGCACCCTCCCTCCCCCGCCCCCAGCCACCCCGCCAGACCCAGCCCCCCACCGCGCCCCCGCCCCGCGACCCCGCTGCGCCCCCAGCCCCCCGCCACGTCCCCGCCCCGCGACCCCGCTGGGCCCCCAGCCCCCCGCCGCGCCCCCGCCCCGCGACCCCGCTGCGCCCCCCCCCCCTGGCCCGCTGTGCCCCCAGCCCCCCCCCCCCCGCCACGGCCCCGCTGCTCCCCCAGCCGCGCCCTCACCCCGCGCCGCCCCTGCTGCTCCCCAGCCCCCCTACCGCCTCCCCCCCCCCCTCCCGCTGCTCCCCGCCCCGACGGCCCCCAGCGCCCCAAACAGGTAACATAACTTTTAAAATTTGTGATGTTTTTTACCAAACAGGCAACATCAAGTTACCATAATTTTAAATTTAAAGTCAAAAACGAATCTAACATAATTTTTTTGATAGAAATAGATTTTTTTTTAAATTGCTCCCAAACACCCTATTAGGCTCAAAAAAAAGAATAAGTACCCACCTAGGTCCAAACATATCAAGATCCATTAAACATCAAACGCCCACCACCCTAACCCTATCCCTAGTCCCCTATCTAGGCTCCCATCCCCTTGATTGCTAGGGTTCAACTAACACCACACCCATTAACACATCAAATGCAGACTCATCAATCTAGATTGGAATCGGTTGATTCGGATTGGAATTATTAGGTTGAGATTCTAGAGGGTAACAGACATCCAAGTTAAAAATTCAAGTGGGATCGCATGAAAATGGTCGAAATGGGCTTGGAATCACCTGAATCTGCCGATCCAGACTCAATTCGAGCTGACATGTCTGATTGTCTAACTTTTTCAATGTTCTCTCACAGTTTCACTTTGAAATAAATTCAACTTTTGTGTGTACTTAGGATTATTGAGCAATAAATATCGAAATCCATGCTTGGAGGACCAATTGATCCTTTTCTATTTAAAAGTCTAACGTTTGAGATAATTTAACTTATTTCTTACACATGCCACATCATCTATATGGAATCCACCATGTTATGAAAGAGTAAACTATGAATAGAATCATTCTTAAAATATTATTTCAATACATAGTTTAATAATTAGATTTATTGGCAATTGGATTTAATAATATTTAAATACACTGTGTTTGACTTATATTATAAATATTATAATTTATGTTTATTAATGTAACGCATATCAACATATCTTAATGGCATTGATGGCTTTTCCTTTATTTTTTTCTGAATTTCCCTTGTTTTCTGATTTTCTATGATTTCAATTAATTGTTCAATCATTTAAATTATTTTTTAACCAAGCCAATCCAAGAACAGCGTGACTTTCTTTGAACCCACTGAGTCGGCCAACTGGATCCTGATCGGGATTTGCCATGGCTGATACCTTGGCCCATCTAGGTCAAAATCTATGTCAACATCGTCCAACACCCATGTGTGGTGTGTCATCCCATCATCTCTCTCTTTCAGGTAGAGGGGCGCTAACCCAGAAGAAGGGGGTGCTGTCACCACTTTGGGCCCCTCATGACCTGAACATGTCGGTCAATCCACAATGCAAGGCCACATAAAAGGTAACTAGGCTCCACATCTTCTTCAAAAGACAATGCCCGTCCACCACCCCTCTCCTCTCTCATGCTCAAAGCCACACATAAATACAGATATGTTTGCTCTCCCTCTCCTTCCCTCTCTCATAAACCTACCACCTAGGCAGCATCCATGCAGGTGCCTAAGCACCCAGGTCTTGTGGACCTCAAGTCGCCTTGGCGCCTGGGACATTGTGACAACTATGGCTAGACAAGCAAGAAAAGAAGGAACAAATGGGGAGTCAGGAAAGCAAAAGACTAAACAAAGAGTTTCAAGAAGCATAGACAAAACAGAGAGTGCATTACACTAGTTTATGACAAGGGGAAAAAAAAAAAGGGATATGATGCAACAGAAATGATCCCAGCTTCCTTGGATCTTAAAAATATAATGTGGAACAGTCTGTTTGTTTATCTGTCTTATATTACAGATTTTCACAGAAATAAGAATCTGTTCAACAATGTTTCACAATAATGGAACTAAAGCAAGTAGAGAAGATGTACCTGTTGCCAACAGGAAATAATGTCTTGCATCGTCCAAACTATCTACTGCAGTAAATGCAAGAGGAATGACAAAATGAAGTGATGCCTTCTCATGTACATGCCAGCCAAATAAGAACCCACATGTATAGGCATATGCCACCCATCTAGCGATATATTTTGGCTGAGGATCCTTCCATGCCATAATAAGACATGGACACATTGCTAATATTACAAGTATCAAACTTATTGCGGGAGAGATCTGCCATGTAAGCAAACATTACAAGATGCCATGTTCCACACAATGGATGAACTGTAAAGCAAATGATTAAGATTAATTTACCTGAGGAAGCACCGCAAAAGGTGATGAGGACCCCACTAAACCACCAGTGAGAGATGCTGAGGGGATCTCAATATTGTATCCCAGTTTTCTAAGCAATAAAGTTATAACCTTATCAAAAATAATATAAAAGACCCAAAAGTTGGGAGCCCAGTAGGCATGGCAAAGCCCCCTGCCAAATGGAAACAACCGACGGAAAACCTGTTCCATCTGCAAAAGCTCATAAATAGAGTTAACCATGTTAGAAAATAAGTGCTACACATGACATCAAGCAATAACCAAAGAATACTATAGTCATAAATGGGAAAATGAATGTCAAATTATCAACTTCAAATGACAAATTCCTTGATGATAAACTAGAGATCTGCACCAAGCGTGCCTAGAACAAGATGAAAGCACACCACAATAATATTCAATTATGTATAGGCATATTCAAGAAACAAATTCTCTCAGGATGTGAAAGCAAGGAAACAAAACACCATTATGTGTGGGTGTATCCACATAGAACGAGAACCCCCCCCCTCCCGGGCGCTGTCCTCACAGTAGCATCAGAATGCTAATTTTTATAAAGCAAGAAAATTTAAAATACAGAAAATCATGCATTTGAAAATGTATGTGTTTCAGTACTCTGCAGCTGGGCCATCCAAGAGCACCTGGGCACATAGTAGATACGGATAATATTGTGTCCCAACAAGAACGATTAGGGAAACAAGGAGATGAACCTTGTTCATTGGACTAAATAGCCTTAATACATGCAAAGTTTTCCCAAGATGTGGGACTAACACCTACACCCTTCCCCTAAGAAATACCTGTCAGCTCATCAATCTAGGGAATTATATAAAATTCACATACAAGTTTGCATCTCACTGTCAACCTGCGGTCCTGCAGTACTCATGTTAAACTGCAACAACCAGATCTAAAACTGTTTTCTGCACCGTTTTTGTCAACAAGTGTGACGATGATAATGGTCCACATGCCTTTGGAATCGTATGAGACTGAACAATATTAATAGAGTCTCTCACCCAAAAAAACAGTTGGCAAATGCAGTCACACCAAAAAGAGTAGCTGTCCACAGAAATAAGGACTATGATAAGGCTTACCAGAAAACAAAGCTGTATGTAACTCAAATCTGGGAATCTAAACAAGACAACAGTGCCAGATCCTCGGATGCCACCCATGATTCACTATACCAAGAACATGCTGCTACACTTCTGAATGTCCTATGATAGAGGTTGAAAAGACTGATTGCTCAAATGAAGCATATCTATAGGAATAAACAGTTTGCAACATTTTCCACTTTACAGGTTGTTAGACTCAAACTTTTTTCTCGGAGTTCTTGCATAAGTTTGGGATTTACAAAGATTAGGGGAGGTGACCCAGTCAAAGCAAACCCTCCAATGCCACACAAGAAGTCCATGGTCTTCAACACCACAAGAAGAAGCCTATAAAAAAAAAAACACACACACACAGACATATTAAGAAGAAGTCACCTTAGGTGCCACATAGGTGAGTAAAAAAGGGGTGGACCCCCCGTGTATAAAAATTGGAATGAGGCGAATGGGGAGGCAGCTCCCTCCCCTCATCCCACCAGCCAATGCAACCAGTGAGGATGGGAGGTTGGCCCCACCCCTCACCCCCCCCCCCGGCTCATGCAGCCGGTGGGGGTGTGAGGGACAGTTCTCTCTCTTCCACCGACTCATGAAGCTGACAGGGATGAGATGGTAGACCCCTACCCCCACCCCCCACTGGCCCATGCAGCCGGTGGAGGTGGGAAGTAGGCCCCACCCCTGTCCACCACCGGCCTACGAAGGTGTGGAGGGGAGAAGAACCCCCACCTCCATCCCCACTGGCTCATGCAGCCAGTGGGGTGAGGATGTGAGACCCACCCTCCATCTCCACCAGCTTATGCAGCCATTGGGGATGGAGAGGTGGGCCCACCCTCCATCCTGCTCATGCAGCCGGCAAGGGTGAAAGGGGTGACACAGCCGGCCCCCTCGTCTCTTTTGACCTCCCTCGGCTCCCCCACCCCCTCCTGCTGGAAGCCTATAAAATGGTGGGGGGCTCTCCCGAGTCCCCCTCATTTGGGACGAGCAACAACAGCTGCAAGGCAGTAGAAGAAGAGAAAGAAGAAGGCAGCAGAAGAGGCCAGCACGCAGGGAAGAAGAAGAAAGAAGAGGAAAGGGAGGAAGAAGAAAAAAGGAGAAGAAAAACAAGAAAAAGGACCAGGACAAAGAGGGACGAGACTCGAAGGCAAGAACCAAGGAAGAAAATCCAAGAGAAGCTTAAGTCTTCCTGAAGAGTGAAGACAAGTTCCAGGATATAGACTTTTTTAAGAAAACTCCATATTGCTTATGTCATTCATGTGTCATTTATAAGTGCATGCATGCTGTGTAATGTAAATGGCATGACATGGTAATAAGATTCAATCCCAGATACGCCATTGAAGAAAATGTGATTATACGATAAATGCCATTAGCCCCATAAATATGCCCAGCTTGCAGATATACCCCATATTTTCTAGAATTATAGGGATGCCTGCAAAACATTTTCAAATCACTGGGAATACCCAAAGCTAGCAATTTCAGGGCTAGGATAAATGGCCATGGAACTACTTTCTATCGATGAATCAAATGGAGATTAAAATCTGGGTCAGTTTGCAACTTTGCCCTAGATTTTCAGAAAACATCCATATGACCTAAAAGAAATCCACATGTGGGCTTGATTTCATTTTGTTTGAATTCCATCCTCTTTTTGGAATTATCACAATGATTCTTCAGGACATCTCCGTGGCAGTTAATCAAGGGTCTTTGGTCATTCGACAGATGTAAATTAACGCCAACCAAGGTTGGTGGGAAGAGTTTAAAGGACATGCATCCGCAGTCTTCCGCCTAATCCAAAACACATGTTCCCCCAAAGATTCACCCCAAATCCTTGGGATTCTCACTGTTTAAGTGGTGAGTGGGACATAATACACACCAAAATAACATGACAAACTAGCTTCGTCATTGACTTCGTGGTTCGGCAAGACAGACTCGTTTAGCTCGATGCGGAAGGTGGGCTTGCTAAACGAATAACAATAAAAAATAAATATAATTTTTTTCCCTAACACAGATTTTATCCAACACTAAATCAATTACAAATTTGCAAAAAACCATCAGTAAAGGTCATGTAATGCTAGTTAAGTTTCTCATACTACAGCAATGGAGTTCTGCTTTAGGTAAAAAATGTCCAAAGTGATTATGCAATAATAGTTCAGGTTTGGCTTTAGCGGTTACTCAGCCTCTCCAAAGGTTGAAGTGATTGCTTGTTTCAATATCTTTTAGATAATGTTGATGTAGGTGGACTTCATATGTCACGACCCCGAAATTGGCCCAAGAAATTTATGGGAATAATTGGGGCGCGACATACAAATCAAACGGGTGCACAAGTCCTTTAATCTAGTTCGGAAGGGAGAGAGAGTTGAAATTTTTGACAACATTGGTCGACAGACAACTCCCGGGTGTCGACAGCCCAGAGCAAGTGTCGACACACAGCTCAAAGGGTGTCGACAGAATTGAGCAGGTGTCGACAGACTGCTACAAGAGTGTTGACAGACTGGAGCTTATATGATAATCTAAGGGCATTACAGTAGTATAATTACAAGTAAATAGGGTCCTCTTAGGTCCCATGACATAACAAAAGAGTGGTTCCAAAACAAAAGGAACCATCTATCAAGACATCTTTACAAAAGATTACACTGGGTGCTCTCTTCACTTTTGACCCATCTCATTCGTCTCCACAAGCTCACCTTCACTACCTGAAACTATTAAATAATTTAATGAGCTTACGCCCAGTAAGATTTATATCTCATGGTGCAGACAAATGTATAAATGATTATCATTTTTAAACAAGCCGGATTACAAGGATAACAAGCAGGGTAATCGAGGTAAACAGGAAGCATGTTTATAAACAGACCAGAAGATATATATTGCAGAATTTCAAGGCAAATCATGCTGCTACCAAGACCAAACAGAAGGGATTATTATATCATGAGAACAATAGGAGGATTCATACTATGATTCCAACCAAGTACACGTCAAAGAACAAGAATTGGCCATGTTTCAAACTTAACAAATCAAATCATACTTTGAACTCAACATGTAATCAGAGGCACTTTCAAATCAATCAAGCATTTCAGTGTCATGCCACCACCACAAGTTCATACTCCCGCGGTTAATAAGTACGTTAGGGTGCTCCTCCCCAAGATCAGACAGGGCCCTTAAATATGCACAGGCATGAGGTCAGTTGGACCGAAGTCCCAAGTAGTGCCAAATAACAAACATATTATGACCATCATAGTCGAAAATTCAGTTGTATTCGTAGGCCATCAAGGAGGCCAAAGATAGCTTAAAGATTTTCAAAGTTACAAATTCCTCCGGAGTTCAAGGAACAACAATGTAAGAGATCATGACAAGTACCAGACATACAAAAAGGGCAATTCCCTATTCACTTTATTTGATTCCAAATTACGAGTAGCAGATTTAAAGGTAGAATTCCAGTTGAGTCTTAAAGGAACAAGGAATCGAGACACTTAGGAGCCAATTAGAATGTTTCTCAATATTTCATAGCTTTTAACTCTCATGGTATATGCTTCAGATTTTTAGAGCTAAGCAGATGTGCGTCACAGTATGGGGAGAATGTGTCAACACAGAAAGGAGGTGTCGACCTGCTGTACAGTCCATCCAGACAAGTTGAGGTGCCAAAGGGGCAGTCGAAGTTGGCCTTAAGGGGCAGTCGAAGTTGGCCTTAAGGGGCAGTCGAAGTGTGGCCAAGGGCCAGTCGAAGTTGGCCAAATGCCAGTTGAAGTTTGGCCTAAACAAGTGGGTCTGGTTCCAAGATAAAACTAGTAGACAAGTCCTTATCCAGGTTTTCAGCAAAGAAGTTGTCGGGACCTTCAAAGGGGAGAATCTCAGACCTCAGTTCAAACTAAACAATTTGGGTGACATGTGTCAAGGTAGTCAAGGGGAATTTTTCATAATAAAGTAAGGATCCATGGAATATTTAATGTTGGGATCATTTGGACAATAACCCCATCCAACACTCTAAGAGTAGGAAAAATTGAATCAAGGAGTGTGCAAGGAAACTCTTAATGGTACGAGGGTCCAGGATATTCTCATACCAACCCTTGACTGAACAAAAAAAGGGAAGAAGAACCAGGAGAACCTTCAAAATAAAATTTTCAAAGATCTTTTTTTAAGCATGAAAATATTAGGTTTGTGCCCGAGAAGACCTACCTTAATCACTTCTGAAATTTCTGCTTCTTTTTCAAACCAAGTAGAAACGATGGATGAAGCTCCAAGGTTTCCAAGCTTCGGGATCAGCCACTGCTCTTAAGAGCTTCTTCCACCAGCTCCAAGTTTCCTATTCCCATGACCAGTGGGGTGAGAAGGGAGTGTAGGGGTTGGTTTTAAGGGTCCCATCAGACCAGGACGGATGGGTCCCCATATTCATAGTACAGTAGGTGGGATTTTGCCAAAGATCCACCATACTTTGGGCCATGACCACCATACCTTGGGCCATGTGGCCCATGTTTTTAATAGTACAGAAGGTTGACTTATGTCCTGGAAAAAGGACAGTCACAGTGAGGACCATTTGTGGCCCAGATTTAACTCCCATCAGACCAATTGTTGCCAAGCATTAAGTGAGGTTTGCATCCATTGGAGAAGAGCCTCACATCGTTTGGCTCGATTGTGACTAATAAGGCAGTCGATTGGTGATTAACAAGGCAATTGATTGACATAGAGACAATCGATTGGTGATTAACAGGGCAATCAATTGGTATAGAGACAATCGATTGCTGACTAACAGGGCAATCGATTGGTGATGAGCAAGACAATCAATTGGTATAGAGACAATCGATTGGTGACTAACAGGGCAATCGAGTGGCATAGAGACAATCGATTGTTGAAGGAAAAACATTGATTGGTCATTAGACCATCGATTGCTAAACAGAAAACATCGATTGGTCATTAGACCATCGATTGTTGAAGAGAAAACATCGATTGCTCAGTTTATAACGTTGTCATCCGAAGTGAAACTTCGTGTATGATGAAGTGAAGCTTCGACTAGTCAGTTTACAACGTTGTCGGTCGAAGTGAAAATTCGCATATGACGAAGTTAGCTTCGTATATGACGAAGTGAAACTTGGTATATGACGAAATGAAATTTCGGTTGGTCAGTTTATAACGTTGTCGGTCGAATTGGAACTTCGCATATGACGAAGTTAGCTTTGAATATGACGAAATTATTGAATAGTGCAAATCTTTTCGTGAAGCGATGAAAAATATTATATTCATGAGGTAAAAGTGATATTAAATATATTAAGGATTTTATGATGAACATCATTTTTTTTTTGTCATCACCAATATAAAAAGGTTAATACTTAAGAATGGTTCATGTTTCTTGTCAAAAATCCGGGTTGTTACATTATACTACTTGGCTACATTGCCTAGAACACTGAGAATAGCAACTTCAGACCACCATATGGAAGTCTGCAGTGGTATGGACCTCGAGAGCAGCAACATCATCTGGTCACCATATGGAAGTCCGCAGGTATGTACCTTGAGAGCAGCATCTATTGATCACCATGTGGAGTATGCATGTACATACGGATGAATAGAAAAGGATGCAATTTGTCTTCCATGTGAGCCCCCCAACCAACACACACTGCATAACTACAGTGGAATGGGGCAACAGGACTGTAATTTTCAAGGACAATATAGAAGCTGCCTATGAAAATTAGTGCATCAAATCTTCTTTGCATCAGGCAGTCAAAAAATGAGCTGTAAATGCATATAATTGTAAGAGGGGGAATAAATACATCAGTTAACTGGACATCACATGATATGTCATCCGTTCTGGCAGATGACTTGCTTGTTTGTCAGTTTCCCATTCCAAAGCAACTAAAAACTATAACTTTAAAACGCAATTTTCAGTTGTCAAGAGTTTCCCATGAACTTAAAGAGAAAGAAGAAAAAACATAAAAATAGCCAACCTTAGAATGACTAATCTTGGTGGAGCTACTGGAGCATCTTTTAGAGCATGTACAAAAACAATTCAGGCATGAACAAGAGGCAAAGATTAGCTTTGAGAAGAACAAACCATCCAATACGGGATAACATAACCAATGCAGTTTCTAGTCCCATGATCAGCTCACCACCACGTATGCTCTAAGGCAACTAAAATACTAGGAATAGTAACAACAATGATGACCGAGATCTTTTCTTTGATGTGAAAAGGAAAGGATTTCGTTCTACCTGCCCATGGTACAGAAATGGCCCAAACGACAGTACGAACACCACCCCAACGGCCGCCCCCATACCCAGGAACCTCCCCAGATCCCTCTGAAAACCGCCGCCCCTACAGTAATGCCTCAACAGGTACACAAAGTACACAGGTGCCGCCACCGCGAAGAGGTGCTTGGAGCACATCAGGACCGCGAAAGCGACGCCTCCCGCAAGATCTCTCCTCTCCGTGAGAAGAGCGATCGAGAGAAGCAGGACACCCAGAAGAAGCCCATTATACTGGAAGTGCACGTGGTCGACGATGAGTAACGCCGGCGACCAGAGCACCAGGACGTAGACTAGCCTCCTCTTGCCAGATGGCAGCTGCCGGGCGGCCCACCCGGCGCCGAGGAGAAGGGAAAGGTCGGCGAAGACAACAGATAGACGCTGGAAGAGGACGGCGGAGTCGGCGTCGTAGCCATGGTTGCGGATGTCGACCATGGAGGGGTCGACGAGGGCGGCGAGGATGGAGAGGAGGCGCTCGAAGTAGGCGAAGAGAGGGGGGTAGTCAAGAGTCCAGGGGCTGGAGGCGTCGGCGTACCACCGAGAGAGGGGGAGGGAGGACGTGAGGGCGAGCCAGTGGCGATGCACCTCGAAGTCCGTGCTATGGTAGGCGGGGGCGAGGAGGAGCTTGACGCAGGCGGCGGCACACCAGAACCAGGCGAGGTCCGCGGCCATGGCTGCCCCGGCGGGTAGGTGCCCGCGACCGACCGAGGCGACGATGGGGCGGTTCAAGGAGAGTGTAGAATATTCCTCAAATCGAAAAAAATAATGTATCGGTTATATCTTTGTTGTTAATTTACCATAAAAATCTGAAAAATATTTTATCTTGAGATGAGTAGAGTAGTCAAAATAAAGGTTAAAAAAGCACAAATATCTTTGAGAAAGAAGAGAGAGAAAAAAAAAGGGGGAACAGAGGTGTTCCTACATATCCACTTCCTGATCATCTTGCTCGGCTCCGATGAACCTCCAAACCAAATACATCAAGCACACAGAGAATATTGACACTGTAGTGAAGGAGCCAACTATAGAGGCCGAGGAAGATGAACCAAAGACAATGGGCACACACAGACCCCCGAACCAAAGATGCCACTCCCTACCTGTGCGGCGTAGTCCTCCCCACCCCACCGCTCTACCCTCTGAGGCCGATGATGAAGTCCGAGTCTACGATAGGCCATTCCAAGCAACGGTATGAGTGCCTTGCATGGCTGGACCTGCAATCACTAAGGTCGGTGCTTTACGTCTCCTTTGGCAATAGCGAGACCCCTCTCCTCCAAGTAGAGGTGGAGATGGCATGGGAGCTGGAGCTGAACAGGCAGAGGTTCCTATAAGTCATCCGTTGGTAGGAAGGTGGCGACTCCATGGCCGTGTTCTTCTCTTCCTCCAAAGTAGACCTCGACGACCTGACACGTTACCTGCTAGAGGGGTTCACCAAGTGGACAGAGGGGAAAGGCTTCTTGCTCCCATCGTAGGTGCCACAAGTGAAGATACTCAACCACCTGACTGTGGGGGGGTTCATGAAAAAGGGGGGGAGGGGGTAGGCACTAGAGAGCCTCTCCCGCTGGGTTGCCGCTCTATACTGAGCAGCGGATGAACAAAGGAGGAGCTAGCATTGGGAATGGCGGTCCAAGTGAGGAGGACGGAGGAGGTGGGCTGGAGGGGGCTAGTGCAAGGGAGAAGGAGGGGGAAGAGAGAGAGCGAGACAGAGAGGGTCATGTAACGACCCTCTCTACCCAGTACAGTTACACCAACCAACATCAAAACAAAGAGAAACGTCACTGTGGGAAAGTGTGAGGTTTTGAGGCTTATTAGACCCTTAATGGGTCTTTTGTAGCGTTTGTGGATTGATGATAGGATTGACTGCTTTTAACATGTGTTGGTTGCGATCTAGGATGCCACGTAGTTTTTTTCTTGATGGCTGGCTAAGAGTGTCGTCAACCTCGATTAACGGCGACCGATGTTGCCATTAATGCTGAGATTCTAGAGTTTTTAGGTTGTGAACTTGACAGCGGTCTATGTTGTCGTCAAGTTAGGGCAGTTCAAGTTGATGGTAGTCTATGTCGACGTCAACTTGAGCAGACCTATTTTTATATAGGGCACCCGAGAGTCCCTCTCTCTCCACACTTCCACTCTCCCCACCTTCCCTTTCACCACCTACTTCTCCTACCACCTTTGGCGACAGATTGTGGAAAACAGGATTGAGTGAAGAGATTTGCCCGCGAGGTGCCATTCACGGGATGCGTGTGTTTGTCATATTTTTCTGTCGTTTGAGGTAGGGAGATTAACTTGTGTACCCCATTGTTATTTCTATAATGTTGCATGCATGTATTAATCCTTGGATTCGAGATTTTGGGGGGGATTATCCATGCGCGGGTTAAATAATTGCACTGAGCGATCTGAGCGTCAGATCAATGTTTTCTAGTTGTCTATCAAAATTTCTTGATGCGGGGAAGAATTCCCTGGTGATGGATTTGAGTTGTGGGGGTTGGATTGCCCTTGGGAATAGCCTGTGGTCATCCACAGTTCTGGAGCAGGTGAACTTGATGGGAAGATTCGTTGTCGTCAAGATGATCTTGACGACATGGTCTGCTACCATCGAGTGTGAGTTGACGGCATGCTATGTCACCGTCAACCCTGGTTGATGACGGTCGATACCACTGCCTTCTTGGTGTGAGACAACAGTCTCCTTGTGACTTCTGATTTTGGGCATTGATAGTGTAGAGTCCACCCTTCAGCACAGTGTTTCTAGACATCGAGCGTCTACGTGGTTTTTGTTTTGTGCTTGTGTTTGCATTCTGTTCTTGTTGAACCCCATAAATTCACAACAGGCATTTAAATAGAGATGCCAGAAAATACCCACACAAATCCATTTTTTTGTTTTAAAGCAATATTGGGTCTTAATCTTTATTATCATTAAGTCAAAAGGGAAATACTTGTTACGAAGGTCAACTTCAAATTCTCCGAAGAAACACAAGGTCAACAAGATCGACGCTTCGAAGGAAAATTACAACTTCAAATTCTTCTTCGGCAGAGTGCAAGATCAATAAGATCAACTCTTCGAGGAAAGGAACAACTTCAAATTGAAGGGAAGAACAAGTCCAACACTTCTCTTCACTTGTAAGAGGAAGCACAAAGCACTTGCAAGACAAAAGCATGATGCACACTTGTAACGTCGCTTATTTTCGGATCCTTTTTGGATCGTGTGTGTTGTGGTTGTGATGGCTGTTGTAAAGCCAGTGTGGTGTAGATGCGTGGTGTGTGTAGGTGTGGCGCAGGTTAGGTCCCGAAATGAAATAGGACCTGCTGCAGTTGAGTAGGAGTTGGCGGCCAGGGGTGGTCGTTGACTGGTTGGCGTCCAGGTTAGTGGACGTTGACTGTATGAACTTGGCGGCAGTGGATGTGGACGCTGAGGGTGGCGGTTGCTGTTGGCGGCATAGGGGTTGACGCCAACCTGAGAATTCTGCAGGTTATAGGGTCACCCGAGAGCAGGTTTCCCACCTGCCTCTCTCTTCCCCTTGCCCCAGCTTCGCGTCCCCGTGTTTTTAGAGCTTCCAACAGGTACTGAAGGATGCTTGGAGGACCGTGGAACGTGTGGCGGTGACGAATCGCGCGAGGAAACGCCGTGGCGTGGTGCAATTCCCGTGGGAGTTCGCGGAGGGTTCGATGTGAACCAGGAGATTGCGGGAGGTTTGAGCGTGTTCTGAGGTAGGGGTCGAGCCCTGTTAGCTTGTTAGAAACATTAAAACACGACTTAACCACTTGAATCAGCATTTTTAATGTATTTTCGGATTAAGTTGCACCATGAAGGGATAATGGGTGGTTTGAGTAATTTAATGTACGAAGCATGCTGTGTTGGGTTGTTTTGGGTTCATGCATGTTTAAAGAATCGTTTCAGTGCATTTTCTTGTAGTTTTAACGGTTGGAAAACCTGTAGAGCCGGATTAGGGTTTCTGCAGGGTTTAAGGCCGGAGAACTTGGCGTCAAGATCGCTTGTCGCCAAGCTCATCAGCTGAGATATAAACGGCTAGATCGCTTGCCGTCTATTTCTTATAAGCGGCAGTCGATGTTGCCGCCAACTTGTGCATGTATTCATACAGTGTGGTTTACGTAGCTTTTCTGGTTATGAATATTGTGTGTTTGTGTGTGCATGGCGATGACCGGTGTGAGCCAGTACACTTGATATGCTCTTGGAGCATACTGCTCATGTAATGGGCATGTTTTACGTGAATGATATGTGATGTGCGTAATTGCTTTACGCAGTATGTGTGGTGAGTTGGCACCCGTGGCACTCTTGGAGTGCGTTGTCCATGTGTTGGACATGCGGTTTATGTGGAAGACATGTGGTACACCAACCAGGGTGTAATATACACATGTTGTTTACGTGGTTTGAGTGTGTGTATACTACACACTTTGTTGTAATGTAATTCTTATGATTTGTCGTAGTAACTGGGCAGTGAGGTTCCTGTGTGAGCCTAGCCATGACTTTGTGGTGTTTGGGCAGTGAAGGTCCATACCGACCTAGCCCTGGTCCGTTGTTGTCTTTTGAATAATATTATATTGATTTATGAAGTAAGTGGTGTGTGTTGCCACGGTGGTCATGAGATGACCAATAATAGGTAAGTTTGTGGTTCAGTTATGTGTTGGTGTGGGATAGCTTTGGGGTCACACGGTGACCGATGTTAAGCTAATCCTAACACTTGTATATCGTAAATTATAAGTAAAGGCTATATGTGTAAGTACCGTGGTTTGTGCTAGCCAAGTGTGGTGGTCCGGCGCCTATTCCGGAATGCCTCTCTAGTCGGGTACCCCAGGTTCTTTGTGAGCCAGGCACGTGTGTTTGTTGTGCTCGGGGTTTTGTCCCGGTACTTGTGTTGTACCGTCGAGGTCTGTGTCGTCTTCCTGGACACCCTCACTCCTGTGTTTGAGTTGTACGTCCGGCTGAGGGAAAGACGGCAGTGGGGCAGTGACTTCCCAGAGTTAATTCTTTTGTCGCTTGTAGCGCGCTCGTAGTTGGGGGTATGGACACCAGTAGACGTCATTGGTCCCCAGCTAGTCCTGTTTTTCAGTGCCTCACTTTAGGGTGCTCCGGCCAGAGACTCTAGAGGTGCCAGACATGGGCCTGCAGCTGTGTGTCTGCAGGTGTGGTGTTGGTTGGTCTCCACAGTTGTTTGACTTCTTCCTTGTGGAGCGGCAGTTGGACCTTTCGTCCGTGACTGCGAGGCTGAGAGGTTGTTCTTGTGTTGTGTTGTCCGGGTTGGATATTGGCCTGATCAGCCAGTAGTCTGTTCCCGTGTGGTAGCGTCGTTCCCTTCCGACTCGTGCTTTGCTACTTGTCGTGGTTCGTGTGTTTGTGACTCGTAGTCGAGGTTTGACCAGTTCGAGGTGTGCCCTGGTGTTGGCACAATTGTGATTGAGTTGTGGTTTGTGTGACTTGCCGGTTAAGGTTTTACTTGTAATATTGTGCTTAAATAAAGGTATAATATAATTGTGGTTCAGTGTGGTGTCTACCACCTGTTTGTACCCTTTGTTCGGGTGTTTGTGTTATGGTATCTCGAGATAGCAGGTACTTGTACCCTTCGTGGGTTACTTTGTAGTTTCGTGGTGGTACATTGTGTACCAACCTTTTCAGGCTCTCGTGTGTTGTGGAGGTATTGTGGTTTGACCTGCCACTTGTTGTAACCTAACTGTTTTAAGTAGATCTTGGTTTATATTTTATTGTGGATTAGTTTGTGATTATTAATTATGTTAACTTTGTGGGTATTTTGCCGATGAGGCTTATGGATTAGGCAAATTGTGGTTTAGTAGAGCTATGCTCTGTGGAGGCCGTGTGAGACCTTCCACTTGTAGAGTTTTACTTTTCTTGGGTATGATTCCAATTATAGTTTTAGTGTGTTATGGATTGTCTTTGTGGTAGCCAGTTCTGTTACCTTGTGTGTAATTTCCGATGTAGTGTGATTTGGAGTATAAAGGACCAGCTCTTTGTTAGCAGTCCTGTTATTCAAGTGTTTGAGGTTTGCCTGTGAAGCTTGCAGCTTAGGCAGTAACCTGCCGTGTGGCTTATAGTTTAGGCAACCAGTTGTTGTAGCAGTGTGCCAGTGAGACTATGGTTTAGGCACTTTAGTTGTTGGGCTGACTAATGATTTTATGTTAGTCCTGTAGTCCTACTTTTCTTTTGAGAACGTTATGTTATCATCATGAGTATGTTTAATTGTTATTTATTGTCATGATGTGAGCATGAAATGGTTTGGCCATTGATGTTGCCAGTGAGACCCATTGGGGTTGAGGTGTATTGTGGTTACGGTGTTGGTTTTGGGTAGCCCCTACTGAGCCAGTGACTTGTTGAGGCTCACTCCCCTACAGTTCTTTTCAGGGCTTGCCGTGTGTTTGGCTTGCAGCGGCGTTGTGTCAGACTTGTACCACCAGCAGTTGTTTAGTAGTTACCGTTTGTGTGAGCTTGTGCTCCCTCGGGGTATGCCCCAGGTAGTTGTACTCTTTTAATTGGACATGTATTAATGTAATGGGACAGTTGTACAAATTTGTGAACAGATATGAGCACATGTACTTTCTTGTGTCTTATATTCTTGTGGTTTGTCTTTTATACTCTTACTGGACACGTGTGTGAGATATCCCCTGCGAGACTTCGGTCCGTTCGCGGGAGGCGGATCTGGATATGGAGCCTTATTGGGCATAAATACCCCGGTCCGTCACAACACTTGTTGTCACATCCCGACGCAGAATATCGAGACGAGCAATTATTAGCAATACGTGCATGCACATTGGACGAGTAATCTAAACATAATCCACATCACAAATTAAACACAAGACAACTTAACCAATAATCAAGTGTATTTCATTCAAGCATAAGTCAAAGGTCCATTACACTTACTAATTCGGCCATAATATAGGCCCATCAAACTAAAGCATTGCTAAAAGGGTATATTAACCTTAACATAGATCTAGATATCTTGACTCCGACTAAAGGAGCTCTTGCACTTAAACACTCAACACGATCGATCACTCTTGTATGCCCCCATGTATCTCGTCGTACTCCTCATCACCTGAAAAAAGAGGTAGCAACTGTGTGAGTGAACGCTCAGTAGGCCTTAAGTCGAGCAGACTTTACATGAATTAACACTTTAAGGCAAGCATGACATCTAAGGGCACGAGCATGTTAATCAAGAGTTCAAATAATAGTAACAAGTGGATAGAAAGATAAACTTGACAGATAACAAGACTGAATAACATGAGTCTAGTATGAACAAGTGTAACACCCCGGCCCCTTGGGCCTTCTAGCCCCGTCCTCAGGGTCGCGGCGGGCGTCCTGGCCGCGACACGGTCGCAGCAGAGCGGACTGCCGCGACAGTATTGGCGGTTCGTGTCGCGGCGGGGGTGAGCGTCGCGTCCTTGTCGCGTCGCCCCTGGCTGTCGCGACTCTGTTCTGACACGACTTGACCGCTGTCCTGTCTGTCAGAACGGTCGTGTCGGGTGGCAGGGTCGTCGGCGTTGACGCGACCTGTCAGGCCGTCGCGACTGCCTTTCCGATCTTTAAGGTTTGACCGTGCTTTTGGTGTCGCGCCTTGGCGGGCGGCCACGACATGGTCGCGGCGCTTGTGAGCGTCGCGACAGGGTCAGTGTCGCGGCGGGCCGCTGCGTCGCGTTCTGGTGGCCATCGGTTCAAAATCAAGGGCGCGCCCCATTTCCCCTCTCTCGCCCTTTTCACTCTTTCTCCCCTCTCTCGAGTTCCCTCTCGTTTTTCGTTGTTCCCTTTCGCTCGTGGTGCTCGTGCTGAGGCGTGGACGTGCCGTTCGTGCAGGGCACGTGCTCGGGTTGTTCGGTGCGAGGAGGAGGAGGAGTTCTTCCTACGAGAAGGCCTTAACGGGTTCGTTCTTCGTGTGGAGGTAGGGACTCTTAATCCTCTTGCCCTAAGCATGATCCCTTCCCCCTCTTGACCGTGGTTTCCTCGTGGTTTGGGGCTTGGGGGAGTGAGAACTCCACGCTCGAGTTGAGTGAGGCTTCCTTCGAGCGTAGATCCATGCTTTGGGGAATCGTGGGTGGTTTGGTGGAATTATAGCTTTTAAAATAAGTTGTGTATGATCCCCTCCCCCCTTGTGAATGTATTTGGTGTTTTGGGGAGGGTTCCTGGAGGGACTGTTCCGGGACCCTGCTCAGCTGGTAACGCGGCGGCCACGGAGGCCGCGATCATGTCGCGACGGCGCGTCCGGTCGCGACATGGTCGCGACGCTCCTGAGCGTCGCGTTAGGGTCGCGACGGAAGAGAGCACCGCGACATGGTCGCGGCGGCCCGCCCTGTCGCGTCACTGACCGAGAGACAGGTTTGGTCTTTTCCGTTTCCGCTCTCCTTTTAATGTTCCCGTGACACTTGTGCTAGTCCCCTAGTACGGTCTCATGCTAGTCGTTCGCCCGGTGCGTGGCACTTGAGGGCTTGTCCCGTGCTAGAGGTTGTTACCATTACCTGGGACCCCCGTCCTCGGAAGCCTGTTGAGGGAGCACTCCGGGCTACGAGTGTGCTCGAGTTGGCAGCCGTTTAGGCGGACTCTGGAGCTGAGGGGAAAACGGTAGTTAGGACAGTGGCGTGTGAGTCGCTTGCAGAGCTCTCGTGGTTGGTCTGGAACGCCGAGGACAGTTTGGAGTTCTACCCCGCGCAGGCCAGCCAGTCCTTCTTCTCACTGCCTCGCTCTTTGCGGCCTCGGAACCGCTTAGAGAGGCCAGGCGTGGGACCGTAGTCCGGCCAGACTACGGCGGTTACTGTTGTGGTACTTGTGTCCTACCTCGGTCTGACGAGACGCGAGGGTCAGACCGGGTCGAGGATAAGACGTCGGTGGACGCACCTGACCGTGACTAGTGGTAGTGTTTCCGTAGCTAGTGTTCTTTGTCCAGGCAGAGTTCCCTCCGTCTGTGTTTACTGCCGTGTGGTGGTCACGACGAGCAGTCGTACGGAGTTTCCGACCGTGCGCACTTTCCGTACCGTGCTACTTGTAGTTTCGCTTCCGCACTTCCATTCGTAGGTAGAAGATATAAACTGTTGTCTTTCATTTTATATATATTTCTCCTGCCTGTTTAGAGCCAGTAGGAGATTGGTAGTCCCTACTGAGCTTCTGTTGTGAAGCTCATCCCTCCTCTCTCCAGGTGAGACTTCTCAGCAGCGGCAGGGCGCGCGCCGGGAGGAGGAGACGGGGCGGTAGTCGAGGTCCCCGTAGCTAGCAGTGGTCCCCCTTCTTTCAGTGTACGTCACCCTCGGAGTATGCCCCTAAGGGACTTGTCTCTCCCCTTTTCCCTTACTTGTACTAGTGTGTGTGCGTTGGGACTGTACTTAGAGCGGTACGCAGCGGTCTCGCTTTACTTTCCTGTTTCCGCTTGTACGCTTCTAGCTTAGCAGTTGACGTTTACTTCCGTTACATATCCTATCAGACGCGTGTTATAGCCCTTTCGGGTCCCCCTGATCCGTGGGCGGCGACCGCGAAAATCGGGTCCTCGGCATGGGCCGAGGGTCGGGTTCTCGGGTCGTTACAGTTGGTATCAGAGCTTGGTCTTACAGGACTTGTAGTGGATCTAAACTGCAACAGTAAGTCCCAACAATAGTACAAGTACACTGCTAGCCGCCCGAGTGGTGTTGTTAACCCTTGTTGGTTGTGTGCCGTATAGGTCATGGCTCCGCGTAGGCGCAGTCAGGCTAGGCAGCTTGTTGAGCAGCAGGATGAGTCCGACATGCCTGCTCAGGGGCAGGTTCAGGAGGAGGTGTCCGTGGAGGAGTCAGTGGCGCAGCCTCAGGGTGCACAGGCAGCAGCAGCAGAGGCAGCGGTAGCAGGTGGGCAGCCGCAGCAGGAGTACCACCCTCAGCCTCAGCAGTATGCAGACTGGTTTCCCATGGCCGAGCAGTTCTTCAGAGCTATGTACCAGGGAGCGTGGCAGCCCGGGCAGGCAACAGCAGGTGGTCAGTTTCCAGTACCTCCCCCAGTCGTACCAGAGCAACAGGAGGTGGAGCCAGAGGTGGAGCAGCCAGAGCGTCAGCAGCGATCGGGCACTGGGAGTACCCAGTCCGGTCAGCGAGGGCAGCGGTGTCGGAGGCAAGGACCGCTCTCCTTGAGAGGTTCCTGCGTCTTCGCCCACCGATGTTCCACGGTGAGTATGATCCAGATAAGGCAGAGAGCTGGACCCATGAGTTGGAGCGCATCTTCGAGACTATGGAGTGCGCTGAGGAGGACCAGGTTCGTTTGGCAGTATACCAGCTCAAGGGAGCAGCCCATGAGTGGTGGAGAGTTCAGAGGCAGACTCACTTCCAGGGGCAGCGGTTGGACCAGATCTCTTGGCAGCAGTTTTCGGAGGTCTTCCACGGCGAGTACTTCCCCGACTATGCTCGACGTGAGAGACGGGACCAGTTCCACGAGTTAGTGCAGGGCGACCTCACGGTTTCGCAGTACCACCAGAGGTTTGTCCGGTTGTTGAGGCATGTGCCTCATGTAGCAGGCAGTGACCAGGCTTGTGCAGAGAGGTTTATAGCAGGGCTGAGACCAGACCTGAGGTGGGGTGTGACGGCACACATGTGTACCACCTTGGGAGAGGCCGTGGCGAAGGCCACCGCCTTGGATAGGGAGGCTTGGCAGCCTCAGCAGCAGCAGCAGCAGCAGGGAGGAGCCTCTTCCAGGTCCTCGCCGTACCAGCGTCCAGCAGGCAGCCGCGGTAGTGCGACTTCCTCTTCCTCAGGCTCGGGCAGTTCCGGTGGCTCTGGAATTCGCTCGCAGTTCAGGAAGTTGTCTACTCGCGAGGGTGGACGGAGCCGTCAGCAGAGGCGTCAGTCCAGGTTTGCAGAGCAGTCAGTACAGCAGGGTGCTGAGCAGGGCAGTCAGGAGCCAGTGTGTTACACTTGTGGCTTGCCAGGCCACTTTAGGAGGGATTGCCCTAGGGGGCAAGCTCCGCAGCAGCAGCCACCTCAGTACCAGTACCCTCCCCTGCAGCAGGCACCACGTCAGCAACAGAGAGGGCAGTACCAGCAGCAGGTCCAGCAGTTTCCGCAGCCGCAGCAGTACCAGCCGTACCAGTAGCAGCAGTTTCCTCAGCACCAGCAGCCACCGCCGCAGCAGCCCCAGCAGGCGCCGCAGCGTGGGCGTGGTCGTGGTCGCGTGATGGCGCTCACCCGGGAGCAGGCAGAGGCATCGAACCTGGTGATAGGTACTCTACCTATTCTTGGCAGAGCTGCTCGTGTTTTGGTTGATCCCGGTGCTTCCTTGTGTTTTGCTTCCGAGGAGTTTTACGAGTCTCTTGCTTGTCACACACCCGAAAGGCAGTGTGACGTGATGGTCGATCTCCCGTCCGGTGACTACATGCGTTCCTTCGCTTACCTGGAGGGTGTGACAGTCGAGGTTGAGGGTCACCAGTTGCCGGCCAGGTTGTACGCACTGCAGCTTTGCGACTTCGACGTCATCCTGGGCATGGACTGGTTGGAGGCTCACTCAGCCGTGGTTGATTGTCAGAGGAAGACCGTTCGGTTCGAGATACCTGGAGCACCTGTTCTCTGCTTTCGAGGTATCCGGTCTACCCGTCGACCGTTCATTTCTTTCTATAAGGCCCGTTGTTTGATCCGTGGTGGCTGCGTTGCTTACCTTGCTTCGGTTTGTTCCTTGGAGCCTAGCGGGTCTTCAGTTTTTGATGTGCCAGTTGTTTCTGAGTTTTCTGACGTGTTTCCGGAGGATCTACCTGGGTTGCCGCCTGAGCGAGAGGTAGAGTTCTCCATCGAGCTTTTGCCTGGTACGATGCCTTTGTCCAAGGCACCTTACCGGATGGCCCCGACGGAGCTGCGTGAGTTGAAGCGCCAGCTGCAAGAGTTGCTTGAGTTGGGCTTCATTCGTCCGAGCCGTTCGCCGTGGGGCGCGCCTATTTTGTTTGTGTGGAAGAAGGATGGCAGTCTTCGTTTGTGCATCGATTATCGGCAGTTGAACCAGGTCACTGTGAAGAACAGGTACCCGTTGCCGAGAATTGATGATTTGTTTGATCAGTTGCAATCGGCCCGAGTTTTCTCGAAGATCGACTTGAGATCCGGCTACTACCAGCTGCGGATCAGAGAGTCAGATGTTGGTTTGACGGCTTTCCGTTCCAGGTACGGTCACTTTGAGTTCGTCGTGATGCCGTTTGGGTGACGAACGCACCTGCAGCATTCATGGATCTGATGCATAGGGTGTTCAGTGAGTACCTAGACCGCTTTGTTGTTGTTTTTGTTGATGATATTCTAGTCTACTCGGCTTCTGAAGAGGAGCACGATGAGCATCTGAGGATCGTGCTAGAGACCCTGCGGAGTCACCGTCTTTACGCCAAGTTCGACAAGTGTGAATTTTGGCTGAGCGAGGTGCACTTCCTCGGGCACGTGATCTCGGGTTCTGGTGTGGCAGTGGATCCGGCCAAGGTTGAGGCAGTGTTGTCGTGGGAGCAGCCCACATCAGTCGCAGAGGTCCGCAGTTTTCTGGGTCTGACAGGTTACTATCGGAGGTTCATTCAGGATTTCGCCAAGATTGCAGCACCTTTGACTCGGTTGACGAGGCAGGACACCAGGTTTGTTTGGTCAGAGGAATGTGAGCAGAGTTTCTTGGAGCTGAAGACGAGGTTGACTTCAGCGCCAGTGTTGGTCTTGCCGTCGGGCACCGGTGGGTTCGTGGTTTACACCGATGCGTCGAGGTCAGGTTTGGGTGCCGTGCTGATGCAGCATGGTGGGGTGTTGCCTATGCTTCTCGGCAGCTCAAGAAGCATGAGGAGAACTATCCCACCCACGACTTGGAGCTAGCAGCAGTGGTGTACGCTCTCAAGTTGTGGAGGCACTACCTGTATGGCGAGGCTTTTCAGATCTTCACCGATCACCAGAGTTTGCAGTACATCTTCACCCAGAGGGATTTGAACTTGAGGTAGCGTCGTTGGATGGAGTATTTGAAGGACTATGACCTAACCCTCTCCTATCATCCAGGAAGGGCTAACGTTGTAGCCGATGCTTTGAGTAGGCGCGTGCGCTTGAGTTCGCTGATGGTCAGAGAGTGGAGGCTGTTCGAGGAGCTGTCCCAGGGAGTGTTTGTTCCGTCGAGGACCAGAGACCGTGCTGTGGCGAGTAGTTTGTCAGTTCGGCCGTCACTGTTCAGGCAGGTGTTGCAGGCGCAGCGAGCAGATGCAGAGTTAGCAGACATTTTGCGGATGCCAGATGTAGAGCTCAGCGAGGACAGCGAGGTCAGATTCAGAGGCCGCTTGTACGTTCCGGAGGAGGCGTGTCAGGCAGTTTTGTCAGAGGCTCACAGATCGAGGTATGCTGTTCATCCTGGCTCCACCAAGATGTACCATTGCTTGAGGAGGTCCTTCTGGTGGCCAGGGATGAAGAGGGGCGTGGCAGAGTTTGTTGCCCGGTGCCTTACCTGTCAACAGGTGAAGACCGAGCATCAGCGTCCTGGCGGTGAGTTGCAGTCGTTGCCCATTCCTGAGTGGAAGTGGGACAACATCACCATGGACTTTGTGGTTGGTTTGCCCCGTACCCCGCAGAGGCACGACGGTATTTGGGTGATTGTAGATCATTTGACCAAGGCAGCGCACTTTCTTCCAATCAGGATGTCGTGGTCAGTGGACAGGTTAGCCAGGCTGTACATGGACAGAGTGGTTTCGTTGCACGGGATCCCAGTTTCAGTCGTCTCCGATAGAGATCCGAGGTTCACGTCAGGGTTTTGGCGCAGTCTTCAGAGAGCACTGGGTACAGAGTTGAAGTTCAGCACAGCGTACCACCCGCAGACAGACGGTCAGTCAGAGCAGACCATTCGGACACTGGAGGATATGCTGAGAGCGTGCTGTTTAGACTGGAGCGGCACTTGGGAGTCACACCTTCCGATGGTAGAGTTCGCATATAACAACAGTTATCACTCGAGCATTGGAATGTCACCATACGAGGCTTTGTATGGTCGCCCGTGCAAGACTACGCTTCACTGGTTCGAGGTTGGAGAGAGGTCAGCTTTTGGGGCCAGAGTTAGTGCAGCAGTGTGCAGACACGGTCAGTCTGATCAAGCAGAGGCTTCAGACAGCGCAGAGTCGGCAAAAGAGTTATGCGGATGTCCGCAGGAGACCGTTGCAGTTCAGCGTTGGTGACCTTGTTTTCTTGCGAGTCTCGCCGACCAAGGGCGTCATGAAGTTTGGCAGAAAGGGAAAGCTCAGTCCCAGATATATTGGGCCCTTCCCCATTTCTGAGAGAGTCGGTGAGGTGGCGTACAGGCTGAGTCTTCCGGCAGAGCTAGCAGGTGTGCACAGCGTTTTCCACGTTTCACAGCTCAGGAGGTACGTCGCAGATCCTTCGCACGTGTTGGACTACTCGCAGCTAGAGGTAGCGCCAGATTTGTCAGTGCCAGAGTATCCAGTTAGTGTTGTCGACCGCAGAGTTCAGCAGTTGCGCAGGAAGCAGATTCCGCTGGTTAAGGTCGTTTGGCATAACCGCGTCGGTGGCGAGCCCACCTGGGAGCGCGAGGATGAGATGCAAGAGCAGTTTCCTTACTTGTTTGATTGATCGGTATGTGGTGATCTCCTCTTTTGTCGTTTTTCGGGTTGAGACCGAGTTGTTTTCATTTCGAGGACGAAATGTCTTAAGGAGGGAGGGTTGTAACACCCCGGCCCCCTTGGGCCTTCTGGCCCCGTCCTCAGGGTCGCAGCGGGCGTCCTGGCCGCGACACGGTCGCGGCAGAGCGGACTGCCGCGACAGTATTGGCGGTTCGTGTCGCGGCAGGGGTGAGCGTCGCGTCCTTGTCGCGTCGCCCCTGGCTGTCGCGACTCTGTTCTGACACAACTTGACCGCTGTCCTGTCTGTCAGAACGGTCGTGTCGGGTGGCAAGGTCGTCGGCGTTGACGCGACCTGTCAGGCCGTCACAACTGCCTTTCCGGTTTTCGAGGTTTGACCGTGCTTTTGGTGTCGCGCCTTGGCGGGCGGCCACGACATGGTCGTTGCGCTTGTGAGCGTCGCGACAGGGTTAGTGTCGCGGCGGGCCGCTGCGTCGCGTTCTGGTGGCCATCGGTTCAAAACCGAGGGCGCGCCCCATTTCCCCTCTCTCTCCCTTTTCACTCTTTCTCCCCTCTCTCGAGTTCCCTCTCGTTTTTCGTCGTCCCTTTCGCTCGTGGTGCTCGTGCTGAGGCGTGGACGTGCCGTTCGTGCAGGGCACGTGCTCGGGTTGTTCGGTGCGAGGAGGAGGAGGAGTTCTTTCCTACGAGAAGGCCTTAACGGGTTCGTTCTTCGTGTGGAGGTAGGGACTCTTAATCCTCTTGCCCTAAGCATGATCCCTTCCCCCTCTTGACCGTGGTTTCCTCGTGGTTTGGGGCTTGGGGGAGTGAGAACTCCACGCTCGAGTTGAGTGAGGCTTCCTTCGAGCGTAGATCCATGCTTTTGGGGAATCGTGGGTGGTTTGGTGGAATTATAGCTTTTAAAATAAGTTGTGCATGATCCCCTCCCCCCTTGTGAATGTATTTGGTGTTTTGGGAGGGTTCCTGGAGGGACTGTTCCGGGACCCTGCTCAGCTGGTAACGCGGCGGCCACGGAGGCCGCGATCATGTTGCGACGGCGCGTCCGGTCGCGACATGGTCGCGACGCTCCTGAGCGTCGCGTTAGGGTCGCGATGGACGAGAGCACCGCGACATGGTCACGGCGGCCCGCCTTGTCGCGTCACTGACCGAGAGACAGGTTTGGTCTTTTCCGTTTCCGCTCTCCTTTTACTGTTCCCGTGACACTTGTGCTAGTCCCCTAGTACGGTCTCACGCTAGTCGTTTGCCCGGTGCGTGGCACTTGAGGGCTTGTCCCGTGCTAGAGGTTGTTACCGTTACCTGGGACCCCCGTCCTCGGGAGCCTGTTGAGGGAGCACTCCGGGCTACGAGTGTGCTCGAGTTGGCAGCCGTTTAGGCGGACTCTGGAGCTGAGGGGAAAACGGTGGTTAGGACAGTGGCGTGTGAGTCGCTTGCAGAGCTCTCGTGGTTGGTCTGGGACGCCGAGGACAGTTTGGAGTTCTACCCGGCGCAGGCCAGCCAGTCCTTCTTCTCACTGCCTCGCTCTTTGCGGCCCCGGAACCGCTTAGAGAGGCCAGGCGTGGGATCGTAGTCCGGCCAGACTACGGCGGTTACTGTTGTGGTACTTGTGTCCTACCTCGCTCTGACGAGACGCGAGGGTCAAGACCCGGGTCGAGGATAAGACGTCGGTGGACGCACCTGACCGTGACTAGTGGTAGTGTTTCCGTAGCTAGTGTTCTTTGTCCAGGCGGAGTTCCCTCCGTCTGTGTTTACTAGCCGTGTGGTGGTCACGACGAGCAGTCGTACGGAGTTTCCGACCGTGCGCACTTTCCGTACCGTGCTACTTGTAGTTTCGCTTCCGCACTTCCATTCGTAGGTACAAGATATAAACTGTTGTCTTTCATTTTATATATATTTCTCCTGCCTGTTTAGAGCCAGTAGGAGATTGGTAGTCCCTACTGAGCTTCTGTTGTGAAGCTCATCCCTCCTCTCTCCAGGTGAGACTTCTCAGCAGCGGCAGGGCGCGCGCCGGGCGGAGGAGACGGGGCGGTAGTCGAGGTCCCCGTAGCTAGCAGTGGTCCCCCTTCTTTCAGTGTACGTCACCCTCGGGGTATGCCCCTAAGGGACTTGTCTCTCCCCTTTTCCCTTACTTGTACTAGTGTGCGTGCGTTGGGACTGTACTTAGAGCGGTACGCAGCGGTCTCGCTTTACTTTCCTGTTTCTGCTTGTACGCTTCTAGCTTAGCAGTTGACGTTTACTTCCGTTACATATCCTATCAGACGCGTGTTATAGCCCTTCCGGGTCCCCCTGATCCGTGGGCGGCGACCGCGAAAATTGGGTCCTCGGCGTGGGCCGAGGGTCGGGTTCTCGGGTCGTTACAACAAGCAAGTGAGATCATGTCATAAATAACGAGTACACGATTTGGCCACATCACTATCACGATGTCACAAAGCACGATATACGAGTACACGATTTGATTGTCTTAGACCAATTTTAACACGATTAACATGATGGTGGTGCAATGCTAACACCATGGTCAACAACCCCTGTAGGTACACGATATTCAAGTGCTCCTCCCAGGATTCGACCAAGGCCCTATTAACACCTAGCATTGTTAGCCCAAAAGATCTAAAGATCCACACGATTTTGTCCAGACAACCACTTTATGGCCATGAGAAGATTATGGATTAAGATGATATTTCAACAAGAGAATGAGATGAAAACTTATAATCTAAGAACCAATCTAGGTTCTGGTTTACCAAACCACGAGAAACAACATGATCGAGACGATATGAGAATAGCAAGAACAATCGGCGCACAGCTAGTTGATACATGTCGTGCAGTACTCTGGCATGATCAGAAATGTCACACCCCGGCGTGGAATATCGGAATGCGAGGCAGTTGCAAATAAGCGAGTATAGAGCGCATGATAGACATCTAACCATTGGACAATTGAATAACACTAAATCAAATGTATTTCATTTATAATTCGACTAATGTCTATTACAACCACTAATTTAGAGCCATTACTTAGGGCCCAATTGGCATCATTGAAGAAGATGTAAAATGCTAAGCTAAGACTTTTAGTGGAACGCTAGTACGCCAGGGCACTCTTGAATCACTCCTAGTCATCCCCTTCCTCGTGAGCATAGGTATCCTCCTCAGTCTCACCTGAGAACACATATCAAATAACGCAGGGTGAATGATAACGTCCAGTAGGACTTAAATCTCATGGTCATGCATGCTTTAAATGATTAATGTATTAAAGAGCAGAGTAACTGACGATAGAGAGAATCAAATAATATTGAGAGGGTAATAGCACAATAACATGATATAGATAGCACATGGTTCAAACATGGCATAAAGAGCAAGATGGCCATAGCACGAATAGTACAACATAGTACATGATATCACATAGCACAACGAGTCGAGTATAATATAGCACTTTGATTGTCAATAGATAGTCGAGATAGATAGCACTTGAGAGTAATGCCAAACACTCTGGTCAATTAACTCCCGCGGGCACTAGCACTTTTGGGCACACCTCCCAGGACCAGATCGGGCCCTTATATTGCCAAGCATTAGTCATGTTTGTTATCATTAGACAATCAGTCAAATGGCCATAGAGAATACCAATAATAGATGAGAGTAATTGAAGAATAGATGAGAGTGTAGAGAGAGTGTGAATAGATGAGCTAATAGAGTATAGATGAGAACTATAGGTTCATATGCGTAAAATGATATTAAAACAAGTGATAGTAATGGTTGCCACAATACCTCCGGGTACAGGCAGTCTGGTGAGTATCATAGTCTACCACTTAGTTGTGACAATATCACGGTCAAAAGGGTGACACGATGTCAAAATCTATGGTTGGTTGGAGAATGTTGTATAGGTCCAGCGTAACCCCTTAAGGTGCATAGGTGTTAATGGTACAACAAGCTCGTCGACCATGTGGGAATCCATGGACAAAGAAGTCTTACAGAGGCCTTGAACAAGGATTCACTAGTCTGGAAAAAGGAATATCCGACGGAGAGTTTGTCCAAGTCAAGAAAGAGTGTTGAAACATGTTGCTCGACGTTCTAGAGGAATTCTAGAACAGTGAAGTGCCGGTAACGGTGTTCCAAAACAATGAGAGAAAATGAAGACAAGTCCATTATTAAAAATAGGGTAATTATGTACAATATTGAAGTAAATTACCATATGTATTATGGAATATCTTAATACCATGGCAAGTCATTTTGGATGGTTTCTAGTGTGTGTATGTGATAGATAAATCATGGATATGAGATAATCAAGTGCATAGATTTTAATAGAATTATTACATGTTCATGATTAGATGAACTCTTTTACTGCATTTCAGACTTAACCTAAAGTATAGGCATAGTTATAGAACAAGAACCAAACAGAACTAGGGTTTGTATACAAAAATCCAGAAGGCGACGTACCCTTGTAAGGATCACGACAGGGTACATCCAGAACGCAATAGGTCATTAAATAGAACGTGACAAATCCTTCTGGGACAGTCGAGTAGAATGCGACATAGAGCCTATCACGATAATAAGGTGATGAAGGGTGCTGTCACGACCTGGTTGAGAAGGTTACCTATCGGGCCGTCGCATTCTCAAGGTCTCTGCCCGAGCCCAGATAGAAAATCAGAACACCTTGGATTGCGGGTCACTTTTCCAAGGGTTTGAGACATGGACTTTAAAAATAAGAAATCACAACGGATACTTGATGTAAAATGATGAAATTTGTTTTAAATGAAAGTAGACAAGCAGAAGTATAAACAGTTAAGAGTAATTTGAATATTAACATGGTATCAACATGCTATGATTAGGTTCCTTCACAACGAACCTCTAACATGGAACAATGATGAAAAGAGATTTAATTCGAAAAGAGTACTTGATAGAAAATTGGGAAAATTATATCAACGAGTTCAAGACATCATGTAACAGGTACAGAAAAAGTTTAATGGCACAAGATCAAGTATAAACACATATTTGGGTTGAACATGATGCGTCGGGTACATGTTCGTGACAAAACTTTAAACATGAAATTGATAGGAATAGAACGATAAAAATTTGGGAAAAGAGAGGGCTTTTGTTCCTGAGATCAAGAACAATCTACAGACGAGTTTAATTGAATTTTACTTTTGAGATTGCCTACCTTTGGACGAGTTGAACTTCTAGGGCTTAAGAACGTGAAGAACGCTTGAAGAACTCATTCCAAGCCTTCTCCTCCACAAATTCCTCCTCCTTTGGCCTCCTTCCCATGTCCAAGAGATCTCAGAAGAGTAGTAGGGTCGGCCAGGTTTGGGGGTTTATTTCAAGATCTTGTATGGTTGTTTTCTAATACAACTCTAATTTCCTCCAACTCCGAATTTCCATGTTTATCTAGCTTTCCTAATATCAATCCTTCTATTTGGGTTATGATGTGACTCCAATTTCGTGGCTAGCAAGTTAGGGTAGGGTTAGGAGTCCATTTTATATATATATGAGTCATATTAGTGATTTACTTGACCTTTTTTAATTAGGGAATAATGGAGTTACAAATTTTATAGTATTTTCTTTTATTATATCTTTTAAAACTCCTATTTTGGCCCAATAACTCTTATATGAACCATTTATTAAAGCCCATCACTTAGTTTTACTTAATGGGTTTTAATTAATTCACATTTTCTTGTATTTTACATTTATTTATTTTATTTTAAAATAGCGGGTTGCTACAAGAAAGGTATTATGGGATTTTATGGTACAGCCGGCTCGGTGACCTTGTGGGAATCCAAGGCCAGTGGAGACTTATGAAGGTCTTGCATGAAGACGTTCTAGTTCGACAAGAGGAATATCCGGCGGAGAGTCAGTTAGTCACAGAGGAGTGTTTCTATTTACAACACGGTGAGTACACATCACACGAAGCGACGATCTCAAGAGCAACAAAATAAAACCACGCTACGAGATGAGTATATTGCCAAGAGCATAAGAGTTAACATTTAAAAGATGTGTTTAACATGATTAAGTCCATTTACCACTTTATTACTAGTCTTTAATAGGTGTTGTCACGACCCCAATTTTTAGCAGTGGAATGAATCGGGAGACGCGACGAACAAGCAAGCATTCAGAGGCTATAGACAAATAGCTACTACAAATAGGGTCCATAATGGAATAATCAAATTCTCTTCCTTTATTTATAAAAACGAATATTACAACCTACAATGTCAAATGAAACACTCCTTGCTCACCAATTTATCTCTCTCTCAAAGAAAAGGGAAAATTACAATAATGACCATTCTCTCATAGACTAACTAACAATAGGAATGACTCTCTAAGTGTACTCCATCATTTAGCTTTACCTTCACTACCTGAAATGTTAAAGAGAGCAAGTATGAGCGCACTCACCCAGTATGATTTACATCTTCATAGGCAATTATAAGTAATTAATAGTTTATGTGACGACCCTCATTATACTGGTATGGTTATACCAACCAACGTCGGTATAGTGAACGCTATCACAGTGGGGCATTTACCCAAACAATAACATACGATTGAGATGCTCATAAATATAAACACAGAGTAGCGGAAGCAAAAGAACTACTTGTCTTCATTTCATCATCCACATTTAACATACATGATTCAAATGACAAATTTAAGAGAAATAAAGTCCACATAAAGAAATACTAAACTCAAAATAGTTTGTCACGTCCTAATAAAAGACTATTTATTGGGAAATGATAGAAAACAGGCACAAAGTAATAACATTAACGTTTATTCATTATAATGTAGTCTGCGGAAGTCTTATTACATAAAGCTCCTCATTACACACTAAGTGAGGAGTAAGGATGAGTAGCTACTACTCATAACATTTTACAAGTACGCAACTAAAGCAGTAAATGGTTGGTTGATTCATCATCGGTGTCCACTCTGCACACAGCCCATTTTATACTTCTCCCTCATCTTGATTACCTGAAAAGGGAAGGATGGGTGAGCTAACTAGCCCAGTAGAATTCAAATCCTTAAATCAAAGGATCAGGAACACATGATAATTTAGGTAAGAACATGAATGGTATCAAGAACAGGGTCAGATAACCAAAATAACATGTCAGTGAATGTATAACAGTAGTATGAAAACATAGGCATACTCAGAAATTCATATTAAGGCTCAGGTTCAGAGTCATATAAATATTCACACAGGACAGGTAATAGGATGATCATAATCAAGAGATAGTGATGCAATGTCAAACATCTTGGTGTCCTTATCCTTCTAAGACAAGGATAGAACGGATATCAAAAGGCAATACCAGATCTCAGAATAGTAGCTTGATACAGTGATAGTAAAACTCAGGTCATGCTCAAGTATATAGCTCAAGAATTGGTTCATATATCAGTTCACACAATACAGGAAGTATGATGACCATAATCAGGAAATAGTGATGCAATGCCAAACATCCCGGTATCCTTATCACTCCCGTACGGCCCGTAATGAATTCGGGTGCTCCTCCCAGGACTGGACCAGCCCTATTTGCACAGGCATATCAGTTAGGTGGGGTCCAAGGACCCAATAAATGTCATCATCATAAGTTTATCATATCTCACAAGGTGTTCAAGCCTTTGAACTCTCAAGTCATCAAGTAATATAAACTTAGTTGTCGAATACAGGAGAATGGACTCAACGGAGTACCATTCGGAGTTGACGGTTTCAAGGATAATTCAATAATGAGTAAGGTATCCAAAGTGGGTGATCTTTATAGTAGAATGACAGTAAATATCAAAGTAAATATGAGGGTAACTTGGTAGTCTAATAGGGTGAAGTTTAAGCAAGGATTTGCACATGAAAAAGTGCTGAAATCCAAGGCAGGGCAATAGCTGTCGACAGGTGAGAAGGGGTTGTCGACAGATGGCTACAGACAGAACTCAGGTTTGCTGGACTGTGTGTATCTGTCGACAGCAACCAGGGGGCCTGTCGACAGCTACACACAGACCCAGTTATCTGGGTTCTGGATAGCATGCGCCTGTCGACAGCTTTTGGGCTGGCTGTCGACAGGAAGCTGCAGAACTTCCGTAAATCTGTTTAAATCCATTCTAAGCACCCTAATTATAGATCTTATAATTCAAGACATGATTGGTATCAAATGGAAGAGTCTAAATAGAGTTTTACAGTGGTTTATAAACGAACAAACAAGATGAAAGAAGAGGTTTGCAATTCAAACTTGACTTGCTTGAAACTAAACATAGTATGGTGTTGGAAGTGTGGTCTTGATAGCAATGGATTATTGGGAGATTCTTACAAGATGGACACTAAAACACAAGATATTTAATGTTCCAAATCAAAGCTTGAGGTACAAACGTCTAAATGGGAAGAATCACAATGTTCTAAGATATCGAAATTTCTAGCAAAACTCTATAGCATAAACATGGATTATGGGTGGTATAAGAGGTTAGAAACTTACTTAAATTGTAATGGGAATGAAGATGCCCCTTGATAACTATATATTTCAAAGATAATTGGAGGGATCAAACAAAAGAATTTGAGGTTACAATCTCGTATACAAGCTTAACCGAGACTGTTTAGCCGGCTCCAAGGCAATCTCGTATGAGGCTAAATTCTTTCAACATGACTAGAGAGTAGAAGTTCAAGGAAAGGATGAGAACCTTCAAGATAAATACTAAAACTCAAAGTGTTCCATGGATTTAAATCAAGGCATGAAGGACCAAACATCTGAACAGAAGTTAGTCACAAGTTCTAATGGTATTGTGACTTTTATCAAACTTCTATAACATATACAAGGATCAAGGGTGGAAGAAGAAGAAGAGATGATCTGGAGGTAAAATAAGTATCTCTTCTTCCCTAACGTAAGAATATTCATCAAAACTAGATGAAAACTAGTAAGATTACAGTTATATCAACTTGGCTACTCAACACGAGTTATTTATCATGTGTAGAGAACAGGATTAAGGAAAAGGAGATGAATCCTACCTTGCTAAGCAGGAGAACTTCCACTTGATTCTTGATTAAAGAGCCTAACCCAGTGAAAGAAACTTCTTTCCAACGTAGATAACTTGCTAGCAATGACAGTAGCTCCAATAGAAGGTTGACTCCAAGATAGCAGTAACTATAATTGCAGCATGAACAAACCGAAGTAGTTGCAGCAGTAGCAGACACTAGGAACCGGAATTGAGAAAGGATACAAGAATGGGAAGAAGATCTAGCAGATGCCAGCAGGAAAGGCAACAGGAGCAGGAGTGGAGAAAGGTGCGTATGAAGGGAGATGGTTGGCTTTTATAACCCTCATCACTTCTCATGCAGAGACACATTGGTTGCCCATGTGTCATGGTAAGAATCCTTTGATTCTTACCTTAACACGTATCACATGCAACTTACCCTTTGGTTACACATAAGTAACCGTAATGATGGCCTATCCCTGATGTAATGGCTCTTTAGGAGCCTTACACGTACTCCACTGGAATTTCCCAAAAATTCCATCCCGTAATTAAGCCATAATTCAACTGGCCACTTGTTCCTTAAAGAAACCTACCCAAACCATATCTGATTGCCATGAAATTTTGACCATAGACTAATATGATAGTTTTACTAATTGTGGTGATTTTTAATTAATTTTTAGATTTTATTTTATACTAGGTGAAAAATCACCCGAAAAATAGTCGCGTCGACTGTACCCTGAAATCCGTACGTCGAAAAATTCAGATAATTGCATATTTAATTTCTCCACATTTTTCTGGAAATTATGATGTTCTCGGATTTTTATTTCGATGTCGTTTTCCAGTATCGCACTGTGGAGGCACGCACTTCGAGGTACGACACTGGGATAATGTTCATTACCACTAATTAAGTCTATCATCCAATTATCACAATTTATTAATAACCCTAAGGTATTTTAACCAAATTACTTCTATTTTCTTATATTTAAATTTCTGGGGCGTTACAATTCTCCCCTACTAAAAAAAAAATTGGTCCTCCAAATTTAATAAAACGAGAGTATGTACTCTCACCTGGAAATAATTTTGGATACGGGTTCTTATTACATCTTCCATCTCCCATTTCTATATAGTTACAATCTTTGAGGAATCTATTGACAATCCCTTACTGGAGATAACATGTCCTAAGTACATTACTTGCTTTAGCCAAAACTCACATTTACTAAACTTCGCATATAGCTTGTGATCTCGTAGTAATTGCAAAGTAACCCGTAAATGTGTTTCATGTTCTTCCATACTTTTAGAGTAGATCAGTATATCATCCAACCCAATAATGTTCTAGTTTATCATGGTCACAGGAGCCAAATATCCTTAACATCCTTTTTGCACCAGTTTATAAGTTTTGACTGCTGAATTTATAGGTATATTTCTGGTACAGGGTTTATCAAAAGTTATGGAGATAGCTTCTTTTTCAGAAAGATTACTTGACTTAATAGGCAATCCAAGTTTACATGATATCTAGATAGCCAATCAACCCCAAGGTTTACGTCATAATCCCACCTGTCTAAGCATATCAAATCACCGGGTAAATTTTGTCCTTTAACTGAAATCTGACTAGCAGGGTAATATTACTTAAGTTTCCTATCCCCACTCAAAGGAATTGTTACCTCAAGTTGTGTAGACAGTAGTTTTGATTTTACTTCTAAAGATATAGCAAACTCATAACTAATAAAAGAATGCGTAGCTCCTGAATCAAACAACACATACGCAGGCTTTGAGTTTACTAGCAATGTACCTTCTATCAGTCCGCCTTCCTGCGGAGATTCAGGTTCCACATCCTGAATGGCATTTAGTCTTCCTTGCTTTCCTCGGGAATTCTGATTCTTTGGTGCATTCTTGGGCATCGGACAATCCGGAATTCGATGTTGAGTACTCCCACAACGGAGACAAGCACCCAACCTACGCCAACAGTCCTCAGCCTTATGCCCACTGAGATGGCAATGCTGACATACCCCCTTGTTTCCATTAGAAGCTTTTCCTGCTTTCTTATTTGTTTGTTGAACTTTTGGGGTATTTCCCGACTCAAACTTCCTCTTATGATCAGAAGATCCTTCTCCAGATTTCCCTCTAATCTTTTCCACAGTGTCATTTGCAGCCTCTAATGCTAAGGCTCTCTTAACCATTTCTGAGTAGGTAGTGATCAGATGAGGGGTTAGCTGCATAATAAATTGGGGACGTAGTCCATTCATAAACCTCTTGGCTTTTAATTTCTCTGTAGCTATAAGATGCGGAGCATACTTTGACAATCGGGCAAATTGTGCCTCATATTCCGATACCGACATCCTTAGTTGCTTTAAATTGGCAAACTCATTCGCCTTCCTTTCTTGAATTACTTCGGAAAAGTATGGTCATTAAATAATTCTACGAATTCCTCCCAACTAACTTGTGTTGAATCCTCCAAGGTTGCCTCCACAGTTTCCCACCACGCTCGGGCATCCGATCTAACTGAAATGTTGTCAAACAAACTTTTTCTTCTTCTGTACATTTAATCATCTTAAAAATTCGCTCAATATCCTTCAACCAATTCTCGGCCTCATCCGGATCCGTACTTCCTGCAAATCTCGGAGGGTCCAGCTTCGGAAATCCTTAAATAAACTTGTTCCATTATGGCTATTGTTCTTGGCTACCGCTTTCATTACTCGAGTCAGGTCATGCATTGAACTTTCCATCTTCTTCCAGTTAGTGTCACTTCCGTCCATAGATAACTTGGAAGAGTATCTGATATATTCAATAAGGCATACATCAATTTCTATAATCAAACCATGTAAATTTCATCATGCACAGGCTTTAGATTCACAACACCCTAGTTCCATTATCTAGTTAGAGGATATATAACATTTTACATCACTACTTGTCCATAAGCTTCGTGAGATTTAAAACAATCTTGAAATTTTGATTCATCATTATGTGAGTGTTAAACACATTTAAATTATTAAAGAGTCTTACTTGGTTTAGTAAGGAATGGATGTAGATAATGATTAAATAATCTATCTCAGTGGTATAATAATTTAAAATCCAAGAAAATTGGAAAGTTAACGGAAGAATAAATCACGAGGATAGTCATGAAATTTATATGATCGATTGAATCATTCATTTACTAATTCTTGTTTAGAGTTGGATATAATAACATATAAAAGTCATTGTGACGTAAATTAAGGATGAACAGGTTTGACTTTTCCTTCAGTAGGAGAGGGCTCCCTTGGAGAAGTCATATGTGTGTTTATCATTTTTCACCGGACCTTGAATTTTTATCATTCTACTAGGTTTACTTGAATTATGAAATTTTAGGTAGGCCAAATTGTGAGAAATTAGAAAGACGCTATTTTGATAGAATCGCAAAAATTGGTTTTTCTTCTTCGGTGGAAGAGTTGACTTTTTATTGGTAAGAGATATGATTTTTCTGATATTTTTATTGGATTCAAATGGGGGTACTTCCTTATTTACATGTAATATCTTAAGTAAATGTTATAATCAAATTATAACATTTACTTAAATGATATGGAATGTAAATAAGGTATGAGTTTCAGTTCTACAGAGTGCCTGATGACTCTTCTAACTGACTGAAGAAGGACCAGTTCATCACAGACTGGTGTCTGTCGACAGCTTGGAAGTGGCTGTCGACAGATAGCAACAGACAGAGCAAGGTTTTTCTGGTTCTGAGGGTATCTGTCGACAGATAGGGAGTGGCTGTCGACAGTTACTGTCAGTTCTGCATTTCTGGGTTCTGGAAGCATGTTACCTGTCGACAGGTAAATGCTGGCTGTCGACAGGTGTGATCTAAACTTCCAGGAATCTTGAAAAACTACCATAGGAAATTCTACCAAGTGTTCCTATGAATCTTTACATGATTGACAACATTTTCTTGCTTCTAATAGGATGAGTTTCATAGTATGCTTGAGTCATAACATAAACTTTAACTAAAGCATGGTTACAAGAAATAGAACAACACATCTATGGTTGTTTCAAGTGTGTATACATGGTAAACACTTTAATTATGAAGTTCTTGTGTAGGAATAAGAAGCAAGAATGAAAGAAAGAAGGAATCCTCTAAATTTTCATTTCATACTCAATACAATCTATATCCAACTATACTTATCTAGCTTAACCTCAGGCTTTCTACCCATCCTCACAGGTTATCCCTAGGTTTATCGACCTAAGGCTCTGATACCAAATTAATCTGTCACGTCCTAATAAAAGGCTATTTATTGGGAAATGACAAAAAACAGGCACAAAGTAATAACATTAACGTTTATTCATTATAATGCAGTCTGCGGAAGTCTTATTACATAAAGCTCCTCATTACACACTAAGTGAGGAGTAAGGATGAGTAGCTACTACTCATAACATTTTACAAGTACGCAACTAAAGCAGTAAATGGTTGGTTGATTCGTCATCGGTGTCCACTCTGCACACAGCCCATTTTATACTTCTCCCTCATCTTGATTACCTGAAAAGGGAAGGATGGGTGAGCTAACTAGCCCAGTAGAATTCAAATCCTTAAATCAAAGGATCAGGAACACATGATAATTTAGGTAAGAACATGAATGGTATCAAGAACAGGGTCAGATAACCAAATAACATGTCAGTGAATGTATAACAGTAGTATGAAAACATAGGCATACTCAGAAATTCATATTAAGGCTCAGGTTCGGAGTCATATAAATATTCACACAGGACAGGTAATAGGATGATCATAATCAGGAGATAGTGATGCAATGTCAAACATCTTGGTGTCCTTATCCTTCTAAGACAATGATAGAACGGATATCAAAAAGGCAATACCAGATCTCAGAATAGTAGCTTGATACAGTGATAGTAAAACTCAGGTCATGCTCAAGTATATAGCTCAAGAATTGGTTCATATATCAGTTCACACAATACAGGAAGTATGATGACCATAATAAGGAAATAGTGATGCAATGCCAAACATCCCGGTATCCTTATCACTCCCGTACGACCCGTAATGAATTCGGGTGCTCCTCCCAGGACTGGACCAGCCCTATTTGCACAGGCATATCAGTTAGGTGGGGTCCAAGGACCCAATAAATGTCATCATCATAAGTTTATCATATATCACAAGGTGTTCAAGCCTTTGAACTCTCAAGTCATCAAGTAATATAAACTTAGTTGTCGAATACAGGAGAATGGACTCAACGGAGTACCATTCGGAGTTGACGGTTTCAAGGATAATTCAATAATGAGTAAGGTATCCAAAGTGGGTGATCTTTATAGTAGAATGACAGTAAATATCAAAGTAAATATGAGGGTAACTTGGTAGTCTAATAGGGTGAAGTTTAAGCAAGGATTTGCACATGAAAAAGTGCTGAAATCCAAGGCAGGGCAATAGCTGTCGACAGGTGAGAAGGGGTTGTCGACAGATGGCTATAGACAGAACTCAGGTTTGCTAGACTGTGTGTATCTGTCGACAGCAACCAGCCTGTCGACAGCTACACACAGACCCAGTTATCTGGGTTCTGGATAGCATGCGCCTGTCGACAGCTTTTGGGCTGGCTGTCGACAGGAAGCTGCAGAACTTCCGTAAATCTGTTTAAATCCATTCTAAGCACCCTAATTATAGATCTTATAATTCAAGACATGATTGGTATCAAATGGAAGAGTCTAAATAGAGTTTTCACAGTGGTTTATAAATCGAACAAACAAGATGAAAGAAGAGGTTTGCAATTCAAACTTGACTTGCTTGAAACTAAACATAGTATGGTGTTGGAAGTGTGGTCTTGATAGCAATGGATTATTGGGAGATTCTTACAAGATGAACACTAAAACACAAGATATTTAATGTTCCAAATCAAAGCTTGAGGTACAAACGTCTAAATGGGAAGAATCACAATGTTCTAAGATATCGAAATTTCTAGCAAAACTCTATAGCATAAACATGGATTATGGGTGGTATAAGAGGTTAGAAACTTACTTAAGATTGAAAATAAAAAAATGAAGATAACTATATAATTTCAAAGATAATTGGAGGGATCAAACAAAAGAATTTGAGGTTACAATCTCGTATACAAGCTTAACCGAGACTGTTTAGCCGGCTCCAAGGCAATCTCGTATGAGGCTAAATTCTTTCAACATGACTAGAGAGTAGAAGTTCAAGGAAAGGATGAGAACCTTCAAGATAAATACTAAAACTCAAAGTGTTCCATGGATTTAAATCAAGGCATGAAGGACCAAACATCTGAACAGAAGTTAGTCACAAGTTCTAATGGTATTGTGACTTTATCAAACTTCTATAACATATACAAGGATCAAGGGTGGAAGAAGAAGAAGAGATGATCTGGAGGTAAAATAAGTATCTCTTCCCTAACGTAAGAATATTCATCAAACTAGATGAAAACTAGTAAGATTACAGTTATATCAACTTGGCTACTCAACACGAGTTATTTATCATGTGTAGAGAACAGGATTAAGGAAAAGGAGATGAATCCTACCTTGCTAAGCAGGAGAACTTCCACTTGATTCTTGATTAAAGAGCCTAACCCAGTGAAAGAAACTTCTTTCCAACGTAGATAACTTGCTAGCAATGACAGTAGCTCCAATAGAAGGTTGACTCCAAGATAGCAGTAACTATAATTGCAGCATGAACAAACTGAAGTAGTTGCAGCAGTAGCAGACACTAGGAACCAGAATTGAGAAAGGATACAAGAATGGGAAGAAGATCTAGCAGATGCCAGCAGGAAAGGCAACAGGAGCAGGAGTGGAGAAAGGTGCGTATGAAGGGAGATGGTTGCCTTTTATAACCCTCATCACCTTCTCATGCAGAGACACATTGGTTGCCCATGTGTCATGGTAAGAATCCTTTGATTCTTACCTTAACACGTATCACATGCAACTTACCCTTTGGTTACACATAAGTAACCGTAATGATGACCTATCCCTGATGTAATGGCTCTTTAGGAGCCTTACACGTACTCCACTGGAATTTCCCAAAAATTCCATCCCGTAATTAAGCCATAATTCAACTGGCCACTTGTTCCTTAAAGAAACCTACCCAAACCATATCTGATTGCCATGAAATTTTGACCATAGACTAATATGATAGTTTTACTAATTGTGGTGATTTTTAATTAATTTATAGATTTTATTTTATACTAGGTGAAAAATCACCCGAAAAATAGTCGCGTCAACTGTACCCTGAAATCCGTACGTCGAAAAATTCAGATAATTGCATATTTAATTTCTCCACATTTTTCTGGAAATTATGATGTTCTCGGATTTTTATTTGATGTCGTTTTCCAGTATCACACTGTGGAGGCACGCACTTCGAGGTACGACACTGAGATAATGTTCATTACCACTAATTAAGTCTATCATCCAATTATCACAATTTATTAATAACCCTAAGGTATTTTAACTAAATTACTTCTATTTTCTTAATATTTTAAATTTCTGGGGCGTTACATAGTTTGTCCACAAATTCCTTAATAGTTCTATTACAATGCCTTGTTACATACTATGAAAGTCAAAATGTCACAGCTGCAACTCCGCCAAGCTACTCCCTGCGCTCAGAGTCGCTCTCTACGGTCTCTTCCAAAGGTGTATCACCTACTAAACCTATATGCCGAAGCAAGGAATGAGTCTAAAAGACTCAGCAAATAACACCACACACATCATACACGCATATATCACAGTAGGTTTTTCATTCCAATTCACAAAGTAAACCTATAACATGCTTGAACATTTATAAGAGACAACCTATCATGACAATTCTACAAAATTGTAACACATCGTACATGGTTTAAGACATTCCAAAATAAACATCCTATCACATGTTTTCTACTCATGTAATCACATGAAAGCTACCTTTCAAATAAGGCTATAACATGGAAGCAACCAAACATGGGATTCTTGCCTACATAAAAGGAAACATTCCTATCATGGTTTCTACACATTATTACACATGCACATTATCATTTTATACACTTTAAGGTTGCTGTTTTGACATGGATTTAGCAATTCACATTCTATCACATGAGAGCTACATTCCCGATTTATCTACAATATGATAGCACTTAAACATGGAAACGTTTACACATAAGCAAGAATTGTTCCTAGCATGGATTCTACACATTTTTACACATATAAAACATTCTTATAAACACAACTAGGTTGCTGTTATAACATAATTTCGTATTAATGTATCATGGATCACAATTTCACAATCTATCTTATTGGGTTCACATGTTTGCACAATCACTCATTCACATAGTTCTCTTTTTACACATTGCACATTTACACATATTCACACTACACAATTTACACATAGTCACATTCACATTTCACAATTTAGTGCCGTGACACATAGTCCAAACCACCATTAGAAGGACACATCACATAACACATACACATAGACGTCACCTAGGCAATAAAGTGACGACTCTTGGACTGCGCAGACTGGGAGAACAAGTCTCCACCCTAACCAGTGGTACTTGTCCACCTCTAGGATTTCATCCTAATGCCCGTAGGATCTTAACACATTGAACCTTCCCATGGGGACTTTTCCATGGTACGGTTCCACGGCCCTCTATGGAAGCAGTGTCACACATGGCACACACTTTTACACATTACACATTTCGATTTTTAACACACATATTACACATGTCTTTACATTCTCTCACTTACACACATGGCTCTATTTTCCTAATCATGATACTACTGTTGACAGACTTCAAACATTCAACACTTTACACTAATCAGGCTGAAAATGCTTAATTAAACCACATTCATGATAACATGCATTTATCATTCGTTTTCATATGGAATTCTCATAATACCATTTTCTGTTATCCAAATCACATGAAAATTGAAGCACACACTGGTTGCAGGTTTATGACCACACATGAAAATTTCCAGATTTTTTTGAATCATATTGCATTTACAGAAATTAAAACATTCAATTGCATGTCATTCATAATTCAATTTGTCATGGAACATAACATGAATCTCAGATTTGTCATTTCACAGATCTGAATCTATCATACATATTGTTATAGGAATTTTTCCCGAATTTATTGCACAACATACAATTTACTGTAAATTTTGAATAACCTAATCATGCTTTCTATTTCCATTGCAGAAATTACAGTAAATCATATGAACATGAACAAATCCTCAAATTTGCAGGGTATGAACTGACACATATACACATGGTATAGAAAAATCTAGGGCAATTAATTCCTCAGGAATCATGTAGACAGTAGGTGAACATACATAATCCATTTTCCCCAACATGTATTTCAATAAATATAATAATTTATGCCATCCACAGAAAAACACAGAAATTTTCACACACATCACATTAACTATTTTACATAACATATAAAAATTACACTATATCCTCATGTGTCAAAGTTCGGAAATTACTTATTTAAGGCAGAACAATTTACTGTTCTGCACTAAAGAACTTGGCGGCAGTGTCTGGCTGTTCAAGGAGTTGGACGGCAAGATCGCTGAACGCATACTGGAGATCTTGGCGGCAAGAGCCTTGACGCCAAGTTCCTGTCTGTGCAAGAACACAGACCGAGCTCCAAATAACAGGGAAATGTGAGGATCCAGGACACGAGGAAAATCTGTAAAAATAGTAGAAACCTCCTAGACACATACATGGACAAAGTGGGTAGGTTACTTGCCTTTTTAAAAACCTCCAAAGGAATCTAAGTTGCTGTTGAAGCTCTCCTTGGGTAGTCCCAAGAAGCCTCCAAAACTTCCTTCCTCCGGGTTCTCAGTCGATGCAAGCTTCAGTCCAGTGTTGGGGAAGCCTTCCCCAAGGTCCAGACTCCCTCCTAGTAGCAGTGGATCGCCGGAAGAAGCCTTCAGTCGCCGGATTCAAGCTTGCCAAGTTCAGGTTTTTCTCACAGAAGCTAGGGTTTCTCTCCTCTTTGCAAAGAGCCAAAGAGAGCTCTTTTTGGTGCAGAAGGAGTTTAGTTTATAGGAGAGGGGTTTGGGGAACCCCGGAGAGGTGATGTGAAGGCCTGCTAGCCGTTGGGGACATCTCTCCAATGGCTAGGCTTGCTTGCCCCCGGAGTTTCGGGGTCTGCAACGCATGCAGGTCAGAGATCTTAACGTCCATATCAATGGACGTTGACTTAAGTATTGGCGTCCATCGAGCTGGACGCTGACTCAGCATGGACGTCCATCCATGTGGACGCCAATTGGGTCCTTCGGCCAGAACTCAAAACATGCAGAAACCATGCTTAACTTATACGTATATATTCATGCCATGTATATATACTATCATGTACACACTACCACCATGCAATTCATACATTATTTACAACTAATTATTCTCATGCACACATAAGTATAACTAGTTAATACACACGTAGATATGTACATCTATGCATAAACAAACATGAATTATTTACACGTAATAAAATAATACAACAAAATTCGAGGGCCTTACACCCTCTCCCCCTTAAAGAATCTTCGTCCTCGAAGTTTAAACAAAACTACTCAAACAAACGGGGATACTTCTTCTTCATCGCATCCTCAAGCTCCCAAGTAGCCTCCTCTCGCGAGAAGTTCCGCCATAGAACTTTCACCGATGCAATACCCTTGTTCTGGAGATGCTGAACCTTCCGGTCAAGAATAGCTACTGGTTGCTCCACATACGACAAATCTGGCTGAATCTCCACTGGCTCATGACTAATCACATGAGATGGATCTCGGACATACTTCCTGAGCATAAAAATGTGGAAAACGGGATGAACACTAGCTAAAGCTGGGGGTAAAGCTAGCTCATATGCCACGCTGCCCAATCGTCTGAGAATCTCATACGGGCCAATGAATCTAGGGCTCAACTTACTATGCCTGCCAAATCTGACGACACCACGAGTAGGTGATATCTTCAAGAAGACATGTTCACCCACCTCGAACTCCAAATCCTTCCTCCTGTTGTCGGCATAGCTCTTCTGCCTATCCTGCGCCGCAACAAGCCTCTTCCTGATAAGCTGGACCTTATCCGAAGTCTCCTGAACTAACTCCGGACCGATCAGCTGCCTATCACCGGTCTCCGCCCAACATAAAGGAGATCTGTAAGGCCTTCCATACAACGCCTCAAATGGAGCCATACCAATACTCGCATGAAAGCTGTTGTTGTACGTGAACTCCACTAGAGGTAGATGACGCTCCCAATCTTCCTTCCAATCCAGTACACACGCTCTCAACATATCCTCGAGCGTCTGGATAGTCCTCTCGGACTGTCCATCTGTCTGGGGATGAAACGCCGAACTGAGCTTCAGCTCCGAACCTAACGCATGCTGAAGACCCTTCCACAACCTCGAAGTAAATCTCGGATCTCGATCCGAAATGATCGACTTTGGCACACCATGCAATCTAACTACACTACTAACATACAATCTAGCTAAACTCTCAACCGACTGCTTCTTCTTCATAGGCAAGAAATGCACAGTCTTCGAGAATCTATCTACAACTACCCAAATCGAGTCACTGCCCCTTCTAGATCGAGGCAAACCCAAAACAAAGTCCATCGTGACAGCTTCCCACTTCCATACAGGGATCTCCATCCTTTGCATAAGGCCGGATGGTCGCTGTCGCTCGGCCTTCACTTGCTGGCACACTAAACACCGGGATACATACTCTGCCACATCCTTCTTCATGCCAGACCACCAAAAGGACCTCTTAAATCCTGGTACATCTTAGTGTTACCCGGATGAATAGAGAATCTCGATCTATGAGCCTCCACTAACACATGCTCACAGACATCTACCAAGTCAGGGACACAAACACGGTGATGGAATCTAATCACACCGTCCTCATCACGAGCAATGCCTGCCTTGCCCACTAACTCTAGGAGTCTAGGGTCGGCTTTTTGTTGCTCGATCACCTCATCCAAAACCGAGGACCTAAGGGATAACTGAGCTACAAAAGCCTGGCATAGCGATGGCTCTAACTCAGACAACGCACAAGCCGCATCCTCCAACATCTTCCAGTCTTGCTGAAGAGATGGCCTCTTTCTACTCAGAGCATCCGCTACGACATTCGCCTTCCCAGGGTGATACTGAAGGTCGAAGTCATAGTCCTTCAAGAACTCAATCCATCTTCTCTGCCTCAGGTTTAATTCCTTTTGGGAGAAAAGATACTTCAAGCTCTTGTCGTCGGTAAACACCTCAAATCTGACACAATAAAGATAGTGCCTCCAGATCTTTAGTGCATGAACCACTGCTGCGAGCTCCAAATCATGAGTCGGATAGTTCTTCTCATGCTCCTTCAACTGACGAGAAGCATAAGCCACTACCCTTCCTTGCTGCATTAGCACACAACCTAAGCCAATCCGAGACGCATCCGTGTAGATAGCAAAACCCTCTACACCGCTCGACAAGACTAACACCGGAGCTGACGTGAGCTTAGTCTTCAACAATTGAAAACTACTCTCACACTTCTCGGACCAGACAAACTTCACTCCCTTTCTGGTGAGCTGAGTCAATGGGGCGGCGATGGATGAAAATCCCTCAATGAATCGCCGATAGTAACCAGCCAATCCCAGAAAACTACGAATCTCCGAAGGGGTCTTGGGAGTCTCCCAATCCATAACTGCCTGAACCTTTACTGGGTCAACTGCAACACCAGCACCGGAGATAACATGCCCGAGGAAATGAACCTCACGCAACCAGAAATCGCACTTGCTAAACTTAGCATACATCTTGTGCTCACAGAGAACCTCTAATACTACCCTCAAATGCTGACGGTGTGTGGCCTCGTCCGGAGAGTAGACCAGCACATCATCAATAAACACTACAACAAAGCTATCTAGATACAGCCTAAACACCCTGTTCATGAGATCCATGAACGCTGCAGGGGCGTTGGTCAATCCGAAAGGAAGAACCAAAAACTAATAATGTCCATAACGGGATCTGAATGCCGTCTTGGACACATCCTCACTCCGAATCCTCAACTGATGATAACCAGATCGCAAATCAATCTTAGAAAAGACTGATGCATCTTGCAACTGGTCAAACAAATCATCAATACGAGGTAAAGGATACATGTTCTTCACAGTCACTTGGTTCAGCTTTCTGTAGTCAATGCATAACCTAAGTGACCCGTCTTTCTTCTTGACGAATAATACAGGTGCGCCCCAAGGGAAAACACTAGGGCGAATAAATCCCTTATCTAGCAACTCTTGCAACTGCCTCCTCAACTGGCTAACTCCGCAGGTGCCATCCGATATGGAGCCTTAGAGATAGGAGAGGTGCCCAGAAGCAACTCTATGGTGAACTCTATTTCTCTATCCGGTGGCAAACCAGACAAATCATCAGGAAAGACGTTTGGAAAATCCTGCACTACCTCGATCTCTGCAAGAGTAGGTGACTCATCAGCCTCTGGTACTAATACCACGCTGGCAAGAAAAGCGTCACAACCCTTGTTTACCATGCGCATCGCCTTCATGGCAGAGATGACTAACTTTCCCGCCAAGTTCCTTGGCAAGGGATGAGAGAACTCATCCTCACCAGGAATGCAGAAAACAATCCTCTTCCCACGACAATCTACTAACGCATAGTGCTCCTCTAGCCAATCCAGACCAAGAATAGCATCATAGTCCTTCATCTTTAGCAAGAAGAAACACCCTTCTAGGATTCTATCCTCAATGCACACAGGTAACGAAGAAATGCACTTTCTAGTCGATACCGTACCCACAGGGGTGTGCACAGACAAAGGGACCTCTAACTCCTCAGACTCTATGCCTGACTCTAGGGCTAACTGCCTAGCGAACCGCTCGAAAATGAACGAGTGAGTAGCACCCGTATCAAACAAAACCCGAGCGTGCACACCTAGAAGTAAAACCGTACCTTCGGTGACATGCTCTGCCTGCTCGGCGTCCTCGCGCGCTAAAGCAAACACTCGAGCTGGGGCTCGAGGCCTTCCTGGTCTTCCCGTAGCTGGCGCTGCTGCCGCTACCATTGCTGGGGCTGGCGCTCCGCGCTGGACTCCCTGCTTAAGTCTCGGACAATCCTTGATCTTGTGGTCCCTACTTCCGCACTTCAAGCACTTTCCCGTAATCATCCAACATTCGGAACCACCATGTGTCTTCCCACAGTGGGGACACTCTTTCTTCACACCAGGGGAACGTACAGAGGGTACCTGAGTACTGCCGACTGCTACTGATCGCTGCTGTGTCTGGTACACCGCTTTCTTCTTGTCTTGTCGCTGGAACGTAGTTGCAGGTCTCTTCTGCAAAGCCTTATTCTCTTCAAGGTATTGCTCCATCTCACCCTCCTGCATACAGGCAGCGCTAAGGGCCTCGTCCAAGGTGCGATGGTCGAACGCCACTAGCCTCGTCCTCAGTGATGGCTTCAGGCCCATCACGAACTTCTTTGCTTTCCTGCGCTCATCCGTCACGATATGAGGTGCATATTTAGATAGTTCTGCAAACCTTGCCTCATACTCCAGCACGGTCATGGAGCCTTGAGTCAAAGAGAGGAACTCCTGCTCCATCCGATCTTGAATATGCTCGGGGACGAACTTGGCCCGAAAGAGCCTCACGAACTCGTCCCAAGCAACATCAACCGCGCCGTCTTCAAACCGTGTACATAGTAATGAAACCCACCATACATCAGCTCTTTCCTGCAGTACACCGTTCATAAGCACCATCTAAACAAATCTAACTTAATAGAACATACAAACATACAAAACTAACACATACCTGAAGCATATAGGTGGCTAAAGTAACCTTATCCTCATCCGTGCACCTAATAGCTCGGAAGATCTTTTCAATCTCCCTCATACAACTCTCAGCTAGTAATGGATCGCTCTCCCCCTTAAAAGAGGGTGGCAGCATCCTCTTGAATCTTTCCATGATGGAAGGTCCACCATGGTCCTGAGCTGGTACTTGAGCCTGCTACATCCAACAACAATTAATACACATTCAACATAACATCATACAATTAAATAAAACAGACTACACTTGAATTAATTATGCTAACCTGAGCCTCCAACTGAGCCTGGAGTGCAGCCTGGGTGTGGGCCTGCGTCTGCATGGCCTGCACCAAACCTTGCATGAACACTCCATAATCCACAGGCGGCGGTGGGGGAAGTACAGGACCCTGCGGTGCCGGGGACTGCTGCTCCGTCCGCTCCTCACGTCTCGGCTCGTCCTCACGGGCCGGCACACCACCACGCCTACCTCTCGAAGCCATGGCTGTAATAAATTTCAGCCACCATTAGAGCTACGTTAATTTATTTCCTAACCATTTTCCTTGTCTATTTTTCATTCATTATTAATCAATTCTACACATGTGGACATTTCTATGTAGACTTAGCATGTAATGAAGATGATGATTCATATATATTCATGTGCAATATCAACCGGTCGCTCTGATATTAATCCCTGTGACGACCCTCATTATACCGGTATGGTTATACCAACCCACGTCGGTATAGTGAACGTTATCACAGTGGGGCATTTACCCAAACAATAGCATACGATTGAGATGCTCATAAATATAAACACAGAGTAGCGGAAGCAAAAGAACTACTTGTCTTCATTTCATCATCCACATTTAACATACATGATTCAAATGACAAATTTAAGAGAAATAAAGTCCACATAAAGAAATACTAAACTCAAATACATAGTTTGTCCACAAATTCCTTAATAGTTCTATTACAATGCCTTGTTACATACTATGAAAGTCAAAATGTCAAACCTGCAACTCCGCCAAGCTACTCCCCGCGCTCGGAGTCGCTCTCCACGGTCTCTTCCAAAGGTGTATCACCTACTAAACCTGTACGCCGAAGCAAGGAATGAGTCTAAAAGACTCAGCAAATAACACCACACACATCATACATGCATATATCATAGTAGGTTTTTCATTCCAATTCACAAAGTAAACCTATAACATGCTTGAACATTTATAAGAGACAACCTATCATGACAATTCTACAAAATTGTAACACATCGTACATGGTTTAAAACATTCCAAAATAAACATCCTATCACATGTTTTCTACTCATGTAATCACATGAAAGCTACCTTTCAAATAAGGCTATAACATGGAAGCAACTAAACATGGGGTTCTTGCCTACATAAAAGGAAACATTCCTATCATGGTTTCTACACATTATTACACATGCACATTATCATTTTATACACTTTAAGGTTGCTGTTTTGACATAGATTTAGCAATTCACATTCTATCACATGAGAGCTACATTCCCGATTTATCTACAACATGATAGCACTTAAACATGGAAACGTTTACACATAAGCAAGAATTGATGAACAATGATGATTGTTGGGCATTACATTAATAATATTCATAGCACCATCATTCCATCGTTCGCTTCTGTGCAAGAAGTGATGAACAATGATGATCACGATCTATGGCATTCTTTAAACATTAATATGGGTTGCTTGAGGATTAATCTAACTGAAGGTTGTGATACTTGTGTCTGGACTCCTAGTCCTAAGGGTGGTTTCACTGTGGGTTCTGCTTACTCCGCCATTTATCCTAAAGGCTTTCAGTGTCCGGAGTGGAACAATCTTTGGCATCATGCTATATCTCCCAAAGTTTCCATTTTTATATCGAAGTTGATTCATAGAGCTGTGCCAGTTGACAGTAGGATTCTAAATTGTGGTGTCCCCATTGTTTCAAAATGTGTCTGTTGCACTAACCACCATCAGGAGGATTTTAATCATCTGTTTTTGGAAAGTGATATGGCCAAGGTCTAATGGAGATGGATATCTCCCTTAATTTCCAACAAAGTCAACCTCCATAATCAGATCACTATTAGATGTTGGAGTTTTTTATCTGTCTACTCTCTGAAATCAGCTTTTCATTTCGTTGGTTTTTATGCATTCATCCTGATGATGTGGGAAATCTGGAGGGCTAGATGCAGTATGGACTTTGATGGTGCTCCTTACAATAAGCATTGGTTGATCAGCAATATTATCTCTTCTCTAAATATAGCCCTTGGGAAAATCGAGTGCAAGCGGCCTATATCTCAAGCTCATGCTCAGATTTTATTCTCCTATAACATCAAACCCATAGTTAAGCTTAAGCAGTCTATCTTGGTGCACTGGTGTCCGCCTCCACAACATTTTTGTCTTAATGTTGATGGGGCGTCTAAGGGCAACCCAGGTCCATGCGGTGGTGGCGGTAGTATTAGAGATGAAAGGGGCAATTTTAGAATGGGGTTTGCAGTCTATTACGGTGTGGGTAATAGTATCATTACTGAAACAAGGGCCCTTCATGACGGCTTGTGCATTGCCAAGGATAACAATGTCATTCTTTCTGTTGTGCTTTCAGATTCACCAACTCTGGTGGCTTCTATTAAGCGCAAGGCCCCTCCTTCCTGGTCTATCCTACCTTGGTGGCATAACATTATGAAGTTGATTGATGATATGAACTGTCAAGTGTCTCACATTTACAGATAAGGAAATCAGGTTGCTGACTCTTTAGCCTCTCATGCCTGTCAACTTCGCAAGAGTCAGGTGTTCCTCAATGTCTCAGATCTACCACCTTTAACCAGAGGAGCTTTTGTGATGGCTAAGGCTGGATTTCCTAATTTTAGAAATTTTCATTAATTTCTTTTCTGGTTTTGGGGTATGGCTTGGTTTCTATTTTTGTCACTAGGTGTAACACTCCATATAAGAATATGTTAAATGGACTAAATTAGCAAACTATCAACAACTTAGACTAGTCATTTTCAGAGCTCGAGTAGGAAAAGAACTCTGAAGTTAAACGTGCTCAGTTGGGAGTAGTCCTAGGATGGGTGACCTTCCTGGGAAGTCTACTAACTAGTATGGTTGTTGGGCCAGTTTGTTGGTTGGGTCGTCACACATGGTATCAGAGCCTTGCCCAGCCGGAAGTGCAGAAACTAAGTGCCACACAGGGACAAAGTGCTACACTATGGGAGCCACCTCTTGAGGCCGTGATGGCGCAAAGTGCTACATAGTGGGAGCCACCTCTTGAGCCTGTGGGGGCCACCTCTAGAATCCTGCCTGCATGGGGTTTGATTGTGTGCTATATGTGAGCAGCGACGAGGACGTCGCTTATATAAGAGGGGTAGATTGTAACACTCCAAATAAGAATATGTTAAATGGACTAAATCAGCAAACTACCAACAATTCGGACTAGTTATTTTCAAAGCTCGAGTAGGAAAAGAACTCTGAAGTTAAGCATGCTCAGTTGGGAGTAGTCCCAGGATGGGTGACCTTCCTGGGAAGTCTACCAACTAGTATGGTTGTTAGGTCAGTTTGTTGGTTGGGTCGTCACACTAGGTGTAAAGGGTTCTTTCTTTGGTAGGGGTATGCCCCGATTGTTTTGTACTTACATTATTCTTATTAATATATCAGGCACATGTGGTTGCACTAGGGGAGTGATAATATTACCTCCTATTGGGGGGTAGTGCACTTAGCTGGTTTCGCCGACCCTGTGACCTCTTTTAATAATAATAATAATAAAGTAAACAAAAATCCAGTGACATTTTTTTGGTCGGTCAACAAAAGAGAATCAATTAATTAATGAAATGAACAAAGTACAAGACTTGGGTTATGAAACCCAATAAACGGAGTAAGAAATAGAAGATGACACTACAAGCCAGTGACTATCTTCTATAAATGACTCAAAGCAACAACGAAAAGCAGACTTAAACTGCAATATTGATCTTGATATTGAATCTCTTACAAAGTAGGTTGGACCGACCAGATAAACTCTTGTTGTAATTGAATCCTTCAAGACAACTCCTTACATCGTGGATGATAGAAAGGGAAATATGAATAGCAGAAGTGCAAACTCCCTCAAAAGTTCGAGAATACCTTTCCCTCAAAATCCACCAAATAGAGGCTCGGAAAAGAAGCCGAGCCAATGAAGTACCGAATCCGTCTTTGTTAAAACTATTTCTCAAAGAACACATCTCCTGAAGAATGGAAGGACGAGGCGACCTGTGGATGTTAAGTCTATGCAGAATCTCGCTCCAGACCTTATTAGAGTAAGGACATTGAAAGAAAAGATGATCCTCAGATTCTTCAGATAAGCAACAAAGAATACATCTACTAGGGACTTGGAATCCCCTTCTCCTCAAGTTATTGATGGTTGGGAGCTTATGCAATATAGCCTGCCAGCAAGTAAGAGAAAACCTCTGGATTGTCGGCCCCTTCCAGACCCAGTCCGCCCAGCCCACCTGCTGTTGCTGCTCTCTTAAATGGTTCCAGACGTCCTTAGTGCTGAAGTTACCATGGTTCCAAGTGATAGCATCGCTATGAGAGATATCAACACTTTGAATCCAGTGACATTTATCATGTGAGAAGGAACGTTTAACAATGTAATGGATGACAGTGCGATCATTTGTCAAATAGAAGAGATTCAATAGTCTATATAGCATGTACAGTGAATATCACAAGTTGAATTCCATAGAATTTTAGTGGACAATGATGTATTGAATTCAATAACAATGACATGTACAATACATTTGGCCATTTCACACATAACATTTCAATCAATCATTCAATAACAATGTGGAAATTACCCAGATCAATCTTGCATTCAATTAGGTGATTCCTAGATACCTCAATGGATCATATACTCTCGCGATTATAAGTATTTTGGGTGCTCCTCCCAGGACCAGACTCTATACTAAGTCCACAAGTGTATACTGTATACTATACTAACTCCGACTTCTGAAAAGTCGAAGTGGGCTATCAACTTTTTGAACTGCTGGCTTCACTCCGACTCTTGAAAAGTCGAAGTAATCTGGCTTCACTCCGATTCTTGAAAAGTCGAAGTAATCTAGCTTCACTCCGACTCCTCAAAAGTCGAAGTGTTCTGGGTTCACTCTGACTCCTCGAAAGTTGAAGTGATCTAACTTCACTTCGAATCGTGAAAAGTCGAAGTAGCCTCACTCTGACTTCTGAAAAGTCGAAGTATAATATCGATTGATGAACATACATGTTTGACTCCGACTCTTAAGAAGTCGAAGTCTATTACCGATCAATGTCTCACTCTGAATCTTCTACAGTCGAAGTCTAGTATCGATTGTCTATCTACATATTGATTGTTTCTCACTCCGACTCTTTAGAAGTCGAAGTATAACATCAACTTCTGTGTGTAACCATACTTGAATGTTTTTTTATTCCTTACAGAACCTAATGTTTTTATTCATCTGAATTATTTCAATAGATTCTTTTTATCCCCATGGGATCTTTTATAGAATACAAGTCTCATGTATGACTTACAATATGATTTCTTCTCTACTATCAAATTCAAATATTTTGTAGACGGGAAAATGTGTATTTAAAATTAATCATATTTGTAATCTCTTTTGAAATTCGAAAGAGTTGTATAATGTGTTCTCTTACTTACTGTCAGAAATGTAGCATGACAGATCCTAAGCAGTAAATGCGATGGTATGTATAAGCAGCATGGGTTATCTGTCAGAACTCACCTACCACATCTCCTTTCTGTCAGAACTCCCTGACTTTTAGGAAAAGTCCTTGCATTCTCCATACAACTATCTGTCTGTCTTTAAATGCTCTGAACATTTGTCTATCTGAAGTTCTTTATACTTTATGTATTTCTATCTCATCTACCTCTGAAAGGACAGAGGTATTTACATTTTTCTTGGCCTTGCAGATATTTAGCTACCCACTGAAGCATGCTTGCTTTCAGTCATGAGTATGGAGCTTGCAGTCATTTAATGAAGCTGTCTTATGGAGCTATGAAGCTATCTGCACAGCTTGAAGCCGTTGAGACTCTAAGAGTTGAAGGATTGTTGGTCATCTTAGTAGCCTCAAGGTCTCAACATCCAAAGATCAAACGGCCATCTTTTAAACGGCTATTTTCAAACGGTCAGTTTCAAACATGAAGCTCAATCTCTGATGCATATATATTGAGCTGAAGTTTGAACTAACAACACACGAATATGCAAGCAAGTGACATATACAATAAACACAACTCAACCACACCTTCTATAGAAAAGAAAAAAGAGAGAAGCTCATAAGATCTGAAGAGAGCTTGTTGCTTCAAGCTTTGACTTCCAAGCTCTCCTCATTCAGAAGTCTTTTCTCTTTGGTGGCATTTGTATTCTAGATCATCACAGTCCACCACCTTTGAGTCAGAAAGAGTTAGAGCAGTAATTCTTATCTTGTATCTCTTTCTGATTTTCTGTGTTTGTTCACTCCTTGAGCAGACACACTATACTCTTTTCAGTGTTGTAACCAGCAGGGGGTTTGTTCCATGTAGTGCCCTTCTTGTGAAGGGAAAACCTACTGTTGTAGGTGTTTCTATTACCCCTTGGTGAAGGGAAGACTTGCTTGGGAGCAAGTGGATTGTAATACCTCTCAGGTTGAGAGAAGGCCAAGTGTTCTTGGCAGTTAGTAATATATCCCAAGTGGTTCTTGGGGACTGGACATAGAACTTCCATGTGGGAAGGGCCGAACCAGGATAAAATTTCTATGCACTCTGTGTGATTGTTTCCACCAAGTATTTCTCTTGTTTCACACACTACACTAAGTACTAACATTACCATTTAGTGTTATCTATTTTCAGATAATTTTTTAAAGTGCAAAGAAGTCCTATTCACCGCCCTCTAGGACATCTAAAGCTCCATCTCGATCCAACAAAGTACAACTACCTGGGGCATACCCCGAGGGAGCAAAGCTCACATAACAACAACTACAACTCATCTGCTAGTAGTACAAGTCTACAACAATGTCACTGCAAACCAAACACTTTGCTAACATCTAAAAAGAACTATAAGGGAGTGAGCCTCAACAAGTCACAGGCTCAGCAGGGACCTCCCTAAAACAACAACAAACCAATAACAACAAAACGAACCGAGACCTCAACCCTTAAGGGTTGCACTAGCAACACCGATGGTAAAACTACAACAAGCTTGCAATAAACCTCATTAAACCATAAACACTCTAGCTAATCCAACTTACAAAAAATTAAGGAAAATCACAGGACTAGACAGGAACCACCAGTCCACTACGACAACTAAAACTCACACAAACAAACCATCAACGGAAACACCAGGACTGGTAACCACCGGCTAGTCCACCACACACACTGGGATACTAAAACACATTGGAGAACAACCTACGGAAGGGTAAAAACTCAACAAGTGGAGGGTCACACAACACGACCTCCACAGAGCACCACTCCACCTCAACACCTAAAAAGACTGGTACACTACGTGCTACCACAACCGACTACTCACGAAGGGTACATGTACCTGAAACCACAAGGTACCACAACCAAACCACAAGCACCGCTGTGCCACCAGCACGACACACAACAAACGAACACAAACCACAACTGGTGAGTCACCACTCACAAGCCACAATCACTGGCAAAGCTCAAGTCGGAAGGAACAATGCCACCACACGGGTAAAGACTACCGGTTCATGATGCCAATATCCAACCCGGACAACACAACAACTACCTCTCAGTGTCGCAGTCCAGGACGAAAGGTCCAACTGCTGCTCCACAATCACACAGTAAAGCCAACAAACTGTGGAGACCAACCCATACCACTCCTGCAGACCACACAACTGCAGGCCCATGCCTGGCACCTTTAGAGACTCTGGCCTGAGCTCTCTAAAGTGACACACTGGAAAAAAGGACTAGCTGGGGCCCAGTACGTCTACTGGTGTCCGTACCCCCAACCACAAGTGCGCTACAAGCGACTGAACACAACCACAACACACAAGTTGCTGCCCCATTGTCGTCTTTCCCTTAGCCTGACGTACAACTCAAATAAAGGAGTGAGAATGTAATAACTGAATAATAATAATAATAATAATAATAATAATAATAAAATTGATCAAGTTAAGTTTGTCGATTCTCTTGTGGGAATTCGTATTTTGATACGAAAACTCATATCTTGAATAAATGAACTCTGAATCTAGTGATTCTAAATTCATTAGAAAGATAACGAGATGCTCTTTAATTTTTGTGAAGACAACTTTGTCTAGTTCAATTATTTCCAAGCTTAAAGTATAAAGAAAGAAAATAGAACAAATAAGAAGAAAGAAAATAGAATAAATAAACATAATACAAACAAACAGAAGGTTAGTGGAATTAAGTATTTAAGCTCCCATGCACTTTGTGCGTGAACGCATATTGTCACATAACTATGGCACTATTCATGCTAATTTTTTTACTTCTATTTATTTTTTTTAACTATAGATAAAGATAAATTAAGTATTAATTAATAATTATTTAAAACTACAATTGAACATATTAAGAGGAATAAAATGCTAAAGTTAATGGTCTGGTCGGATGTTCCCCCCCTCCCCCTCTGTTATCTAACGATGGTGAAATAAAGAGAATAAATGGGTTGGGTTAGAACCGGATAGGTTAAGAGTAGATTTCTAGACTTGTTACATAAAGGTAAGAGGTTTTGATAATTTAATGCATGGAGAGGTTGCGGGTATAACAATAGAGTTTCTTAGCATTTAATATCTAGAAAGTTACGTGTATGGTATGAGAGAAACTTGACTACTCGGTTTCAAGTCTTGGCATTAAGATAGGAGAGAATATAAATAGAGCCTCAAGCCACATTTCTACCCATCTAGCAAGAGAGAAAGTGAGGGAGGGACACCCACGCAGCATCCATACCATATTCTCTTATCTTTTTCCTTTCAAACCTAGAGAGAAAAGGAGGGAGAATTATTATTATTATTATTATTGTGTTCTTCCCAATGTGGTGAGATCGTGGAGAAAGCTTGCAGCAATGGTATTGAACATCAGTGTGCATGAAATTAAATTCATCAAGTAGTAGGCAAATTTTGTCTTGCGTATATCTACGAGAGGATTTTCTACAAAGGCAAGTGATGACGAGATTCTTACAATGATTATTTTCTTATATATATAATTATTTTAAATTAATTTTCAAAATTTAATTATGAGCATGTCAAGAACATACTATTAAAGTTCTGGTGTTCTGAGTAACAAAAAGAAACTGTTCCAGATTTTTTTTAGAACATTTTGATATTATCTTGAATTTCCATTGCTTATAATTTTCATTGAAAAATTATCCAAAAGTTATATATTTTTATAAAAATTCTAATTTTGTGGTGACTATTTTGATTTTATTTCAGTATCTCCAAAATAAATTTTGGTTAAATTTTAGCTATTATAAGTTATTTTCATAATTAAATGATTAGAATACCTGATATTGATTATAATATGAAAATTTCCATGATTGTCAGAAAATGTTGAAAATTAGTCTGTAGCATATTTATAATTATTTAAAATCGTAATAAAAATGTGAGATCGATATAAATTGATTTGATGGGGATATGATTTTTTTAATTAAAATATAAATGTCTAGATAATTTGTTTTTACCTGAAATCTGTCATAAAAATTTATATTATTTTCTCATAACTGTTATGCCATACAAGTGATTTAAATTGATTAATTGGACATCATATAAATCAATTATCATGATAATGTTTCCAAAACACGCACAATTATGATATTTATTAATTTCTGTTAACTTCTGAAAAACCCTAAAAGTTTTGGAAATGTTAATAGTCTGACATTAAGATTTTACAGTAGGATTTAACAGTCTAAATTTGATAGTATCATGACTTGCATCCTATTTCACTTACACACATAGTCTCTTGTAATTAAAAAGGTCATAAAAATGATTATGTTAGATAATTCGATTGTGTTATGGATAATGCCATCTTAGAGAGGTTTTAGAAGTACCCCTATGGGAAGCTTTCTGATGACCCTTGGGCAACGGGGTTGAAAACCTGGAGGTGGGCAATGGTCACCGGTTACGGTGGGATCTTGATGATCTCGGGTACTGCGCAGTTACTTTTTCTCCATGCTACTTGCCTAGGTGTGGAGAATATGTCTGATGACTCTCTATGTTGTGGTTTGAGTATTTGTCCGATATGCACACTTAATAAATATGTTTTATATTATGATATATTAATTGCTCAGATTATGTGGAATTCTGATACTCTGATATGTCATATGCTCTATTTTGTTTTGTCCATATAATCACGAATATATGAAATTATATAAGACAAAGCATACATGTAGGCACATGATAATATGATTTGACTCTAATATAACGTTCGATTTAACACATTCTTATATATGACATGACTTTGAGGTTATTTTAAGAAAGACATCTTGTAGTAGGCTGACTGGCTATACTATAATTATGACATGAAACTGATAGATTATGATAACATCACTTTTGCTTAATTATATGATAAATTGTGGTTAGAATTTTTGATGCTTGTTGGGTCTATTAAGATTCACACTTGCCTAACATATTTTTAGGAGATCAGGAGCCAGAGTTAGGCGTGCCTTCAGACTCTGATCGTGAGGAGTAGATTCCGTTGGATAGTTAGTTCTTATTTTGCTAATAAATTATATGTGTGGGTTGGCTCTTAAAGCCTGTTAGATCGATTAGCGATCTTGATTTACTTTTCTTTCAGTTCTCCATACTCTGATAATTCTATTATGGTAATGGACATTGTATTATAAGTTGGGATGGTTATTCATTATAGTTCTACAATGATGAAGTTCGAGAATGTCTTACTCTCAACATGTGTGTATATGATGGGTTTATCCCCTGTGACGTGTCACCTGGTCCAATGTGAGTTGGTCTAACTGGACGGGTCGGGGGGGGGGGGTTACATAACTTGGTATCAGAGACAAGTTGAGACTAAGCATTCATGACCATCTCTTCTAGTCCATACCATAGAGTTATTAGAAGGGTAGTCATAGGATGAGTTAGTTCTAAAAATTGAACATAGTAGAGCACTAATTGAATAGTCCTTTTCCTTTCAGAACATGCATGGAAGGACAAGGGCCAACCGTGTTATGCCACCACCACCACAGTCTTCTGCAGAGACTCACCACCTCAAGATACCCTTGGAACGCAGGAGGGGTCGACCTTAGGAGATCTTTAGAGGGTGATCCCAGCACCACCTCCGCCTTCACCAGTAGACTTCAACACCTTCATACAGCCTTTCCAAGGCCTTGTGCAAGCTATGTAGGCATAGACCCAGACGCAAACAACTCTTCAGGCACAGTTGCATACACAAATGCAAGCACCGCCTCTGGTGCAAGCTCATGACCAGAATAGACACCAGGGCATAATTGCTATGGAGAGGTTCAAGCATATGGGGCCACCCTCCTTTAAGGGAGAGAACGGTCCAGATGTCGCAGAGAGCTGGATTCGCGAGATAGAAAAGATCTTTCGGGTCATCAGGTGCCCAGAGGAGGAGAAGACAAATCTAGCATCCAATATGCTACAGGATAGGGCCGATGTTTGGTGGACCTCTGCTCTTCGCACTGAGTTCACAGAAGAGGGAGTCATTCCTTAGAAGGATTTTCTTTCAACTTTTCGAGAGAAATACTTTCCTGAGCACATCCAGGACAAAATGGAACATGAATTCCTCACACTCACTCAAGGTTCCATGAGTGTGTCCGAGTATGAGACTAGATTTTCAGATCTAGCCAAGTATGCCCCTCATATAGTTGTTGATCAGAAGAGGCGAACCAAGAAGCTCATTCAAGGTCTGAGGCCTTCACTGAGAGCTAGGATGTCAGTCACAAACTTGACCACCATGAGCAAAGCCGTTGAGGCAACATGTAGAATTGAGGTCGAACAAGAGGCTTACGTTGAAGAGAAGAAGATAGCACAAAAGCAAGATTCTACTCACTTTGTAAGACAAGACCGCAAGAGGAAGCCTACTCGACCTCTTGCTGGATCTCCACAGCGACCACTGGTGCCAACTAGAGCACCAACTACAACATGTCCAAAGTGTGGGAAGTTCCATGGAGGATCTGAGTGTTGGTATGCCACTGGAAAGTGCTTCAAGTGTGGTGGGTCAGGCCACATGATTCGAGATTGCCCCAAGGCAGAAATTACCCTAATATCCCCAACTATCCTACGAGCCCCAGCTCCAATAATGCCTTGAGCACCAGTTCCAGCTTCACCTCGAGGACCAGCACCAACCATGCCTCAAGCCCAAGCTCGTGTCTTTGCTATGACAAATGAGGATGCACAAGCTACAGACAATGTCAGCGAATGTACTATCTCTATTGAAGGTTTGCATGCTCGTGTTCTATTTAATACTGGTGCTACACATTCTTTTATATCTAGTAGATTTGCACAAATGTTGCATGATGAGTATAGATGGGCTATATGTGAGCTACTTACACCCTTTGATGTCCATACACCTAGTGGAACAATTTCGATAAAGCAGTGCATCCCTACATTGTTTGTCAAGATTTTAGGAGGAAGTTGTCAACTCATCCTCTTATTATAGATATGGTGGACTATGATGTCATATTAGGCATGGATTGGCTAGAAGATCATTATGCCATATTAGATTGCAGAAGGAAGAAAATTCTCTTCCATAAGCCTGGAGAAGAAGAGTTTTCATCCGATTTCCAAAGTCTCCTTCAAGAAGGATTTTATCTCAGCTATGAAGGTTAAGAGATTGATTAGGAAAGTGCATATCTGGCTAGTGTTGTCACTATGTCAGATGCCAACCAATCCTTATCTATGTCAGATATAGAAATTGTTCAAGAATTTCTGGATGTCTTTCCAGATGATTTACCTAGTTTGCCACCTATATGAGGGATAGATTTTGTGATTGACCTTATCCCTGGCACTGCCCCTATTTCCAAGGCACCGTATAGGATGGCACCTGCAGAGCTAGCCGAGTTAAAGAAGTAGCTACAAGAGCTACTAGATAAGGGTTTCATTCAACCCAGTGTGTCTCCATGGGGAGCACAAGTGTTGTTTGTAAAGAAGAATGATGGATCCTTAAGACTATGTATTGATTACAGAAAGTTGAATCAGGCCACCATTAAGAATAGGTATCCTCTCCCGAGAATTGATGACCTATTCGATCAACTTCAGTCTGCCAAGGTATTTTCCAAGATTGACTTCAGGTCAGGTTACCATCAACTAAGGATCAAGGAGGAAGATGTGTCCAAAACTGCCTTTAGGACACGTTATGGGTATTATGAATTTTTAGTAATGCCATTTGGTCTGACAAATGCCCTAGCTGCTTTTATGGACTTGATGAATAGGGTGTTCAAACCATATCTAGATCAGTTTGTTGTGGTATTTATAGATGATGTGTTAATTATTTCCCGATGAAGAAACACACAAAGAACACTTACATATTGTACTTGAAACATTAAGAGCACATCAATTGTATGCAAAATTCAGTAAGTGTGACTTCTGGATGAAGGAGGTACAATTCCTTGGACATGTAATATCAAGAAATGGTGTTGCAGTAGATCCCATAAAGGTGCAAGCTGTACTTGAGTGGGAGGCTCACGGACACCACAGAAATTAGGAGTTTCCTGGTCTGGCAGGATATTATAAGCGATTTATAGAAGGGTTTGCGACTCTGGCTTCTCCTCTAACTAAGTTGACCAGGAAAGAAGTCAAATTTATTTGGTCTGAGGATTGTGAGAAGAGCTTTCAAGAACTGAAAAAGAGATTGACTAGTGCTCCAGTTTTAACATTGCCCAATAGTACAGAAGGTTTTACCATCTACACTGATGCATCCAGAATAGGATTGGGTGGTGTTCTTATGCAGCATGGTAAAGTAGTTGCCTATACTTCTCGACAACTGTGTTGCCCAGATAGCAAGCTTAGAGGGGGGGGGGTGAGTGGATTGCTACAAGTTCTTTTCAAAGAGAATTCCTGTAAATAAAAATGCTTGATAGAAAAAACTAAGTTCGATAGTTAGAGTTAGTGATAATGAAGACACAAAAGTAATCACACAAACAACATGCGATTTTATCCTGGTTCGGACCTCCTATCCCAAGGAGTCCTACGTCCAGTCCCCAAGTAACAACTTAGGTTTCCACTAAACAAGGGTACAGTCTCCCTTATGGACACTTACAAATCCAGCAACAGCTGGCCTTCTCTTCTCTACTAGAAGAGGAATTACACCACCTGATTCAACAGGTCTTCTCTTCACACCCGAAGAGGAATGCCCACAAAGATTTTGTTGAAAGAGGATGACCTCAAGACCAAGCTTATAGACAAAGCTTGATCTGAGGAGAAGTCTGAGAGACACCAGATAATCTTGAATGAACTCTCTCTCAGACCTACGCTAACACTCAAAAGGAATGGAAAGAGATCTCTGAGAGCTAAGAGCTTTGGAAGGTTGGAATGAGCAAGCTGGCTCTTCAAGCGACTGAGATGTGCAACTTCTCTGAAGGTTCAAAAAGTTATCTTGATAGGAGTCGCCAGTCTTCTATTTATCTTCTTTGTAATAATCAGACCGTTGAAGTGTCCGTTGAAATGTTCATTGTCTCACAATCTTCGTGCACGTTAGAGAGACTGGTCCGAAGCATGGAGTAGGTGAGCCTACAGCCATTAATGCTAAGATTGACCCTTACACCTTCAGGGAAAGATTGTCTGAATCTTCTATCCTCTTGACAGGTTGACAGATCCATCTTTGACGTGCTTTACTATAAAAGTTCTGCATACAATATATGTTGACACCTAGACAACTTTTCTTTGTCTAAATTGTCAGTCAACATTAGTGGTCGTGCAGTATGAAGATACACCAAGAGGGAATGTTATTCTGTCATCACATAAAGCAAGACTTTATGTGACAAGTGAAGTAAGCAAGGATATCGTGTGGAAATATTGTACTACCATAATAAATGATCAAGATCTTAGGATACAGTATGATGCGTGGGAAGGTTTTTAAAATCCACAAAGTCTTAATCATATGCATTTTTAAATATTATAAGGAATGATTTTAAGTAAGAAGATAAAGCAATACTGTTCAAGAGCTTTATAATTTACTTAAAATGAAGAACATTCTGTATAAAAATGATATTGATATCAAATCGATGATACAATCATGTGAGAATGTAATCCATGTTGAAACCAAGTCGATGTGAACATAATCCATGTATTAATATAATGAAATCGATGTTTTGTACAAAGTCATTACTTAACAGAAATCGATGAGCAGATGAAATCGTTGTTTCAATAGAATCGTTGTGGCGACCAAATCGTTGTTTCTATGATGAAATCGTTTTTTTAATGAAATCGATAAGAAAATCGTTGTTTAAGTGAAATCGATCATGAAATCATTGTTTTCATGAAGAAATCGTTGTTTAAGTAAAAGTGAATCATTGTTTTGAGCAAATTGTTGTTTAAGTGGGCAAATCATTGTTGCAGTCAAATCATTCTTTAAGTGAAAGTAAATCGTTGTTGCGATCAAATCGTTCTTTAAGTGAAAGCAAATCATTGTTTCAAACAAATCGTTGTTTAAGTGAAAGCAAATCGTTGTTTCGATCAAATCGTTGTTTAAGTGAAAGCAAATCATTGTTTTACTTATGAAATCATTGTGAGATCGAAATCATTGTTTCACTTATGAAATCGTTGTGAGACTGAAATCGTTGTTTTGCATATGAAATCGTTGTGAGACAGAAATCGTTGTTTTGCTTATGAAATCGTTGTGAGACCGAAATCGTTAATTTAAGTTACTTACAGAATCGTTATGGCGATCGAATCATTGTTTCTATAAAGGAAATCGTTGTGTACTTAGACAAAACATGTGTGAGGATAACTTACAGATTTGCTAGATTTATTTTTTGTGGATAATTTTTAGAACCATTTGTTAGAAAGCATTTTACAAGGTTTTGTTAATCACCAAAAATTACATATATAATTCATGATAAATTTTATATAGAGATGGACTGAACATCAATCTCCTCATTTTTGGTGATGATAAAACATAGAAAATTGCATACATAGAAAGAATTGAAATTTGTTTAATTTAATTTTTATGAATGTCTTCCAAAATAGTTTCTTCCCCTTTTTGTCATTAAGCAAAAAGAATTAAATGAACAGAAGAGAAAATAGAGATAGACAAAGATAAATGAAGCCTAAATATTAGATTGAATTACTTAATGGGGGTCAGAAATGTAGAAGGTAGGAGACAAAAGAGAGACATGGCAAGTAATTATGGGCCAAGCCTAGAGTTCCTGCTCTTCAAAGTGGTTCTTAAAAGCACCCCAAGAGATATTGTAGGAAGGCCCCATGTCTGGAAGAAGTCTTTAGATGTGGAGCTGTCTCTGAGCTTCAATGAAATTTGCATATTCATCCTTGCTAAAGGAGGATCTGTACAAGCTAGTAGTTCCAAAACTAGCATGCTGTAGGAATTGTCGATGGATATAGGGTAGAAAATTGTGCTGGTTCAGTTCCCTCTTCAGGGGTTCATAGACTTTGTACCTTTCAATCCAAATGGCAAAAGGATTGAACCAAATTGATTGAGCTGAGGTCCAAGAATTCTTCGACAGAAAGAGAAGGTTTACCGGATCTGATCAGAGAAGAGTTCAAGGTGTCCAACTGCTGAGCAGCTTGGTGATAATGCTTCTCCCACTCAAATGGTGAGAGCCTTTCACACTCAGATAGGAGGGGAGCAAAGGACACAGACTCTTGATAAAACCCTGTGATACCCAGAATAGAAATATGTGGAAGGCCTTTCACACTCAGATAGGAGGGGAGCAAGGACATCAGACTTGATAAAACCCCTGTGATACTCCCGAATAGAAATATGTGGAAGGCAAGAGGAGCTCCTTGTTGGACTGTTATTCTGGCCATTACTCTAGCGAATCTTTCAAAGATAGAGGGACCCACAGCAGAGTCCATGAGCAAGGAATGAAGCTTGGGGAGGAAGACAATCTCTGGCAACTTTAGGGTAGAAAAGTTCACCTGAAGGGAAGTGTTGATAGGGTTTTCAGTCCTGAGCTGTGCAATGGCTCCCCTGAACTGACCAAGCTGAATTTCTGGCATTTTGATGATAAACCGATACTCTTGAAACATCTGGAAGTGCCAGATCAACTTGATTTCCCTCTGGATGAAGGGACCCCAAGTATTCCTATGGTGGATAACAAACCACTCAGACAGAGTAAGTTGGTGGTCTGAGGGTGGAAACCTGTCAGATCTAGCAAGCACATAATTCTTGTAGAGAGACTGATGGCCCCGAGTCCACTGGTCTTCAGTCTTAGATCAGCTATTGAGAAGATTTTGGACTGATTTGATTTGGATATTGGAGAGAGAGAATAACAATAATAAGATGTTCGGTGAGATTAAGATGAGGGAGGCCAAAACAGCAGCAAAGGTACACTTTTGTAAGAATTCACAATAGAGGGATCTCCTTCTATTTTCAACAGAAGATAAAACCAAAGAGGAGGGAATGGTTATGAAGGATGGAGGAGTGGGTGGATGAAGAGAAGAGAAAGAAGTAGGAGGAGGAGGGACAGATGGTCCAGCAGATGATGGACCAGTAGATGAGGACCAGCTAAGGATGATGCTGGAAGTGCCTCAAATGTTGGAGGAGGAGGAAATGTAGGAGAGGAAGTGGGTGAAGAGGAGAAGGTAGCAGGAAAAGGTGTAGGTGAGGAGATGTGTTTTGGAACAGGCTTCTTGGAAGGTTCAGGTGCTGGTGGGACAGAGAAGGATGTGGGTGGAGAAGAAGGAGCTGGAGTCTGAAGACTAGAAGGGACAGGAGGCTCTGGGGGCACAACAACAACTTCTACAGGTGTTTGAGATCCAGCTGGCTCTGCCACTAACTCCACTGGCCCTGATGGCCCAATACCAACAACTTCAGCTTCACAAGGCCCTGATTCCTCAACAACTGACCCTGATGGCCCAACCTCCTTGATGCCTCAGAAGGCCCAGATTCCTTTGGTACAGGTTGAGTAGGAGCAGGAGGGGAAGGAGAGGATAATTGCACCCTCACAAAGTCTGAAAGATTTGTCATTAACTGCTTCAAGCTGCCCAACTCACTTCTCATCTCCTGGAGCTCAACTTTAACTGCTCCAATCTCCTTGGCTTCAGTGCTCTGACTCAGAAAAATGGATTGAACTTCAGATTGTAGTGAGCATAGAATCTCTCCATGTGCATTTAATCTATTGATGACAGACTTCATGTGCACATGAATTCTCTTCTTCTTTGATCTGTGGTGTGCCTTCCTGGTGAGTAGAGGAATTCTGGGGGCAACACCCCTTTCTCTTTCCACTTGAGCTGATAGTGGGTGCCACATCATCATCTGAAACATCATCAACGATTCCTTCCCTTCCTGGAATTGATCTGCAGGAGCACTAGCAGAAGGCTCCCCCTTAATCTCTGGCTCCCCCTGAGCTGGAGCATCTTCCAATTGAACATCTATTGTGTGGCCTTGTAATGATACGATCGTTCGGATCTGAGTTTATTGGGTCTATGTGTGGAGCTCTTGACCAAGAGATGGTCAATGGGCTGTTTTCGTGGTTTGCGTAGACAGGATGAGCAGTGTGGGCCAGTTATCCCAGCCCATTTGCACTGCTGGTTCACTGTCTGTAATCGCGGTGGAGGAAAGCGACGTGATCTGAACGCGGCGGCCTTACTGGACGTGATTCTAGGAACTACCTCTGTGACACGTGGCTCAGGTTTTCGTTTGGCGTCGGATAGGGGGGACGCGTTTAAAGGGTTTAAACGCGGCTTCTGACCTGGACGTGATTTCAATCATAGTTTTAAGTGCATCATTTCAGCCAGACAGAGCAGAGGAGGCTCTATCCGATGCAGGGGAGGAGCTGCTGTGGCTTCTCCGGTGGATTTTCGACGATTTCGACTTCTGGCGGTCTGTGCGGCACGGGAACCACGCGATGACAACGCTCGGAGCGTGGGTGTGCCGTCGGCGAGGAGGTTTTGGCGTCTTCCAGTTGGTAGGGAGACTTCCTACCCTGTTTATGGTTTAATGGCATGTTTGGTTAAGGTTATAACCGTGAAACCATTAACTATTATGGTGTGCCCTGGAGGTGGCACAGTTCTATGGTTCAGTGTTGTACCTCGTGGTAGTAAGTACATGTACCCCTCGTGGGTAGAGTTGTGTTGTGGTACGTTGAGTCCGACCTCAGCTGGTGTTGAGGCGAGACCGTGCGTACTTTTGAGGTCTTGTGGTGTACGCTCCACGTGTTAAGAAGATTGGGTCTCCGTTTACGATGTGGTTTACGGGTGTTGCTGGTTGTCGCCAATTCCGATGCTTCGTGTGTGTGTTAGCCTGTGAACCGTAGCCTAGGCAGTGTGTTTGCCGGTGGGGCTTAGTCGAGGTGGTTTGGTTGTAGGATGGACTAGCGGTGTTTAAGCTAGTCTTGTGTTTTCCCTTTACTTTCTGAGGATCGGGGTTTAGCCGTGTGTTTTTGGGTTTAGTTGTAGTTTAACACGCTTGTGTGTGCATGTTATGTTTTGGTTGCCGGTGTTGCCAATGAGACCCTTTGGGGTTGAGGTCTCTTGTGTAGTTATGTTTCTTTGTAGGAGGTCCCTACTGAGCCAGTGACTTGTAGAGGCTCACTCCCTTACAATCTATTTCAGTGTGTTGGCCGACTTAGCAGGCGTTGGCTGACTTCGGCGTGGTTTACGCAGAGTAGTGCAGACTTGTATCACCAGCAGTAGAGTAGTAGAGTCATTTGAGCTTGTGCTCCCTCAGGGTATGCCCCAGGTAGTTGTGCTCTTTAATTGGACATTTAATATTGTAATTGGGGACTATTGTACATTGTGGTTTACAGTTATATACACTTGTACTTTCTTGTGTTATATATTGTAATTGTGGTTTTTTATATTCATACTGGACACATGGTTGTGATATTCCTTGCGAGACTTCGGTCCGGTCGCGGGAGACAGATCTGGATATGGACCCTTATTGGGTATGAATGTCCAGGGCCGTTATAGTTGGTACCAGAGCAATGGTCCAGTTAGAATATGAAAAGACATTTAAGGTACATTGTCCCAATACATGGATTAATGTCCACTGCTAGTAGTAAGTCTACGATTTTATGTGGTGTCAAGTGGTTTTTGGTGTGAGTTTTTGACACGTAGATCATGTGTTTCTGCTTGTTAAATTGACAATGTTGGCAGTGGTTGAGAAACCTGTAGTTGTGGTGAGAATTGTGGGTGGTTTGCCACTAGTGTGCCAGTCTGCAATGAAAGAATAGTTGTTTAAAGGTCCTTAGTTATAGAAATTAAAGAGTTTCGAGATTCAAATATGGAAACCAGTAAGGATGTTATAGTAAGAACCCAGAGTTGCAGAGACAGGTAAGGGTAATAATGGATAGTAAGGTAAAGAAATAGTGTTATTGATGTAGATAGTTTGTGTTACGATTGTTGCATGTCTGGACTATGGTCAAGAACTTTGGTAGAGGTAGTTGAGTAATGAAAGGTGCAATGAGAGCAGCATTGTAGTGTGGAACAATACCTGTTTAATTAAGGAATTATGATTAAGGAATTTAGTAAGGGTAACCGCTGTATCCGAGATCTGCTCTAGGTAGCAAGTGTTAAAGAGTGGTTTGAATGATCACGTGATAAGGTACTGGTTAGCAGAGGATCAGAGATAGCAGAGGGTCGAGAGTATATTGTAATTAGAAGCAGATAAGCCAAAGAGTTTGAGAACTTGTGCTGTTATGAATTGAGATGGTGATAGGAAATTAGAGTTAGAGATTATGTAGGGTTGTGCTGAGGTGATCACCTGAGTAAAGAGAAAGTAAAGGAGGATTTGTGTACAGTCAGTTTTTCTGAGAATTTCAAAAGGAAAGATCTTTTCTCGACAAATGGCGGTTTGTCAGGGTTTTATAGAATGTTCTATTAAAGGTAGCTAAATTAAAAAAAAAATAGTGTCGTCTAGTAGTTGTGCAGCCTGAGAGGAAAGAGAGAAAGGCTGAGTCCGATAAAGATTGAGAATGAAGTTAAGAGTGATGGAATGAAATTGAGTTGTGCGAGTCAGAATAAAAGGAATAAGTCAGTGAGAAGCATATATAAAATATCAAGCTAAGTGGACTAGCAGGGCAGATTGCGAAAGGAATTTAAGTAAAGATTTGAATGGAAAGAATATTAGCGGATATGTTGTAGCAGTGGTATTTCAGCATTTGAGAATAAAGCAGTAATGCGGAATAGAGAAAGTAGGCAGAGCAGATTATTGTACTAAAGAAATCGATTTTAGGTTTTAGCTTTGACGACATTTGAATGAAAGATGATTAGATATCAGCGAGAATTGCAGTGTAGCTGATATAGTGAGTTTACCAGATAGCAGAGTGGTTAAGAGAAAAGTTCGCAGAAATGATATCAAAGGTCGTGCAATTGGCAAAATAGATAAAATTGAGTATTAGTGACTAAAGAAAGAAAGAGTACAACAGATTATGAAGCGGATGCGATCAGATAACTCAACAGGTATTTAGCAAAAGTTTGAGTGCCAGTGCCCAGAAAATGACTCAGTTGAGCATAAAGGATACTTTTATGAAAGTATTCCAAAAATTGAAATGAGAGCAAAGGCAGAACAACTAAAGGGTTATTTTGAAAGGTTGTGAATATAATGTGATCTATCAGCCAGAGAATTTGATTTAAAGAAAGAAAGAGATATGAAGGGCTAGATATGTCAATAGCAGTGTGGCAAAACTCAGAAATTTTAAATGATAGCACGACCAGAATGGAAATAATAGAGAAAGCAGTTCAGAAATTCAGATTCCTTCTTCTAGTAATTATGTGATTGAGTAAAATGGATTGAGAAATGAGAAAAACTAGAATTGAGTTCAGCCAGAACTAGTGTAACAGAAAGAATGGAAGGTAATGAGAGGTAGTAATAAGAGCAGCATTTGTGGGATACTTTGCTAAGAATCCAGTGCAATCAGAGCAGCGCAGCGGAAGTATGAAGATTCGATATCCACAAGTTATCCGAAGTTTGGTAGATTAAAGAAAGTTTGAGGTTTGCTGCACCGTTAGGCTAAGAGGCAGTGGTTCTTGATCAAGTATGATTTAGGGCAGTCTGAACAGAAAGTATTAAGAGGCAGGAAATGCAAGGATAGTAATTGATGTTCTTTGGGAAAGTTGGCAGAGGAAAATATGAATATAAATGAGGTAGAGTAATGAACAACAGTGACAAACATATAATGGAATAGCACCAGGCAATTAGAGATTTTAAGGCTGGTTTTGCATGAAAGAGCACTGAAGTGTGGCAGTGTATAGCAAGAGGTCTGAATTAGAAAAGCAGCTCAGAAAGAAATGTTACGAAACACAACTGAGGAAATGTGGACGTAGATTGAGTCCAAGGAGATAAAGCACCAACAACAGGATAGAATTGCTTACAGTTGTAAGGTATAGAAAGAGCAGAAGAGCGGACTATAGTAACTGAGTTGAGCGGCTATGAAAGAAATTAAAGAGAAAGGAAAAGCAGAACGGACACGGGGAAAGAGCAGATAGACATGGTTAGAAAGACAAGAATGAAGAAATATCCTACTTGTTATGTTTACGGCTTTGTTTCTTTTTAGGTGTTAGTCGGATTTACCGTGGTTTCGTCCTGAATGTCGAGGATGACATTTCTTTTTAGGTGTTAGTAATGTAACGATACGGTTGTTCGGATCCGGGTTTATAGGGTCTATGTGTGGAGCTCTTGACCAAGAGATGGTCAATGGGCTGTTTTCGTGGTTTGTGTACACAGGATGAGCAGTGTGGGCCGGTTATCCCAGCCCATTTGCACTGTTGGTTCACTGTCTGTAATTGTGGAGGAGGAAGGTGATGCGATCTGAACGTGGCGGCCTTGCTGGACGCGATTCCAGGAACCGCCTATATGACACGTGGCTCGGGTTTTCATTTGGATTCGGACAGGGGGACACGTTTAAAGGGTTTAAACGCGGCTTTTGACCTGGACGCGATTTCAATCAGAGTTTTAAGTGCATCGTTTCGGCTAGACAGAGCAGAGGAGGCTCTGTCCGATGTAGGGGAGGAGCTGTTGTGGCTTCTCTGGCGGATTTCCGGTGATTTCGGCTTCCAACGGTCTGTGCGGCGTGGGAACCACGCGAGGACGACGCTCGGAGCGTGGGTGTGCCGTCGGCGAGGAGGTTTTGGCGTCTTCTAGTTGGTAGGGAGACTTCCTACCCTGTTTATGGTTTAATGGCATGTTTGGTTAAGGTTATAACTGTGAAACTGTTAATTATTATGGTGTGCCCTGGAGGTGGCATAGTTCTGTGGTTCAGTGTTGTACCTCGTGGTAGTAAGTACATGTACCCCTCGTGGGTAGAGTTGTGTTGTGGTACGTGAGTCTGACCTCAGCTGGTGTTGAGGCGAGACCGTGCGTACTGTGGAGGTCTTGTGGTGTGACGCTCCACGTGTTAAGAAGATTGGTCTCCGTTTACAATGTGGTTTATGGGTGTTGGCTGGTTGTCGCCAATTCCGATGCTTTGTGTGTGTGGTTAGCCTGTGAGACCGTAGCCTAGGCAGTGTGTTTTCCGGTGAGGCTTATGGTCGAGGTGGTTTGGTTGTAGGATGGACTAGCGGTGTTAAGCTAGTCTTGTGTTTTCCCTTTACTTTCGAGGATTAGGGTTTAGCCGGTGTGTTTGTGGTTAGTAGTAGTTTAACATGCTTGTGTGTGCATGTTATGTTTCGGTTGCCAGTGTTGCCAGTGAGACCCTTTGGGGTTGAGGTCTCTTGTGTGGTTATGTTTCTTTGTGGGAGGTCCCTATTGAGCCAGTGACTTGTAGAGGCTCACTCCCTTACAGTCTGTTTTAGGTGTTGGCCGACTTAGCAGGCGTTGGCTGACTTCGGCGTGGTTTACGCAGAGTAGTGCAGACTTGTATCACCGGCAGTAGAGTAGTAGAGTCGTTTGAGCTTGTGCTCCCTCGGGGTATGCCCCAGGTAGTTGTACTCTTTAATTGGACATTTAATATTGTAATTGGGGACTATTGTACATTGTGGTTTACAGTTATATACACTTGTACTTTCCTGTGTTATATAATGTAATTGTGGTCTTTTATATTCGTACTGGACACGTGGTTGTGATATCCCTTGCGAGACTTCGGTCCGGTCGCGGGAGACGGATTTGGATATGGACCCTTATTAGGTATGAATGTCCAGGGCCGTTACAGGCCTGGTGCCACAACTTCCGGAGTAACCTCGGCCAAACTGCCTTCCATACAAACATCTACAGCAGGAATATTGGGAGTGTCCTCCATGAGAGTTTCTTCCTGCTCCCCCTCAGCATGAGCAACAGTCTCTAATGTTTCTTCTATAATAGATGCAATGACTGTAGAGGGGGTCTCAATTTCAGAGGATTGCCCAACGGGCTCAATATGCTCAGGAGCTATTTTCTCTATCTTTCTTGCAACTGCAGCAGATTCTTCAATTCTGACTACTGCTTCTTCCTGTTGGACTATTGGAATTTCAGGAGCTTCACCAATGATTGCCTCTCCTTCTGCCACAGAGATCTTGGTCCATACGTTTCCCACTAGAGAGAAACCACTTTTCTTTAAACTTCTGGACCGAATAGGTTGGCCCATCTTCTCCATCACTTCTTCCTTCAGATCAATTCCATAGTGCTTGAAAATTCTTGTTAGCAAATGAGCATAGAGAAGGGATACTGCCAACTTGTTTTTCTTATCCCAGATCATCTCTACAGCAAACTTCATTCTTTCAATAATTACCTGAGCCATGTTGATGCTTTGATTTTGGATGGCCCAGAACATCATGTCTGAATCTCTTTTTGGGCATGTAGAAAAGGTGGCGCTCTTTAGCACCAAAATCTGACAAACTATAAAGTGAAAAATTCTGTTGAATGCATTCAACTGATTGATGTCGATTTTTCCATCCTTCAATTTGTACTATGTTTCGATAATTCCTAGCCCCTTGGCATGAATGTCTACGGAGTCCACTGTACTGTGACCGACTGTAGATATTCCAAATAGCCTCTCCAAAAGGTCATACGTAATATGAATGAATGTACCTTTTACTGTGGAGGAGAGGGACCCATCTTCTTCTATCTTCAAACATGTGTTGAAGGCTTTGGCTAGGTCTGGATAGCCTGGTTCAGAAACAGTCACCATATGTGTCCACTTTATCCTCTCAATGGCTTCCACAATACTGTGCATACCATACTTATCTAAATCTTCAATGTCTACTGCCTTGTTTCCGCAAAGCTTGATCCTGACAGTCGCAAACCGTTCTGCTGCTCCGCCGTGAGGAAGGCGACGCTGTAACCTCCTACGCTGCCAGAACTCCCAGAAGCGGCCATGGAATTGAACAGGGAAAGTTTCTGGAGGATTATGGAGAAGAAAATAATAGAAGCCCTCAAGAAATTTGAGCAGGAATAGAGAGATCCTTCGAAACCGCACAGAAGGGATTCTGGAGTCGATGAGGGTTTCGCAAGTAAGCAAATTGAAGGAGAAGAGAGAGAGAGATGAAATCGATGCGGTAAGGATTTCAGACTTAACGACATGACATAAAGTGGCTTTTGAAATGCTAGAGCATTAAAAGTGAATAACGACAAAAGAGGAGATGATTATGTAAATAATAAAGAATTGATCTTGAAATGTCATAGCAAATTTATGATGCAAGCAATAAAGATTTGCTTAATTTCAACGGGAATGATAAGTATTATTCTGAAATTTATTATTTTAGTTTCGTACACATGCATAGTTCCCTTCTAAGAGACGTAAATCTCTCTTCAGGTAAGGCTTTTGTAAAGATATCTGCTAACTGATTCAACATATCTATGAAAGAAATATTAATATTGTCATTAGATATATGATCTCTAATAAAATGATATCTAACCTCTATGTGTTTCATCCGGGAGTGCTGAACTAGATTTTTCATGAGATTTATTGCACTTGTATTGTCACACAGCAGCGGGATGGTCTTGATGTGCAGTCCATAGTCCTCAAGCTGTTGTTTTATCCATAAGAGTTGAGTGCAACAGCTCCTAACAGCTACGTACTCAGCTTCAGCTGTTGATAGTGCTACTGAATTTTGCTTCTTTGAAGACCATGAAATCAAGCATCCTGCAAGAAATTGACAACCACCACTGGTGCTTTTTCTGTCTACCTTGCATCCAGCATAGTAAGCATCAGAATATCAAACTAAACTAGTTTCACATGATTTTGGATACCATAGCCCTAGGTCATGAGTTTTAGCTAAATATCTAAAAATCCTTTTAATAGATATTAGATGGGATTCTTTAGGATCAGACTGATATCTAGCACACATAATACACTAAATAAGATATCTGGTCTACTAGCTGTCAAGTAAAGCAATGACCCTATCATACCTCTGTAAATTTTGATCAACTTTCTTACCTTCCTTATCACTGTCTAACCTTGTGGATGTGCTCATTGGAGTGGACAGTGGTTTAGCATTGTCGAACCTGAATTTCTTCAACAATTCTTTGGTGTACTTTGCTTGACAAATATGTGTACCTTCTTGGCTTTGCTTGATTTGTAATCCAAGAAAATAGTTGAGCTCTCCCATCATGCTTATCTCAAATTCTCCCTGCATGAGCTTTTCAAAGTACTTGCACAAATATTCATTAGTAGATCAAATATAATATCATCTACATAAATTTGCACAAGTAATATGTTCTTGGCTTTTGATTTAATAAACAGTGTGCTATCTACCTGACCTCTAATAAAGCCATGATTTAGCAAGAATGCACTAAGTCTTTCATACCATGCTCTAGGTGCTTACTTTAAACCATATAATACTTTATGCAATTTAAAAACATGGTTTGGAAAATCTAAATCATCAAAACTAGGAGGCTGTTCTACATAGACTTCCTCCTTTATATAACCATTTAAAAAAGTAGATTTTACATCCATTTGAAAAAAATTTAAATCTAATGCACATGCATAAGCAAGTAAAATTCTAATAGCCTCTAGTCTAGCCACTAGTGCATATGTTTCATCGAAATCTATGCCTTCCTCTTGAGAATAACCTTGAGCAACCAGTCTAGCCTTGTTTCTAGTGATAACACCAGTTTCATCCAATTTGTTTCTGAACACCCATTTGGTGCCAATCACAGGATGATCTGATGGTCTCGGAACAAGGGACCAAACTTGATTTCTCCTGAACTGATTAAGTTCATCTTGCATGGCTAAAATCCAAGATTCATCAGACAGTGCTTCATTGACTGTCTTCGACTTAGTTTGAGACACAAATGCTAAATAATCACAAGGAATAACATTACCTCTAGTTCTTACCCCAACTGATGGATCTCCAATGATGTTGTCCTTTGGGTGATCCTTCCTGTATCTCCATTCCTTTGGAAGATCATCATGAATGATGTCTTTTTATTGCAGTTCTTCCAAGGGTGGATCTTCATTATCTTTGATAGATGTTTCCTTTACTTTCTTGGAGAGATTTTATGCATTTTCATCATCACTATCGACTTCCTTTCTCAAGGAAGGGTTAGACTCATCAAAGATAACATGAACAGTTTGTTCAATTAATAAAGTACTTTTATTAAAAACCCTATAGCCTTTAGGTTCAGAAGTGTACCCCATGAAGATTCCTTCATCAGATTTGGAATCCAACTTACCTAAATCTCTCTTACCATTGATGTGAATGAAGTATGGACATCCAAATGTTCTGAAGTGGTTGATCCTGGGCTTCCTTTACTTGTACAGCTCATATGCAGTCTTCTTCAGGATTGGCCTGATCATGACTCTATTTATGATATAACATGCTGTATTTATAGCTTCTGCCCAGAAGTATCTTGAAAGATTGTATTCAGATAGCATGGTTCTAGCCATATCCAACAAAGTTATGTTCTTCCTCTTAGCTACTTCATTTTGTTGTGGTGTTCTAGGTGCTGAGAAATTATGTTCTCTACCTTGATCATTACAGAATTATGCAAATATGTCGTTTTGGAATTCTCCTCCATGATCTGAACGAATGCCAATGATGATGAACTTCTTATCCTTTTGAACTACTTTACTGAACTTCACAAAACTATCAAATGTGTCATCTTTATGCTCCAAAAATGATACCCATGTGAATCTTGAAAAATCATCGACTATTACAAATCCAAAGTTCTTTCCTCCCAGGCTGGTGGTTCTCATTGGTCCAAACAGATCCATATGTAATAGTTCTAGTGGTTTGGAAGTAGTGACCACTGTCTTTGATTTGAAGGAGGATTTTGCATGCTTCCCTTTTGCACAAGGTTCACAAATGCTATCTGATCTTGTGTTTATCTTTGGCAGTCCTTCTACTAGATCATGTTTGATAAGCTTTCTTATTCCATCCACACTACAGTGACCTAACCTTATGTGAAATAACTCTGCATTCTGATCTTTGCTTGCTGCTAGACAAACATCTTGATCTTTAAGTTCCTCTAGATGCAGTACATATAAGTTCTTTTCTCTGCTGGCTTCGAAGACAATTGCATCACCTTTGATTATCAGACACTTGGATTCTTGAAAATTGATTTGGTGACCCTTGTTACATAATTGGCTAATGCTTATTAAGTTATGCTTCAGTCCTTTGACACACAGAACATCTTCTATGAGGATTCTATCTTGACTTCCAATTGATCTACATCCAATTATTGACCCTTTTGAGGCCCTATATGGGAGGCCATGCATGTCTCCTTTGTGTTGGGCGGAGATTGGTGAGAGACAACTAGTAGGTCTAGATATTGTACAACAGAGTAAAGACAAGGTCAAGGTAATCAAGCAAAGATTGTTAGCAGCACAAAGCAGACAGAAGAGTTATGCTGACAATAGAAGAAAGGACTTGTCATTTGATATAGGGGACCATGTTTTCTTAAAAGCATCTCCTACGAAGGGTGTGGTAAGGTTTGGTAAACGTGGTAAGCTCAACCCACATTACATTGGGCCATTTGAAATTTTGAAGAGGATTGGTGAGGTGCCTTATCAACTGGCATTACCTCCATTAATGGATGGTGTGCACAATGTATTTCATGTATCTATGCTTCAAAAGTATGTGCCAAATCCCTCTCATATTATTGACCATGCACCAGTTGAAGTTCAATCGAACCTCACATTTGAGGAGAGGCCTATATGTATTTTGGACCATAAAGTGCAAGAATTGAGGACGAAGTCAATTCCGTTGGTCAAAGTACTATTGTCACGCCCCAATGCGGAATATCGGAGCGCGAAGGCAGTTGCAAGAAAAGGTATAGAGCAAATACTAGACATCAAACCATTGCACATTGAATGATACTAAATCAAATCTTTCTCATTAATAACTTTTCAAATGTCTAGTTACAACCACTAATATCAGAGCCAATCTATAGGGCCCAATTACATTTCAATAAAAGGAAATGACTAACTATAACTCTAAGATAACATAATGACTCGAGGGTACTCCTGGCTTCACTCTTGGTCATTCCCTTCCTCGTGAGTGTATGTGTCATCCTCGGTCTCACCTGAGAACACAACATCAAGTAACGTAGGGTGAGCGATAACGCCCAGTAGGACTTAAATCTCAGGCTCAAGCAGGCTTTAATTAATTAATGCATTTAATGGCAGAGTATCTAGAGATAGCAGGTACAAGAGAGTCAAATATAGCAAGAGATAACACAATAGCACGAGAGCGAGTATAGTTTTCCAAAGTAGCACAAGTATCGAGTATAACACGAATAGCAGAATGGCCATAGCACGACTAGCACAAGTATAGTAATAGCACGACGAGTATAGCACTTGTTTGTCATTCTAGACATCGAGAGCGTGTAGCACGTTTTGTGTTTTTGATTGTCATATAGATAGTCGAGATAGATAGCACTTGAGTGTAATGCCAAACACTCTGATCATTTAACTCCCATGGGCACTAGCACTTTCGGGCGCACATCACAGGACCAGATCGGGCCCTTTATATATTGCCAAGCATTGGTTATATTGTTTATCTTTAGACAATCAGTCAATGGCCAATATAGAGTACCAAGAAGTAGATGAGAGCACTAGATGAATAGACGAGAAAGTGGAGTGAACGTGAATAGACGAGCGAGTAGAGTACAGATGAGAGCTAGGGGTCATTGCACGTAATACGACGAGTAAACAGGCGATAGTAACAGTTGCACAACACGCGCACGTCGTATTGGCAGTCAGGTGGAATTCACTATCTTCCCACTGGCCATGTTATGCACAAGTCCAGAGGTTCGACGGGATTCAAGGTAAGAGTGAACTCTAATAGCCGTTTGGATCATATAGATCCCTAAAGGGTATCATAGGTATTAGGGTACAACCGGCTCGTCGACCATGTGGGAATCCATGATCAGAGGAGACTTACGGAGGCCTTGTGCAAGAGTTCACTAGTCCGGCGAAAGGAATATCCGACGGAGAGTTCACCACAAGCCAAGTAAAGTGTGTATATAAAACAGGTGCTCGACGTTCTAGAGGAATTCTAGGACAGTGGAGCGTCGATATCGGTACATAAACAACGCGAGAAATAAATACAAGTCCTTTCAAAATAGGGAAATTAATGTACTTCATTTCAATAAATTACCAAATACATTATGAGATATTTCCTTCAAGATTTCAGCCATATATGGATGGTTCAAGTGTGTGGAAGTGTAAGAGAAATCATAGATAGAAATAAGTCGTGAACATGTATTTTAAATCATTCAATATAGCACCATTTTTAAGTAGGGTTTTTACTGGGGGTATAACCGTAAGAAGGCGTAAGAATTATTTAGAAAGTGACAAAATATTTTATTTTATTTTTTTATGGGTTTTTCATCAAAAACCTGTGAAGGCGACATAGGGTTGTAAGGATGGCGACATGGGCCAGGCAGAACGCGACAACATCTTGCACAGGTCGCGACAGGGCATGCAAATCGGAACTGAGAAAGCGACGGCTCACCTGTCGCCTTCTTGGTCGCGACAGGGAGGGTGTCGCAATCAGGCCCCAGAAAGCGACATGTCAAGGTGTCGCCTTCTGGTTGTCTGCGCCTGACTCTGACAGGAGTCAGACCAGACATTGGATTGCGGACCAGGGATTTCAACCTTTGATACAGGGTTGTTCAGAAATTCATAACTAATTATATACACGATGAAAAATCATGAAATCAGTGGCAAATGAAACTAGACATGCGAGGGTACTTCCAGTAAATAGCGATTAGAGAGAGAGCATGGTTTGAACATGGTTTGAGCGTGAACAACAACGAGTAACACAGAACAAGACATAGAGAGCAAGACTGATTTAATTCGAGCAACATGCTCAATGAAATTTAGGCTTTTTAGGGGCAAATGATCCCTAACAACGTGAAGTATTTACAGTAAAACTTTCGTAGCATGGGATCAAGTATACATAGAGATTTGAATTAAACATGACACCTCGGGGTTATCATGTTTGCAGTTCTTTAGAAATTAAGAACAAAATATAGGATGGATGGAAAAATATGAAACTTGGGGGTTTCGTTCAAGAGGGTAGATAGAACCTACAGAAAAAGTTTCATGGTTTATGCTTGTGGGAATGCCTACCTTTGACTCGAATTGTCTTCTAGGGCTAGAACTTGAAGAACAAGGGAAGAAGCTTCAAGCTCTTCTTCTCTCCACGAAATCCTCTCCTCCTTAGCCTCCTCTCCACGTCCAGCAACTCTTGGCAACGAGCTAGGGTTGCCCAATAGAGTTTAAGAGGTGTATTTATGCAAGTATGTATTTCTATTCCTACTTTTACTCTAATTCCTTTTTAATTCCGAGATTTCCTTACTCCCACCTTCCTTCCTTGCCTTCCAATCTCTATTTAGACTAGGAAGAGATCTAAATTCGTGCTAACCCATATGGGGTAGGTTTAGGAATCCAATTCCAACTCTAACTTCCCATTTAATGCATTAAATACCCCTTTTCTATTTAGGTAATAATTTAGTTACGAATTTAGGGTATTTTCCTACTATTCTCCCTTTGTAAATTCATATTTTGACCCAATAAATTCTAGAAGATCCATTAAGCAAAACCCATTACTCTTTTCCATTTAATGGGTTTTATTTAATGCTCTATTTAAATATCCATTTAACTAAGTTTTAAATTCTTTATTTAAATTTTTATTTTTCGTAAAAATTCAGGTTGCTACAACAATGGCAACATTATTCTTCTGAAGAAGCAACATGGGATCTAGAAGCCAACATGAGGAAGAAATACCCACATCTCTTTGGTACGTACTCTATTTTTCGAGGACAAAATTTCTATAAGGTGGGGAGAATGTAATAACTGAATAATAATAATAATATGAATAAAATTGATCGAGTTAACTTTGTCGATTCTCGTGGGAATTCGTATTTTGATACGGAAACTCATATCTTGAATAAATGAACTATGAATCAAGTGATTCTAAATTCATTAGAAAGATAACGAGATGCTCTTCAATTTTTGTGAAGACAACTTTGTCTAGTTCAATTATTTCCAAGCTTAAATTATAAAGAAAGAAAATAGAACAAATAAGAAAATGATATAAACATAATACAAGCAAACAAAAGGTTGGTGGAATTAAGCATTTAAGCTCCCATGCACTTTGTGCGTGAACGCATAGTGTCACATAACTATGACACTATGACACTATTCATGCTAATCTTTTTTTACTTCTATTTATTTTTTTTAACTATAGATAAAGATAAATTAAGTATTAATTAATAATTATTTAAGACTACAATTGAACATATTAAGAGGAATAAAATGCTAAAGTTAATGGTCTGGTTGGATGTTTTTTCCCCTCTCTGTTATCTAACATTGGTGAAATAAAGAGAATAAATGGGTTGGGTTAGAACCGGATAGGTTAAGAGTAGATTTCTAGACTTGTTACATAAAGGTAAGAGGTTTTGATCATTTAATGCATGGAGAGGTTGCCGGTATGACAATAGAGTTTCTTAGCATTTAATATCTAGAAAGTTACATGTATGGCATGAGAGAAACTTGACTACTCGGTTTCAAGTCTTGGCGTTAAGATAGGAGAGAATATAAATAGAGCCTCAAGTCACATTTCTACCCATCTAGCAAGAGAGAAAGTGAGGGAGGGACACCTACGCAGCATCCATACCATATTCTCTTATCTTTTTCCTTTCAAACCTAGAGAGAAAAGGAGGGAGAATTATTATTATTATTATTGTTGTGTTCTTCCCAATGTGGTGAGATCGTGGAGAAAGCTTGCAATAGTGGTATTGAACATCAGTGTACGTGAAATTAAATTCGTCAAGTAGTAGGCAAATTTTGTTTTGCGTATATATCTACGAGATGATTTTCTACAAAGGCAAGTGATGATGAGATTCTTACCATGATTATTTTCTTATATATATGATTATTTTAAATTAATTTTCAAATTTTAATTATGAGCATGTCGAGGACATACTCTTAAAGTTCTAATGTTCTGAGTAACAAAAAGAAACTGTTCCAGATTTTTTTTAGAACATTTTGATATTATCTTGAATTTCCATTGCTTATAATTTTCATTGAAAAATTATCCAAAAGTTATGTATTTTTATAAAAATTTTAATTTCATGGTGACTCTTTTGATTTTATTTCAGTATCTCCAAAATAAATTTTGGTTAATTTTCTGCTATTATAATTTATTTTCATAATTAAATTGTTAGAATACCTGATATTGATTATAATATGAAATTTCCATGATTGTCAGAAAATGTTGAAAATTATTTTCTAGCATATTTATGATTATTTAAAATCGTAATAAAAATGTGAGATTGATATAAATTGATTTAATGGGGATATGCTTTTTTTTAAAATTAGAATATAAATGTCTAGATAATTTGTTTTTACCTGAAATCTGTCATAAAAATTTATATTATTTTCTCATAACTGTTATGTCATACAAGTGATTTAAATTGATTAATTGGACATCATATGAATCAATTATCATGATAATGTTTCCAAAACATGCACAATTATGATATTTATTAATTTATGTTAACTTCTGAAAAATCCTAAAAGTCTTGGAAATGTTAATAGTCTGCCATTAAAGTTTTACAGTAGGATTTAACAGTCTAAATTTGATATTATCATGACTTGCATCCTATTTCACTTACACACATAGTCGCTTGTAATTAAAAAGGTCATAAAAATGATTATGTTAGATAATTCGATTGTGTTATGAATAATGCCATCTTAGAGAGGTTTTAAGCCTACCATAGAAGTACCCCTATGGGAAGCTTTCTGATGACCCGTGGGCAACGGGGTTGAAAACCTGAAGGTGGGCAATGCTCACTGGTTACGGTAGGATCTTGATGATCTCGGGTACTGCGCAGTTACTCTTTCTCCATGCTACTTGCCTAGGTGTGGAGATATGTTCGATGACTCTCTATGTTGTGGTTTGGGTATTTGTCCGATATGCACACTTAATAAATATGTTTTATATTATGATATATTAATTGCTCAGATTATGTGGAATTCTGATACTCTGTTATGTCATATGCTCTGTTTTGTTTTGTCCACATAATCATGAATATCTGAAATTATATAAGACAAGGTGTACATGTAGGCACATGATAATATGATTTGACTCTAATATAACGTTCGATTTGACACATTCTTATATATGACACGACTTTGAGGTTATTTTAAGAAAGACATCTTGTAGTAGGTTGACTAGCTTATACTATAATTATGACATGAAACCGATAGATTATGATAACATCACTTTTGCTTAATTATATGATAAATTATGGTTAGAATTTCTGATGCTTGTTGGGCCTGTTAAGACTCACACTTGCCTAACATATTTTCAAGAGATCAGGAGCCAGAGTTAGGCTTGCCTTCGGACTCTGATCGTGAGGAGTAGATTCCGTTGGATAGTTAGTTTTTATTTTGCTAATAAATTATATGTGTGGGTTGGCTCTTAAAGCCTATTAGATCGATTAGCGATCTTGATTTACTTTTCTTTCAGTTCTCCGTACTATGATAATTCTATTATGGTTATGGACATTGTATTATAAGTTGGGATGGTTATTCATTATAGTTCTACAATGATGAAGTTCGGGAATGTCTTACTCTCAACATGTGTGTATGTGATGGGTTTATCCCCTGTGACGTGTCACCTAGTCCGATGTGAGTTGGTCTAACTGGACCAGGTCAGGGGGCATTACAGAGGATGTCCAGGAAGACAACGCATACCTTGATGGTACACACCGTACCGGGACAAACCCCGAGCACAATGTTCCTAGCTCACAAAGAACCTGGGGTACCCGACTAGAGAGGCATTTCAGAATAGGCGTCGTACCACCAAACTCAGCAAACACACAAACCATGTCAAACACTTGACATACTTTTGAAACTTGTATTCATATACCACAATAATTCATACTCTAAACTTGCTCATCATTGGTCATCACATGACCTCCATTGCATCAACATACCACGATACACATAAATCACATAACCTTAATATAGTAGCATAATCAACATGATTAACATAATCATAACCTGATCTATTAATCTAAGTCATGCTTTACTAACATTAAACACACTTAAACATCTTAAAACCCCATTAAATAACTAGGGCTAGGTCCACATAGGACCCTCATCGCCCAAAGCTTTACAATGCACCTTGGCCAGAAGAACGCGATGGGGTCTACTATCACGTTAATAACGCGACAGCCTGATAGACCGCAATCACACACACAGAAACACGACAGAACACACCGTCGCATCAAGAACGCAACTGCCCGATAGGCCGCGTTCACAAAGAAGAACGCAACGGGGTCCACCGTCGCGACAAGGACACGACCCCCCGATTCGTCGCCTTCACAGACAGAAACCCTATTTTGCGGCTTTCATACAGAAATCACCTCAAATCCTCATTTCCATGCAAACCAAGCTTCTACAAACCAATTAAACTATACTAGGAACACAACCACACAATGATTCATGCTTAACATGCCTTAAACCATTCAAATAACACGAATAAAACAAGGGAAGTCCCTACCAACAAGAAGAACTCGAAGAACGAGACTCGATCGACATTTCCCATGCTCCGGGCAACCTCATCACGTGGAAATCACACCAAACGAACATCTCCCAAGCTGAAATCGTCGGAAATCGCCGCAGCAAACCTCTCCCTGGCCGAACAGAGCTTCCTGCTCTGTTTGGCCGGAGGGCCAAACTTATCCCAACCGAAAACAAGAACATGATGTAGCTGCCTGTCGCCTTAAAAATGCGACAGACCAAACCGTTGCCTTCCAAAAACTCGACATGCCATGCTTCATAAAGGCGGTGCGGAGAACGCGACGCAGGAGACCGTCCCATTTAAAATGCGACACCCCACCTTGTCGCGTTCAGAACCAGTGAACCTGTGGGCTATTTGGGTCTGGATTTCAGGCCCACAACACCCACACCACGCACGGGGAACCACAACCAAGGCTCTATGATCCCACATTGGCCATGATCACCACACCAGAACCAATAAACCCGGATCCGAGTGACCACGATGTTACATTACTACCACCTAAAAAGAAATGTCGTCCTCGACATTCAAGAAGGAACCATTCAGACTACCATCTAAAAAAAAATAAAGTCATTCACAGAACAAGAAGGATACATTTCTTCTGCACTTATCTTTCAAACCGTTCTGCTTTAACTGATATATTCTGTGCATTCCTTTGCTCATTCTGCTTTCTTTCCCCTTTTAATTCATTTAACAACTTTTTTGTCCTGACTGGTTCAATTTGCCCTACGTTAAAACTGAAACCATTCTATCCTACCACCTTGGACTCAACCTACTGCCACATTTTCCTGGCTGTGTTTACAACATTGCCTGTTCATAACCTTTTATCATAAACTGCTATCGGTACTGACTTGTCATTGTTGTTCCTTTATCGGTTTATCATTGCTACCTGCAATTCTACCCTATTTTATTCATATTCTGGAATGTCAATCCTTCTTAAAAACCACTGCCTCTATAATTAATTATGCAAAAACCTCAATTTGGAAAAACTTCAAAACCTGTGGATCCTAAATCTGCCATGCTTTTGTTGCGCTACTCTGATTACATCGAATATTTGCCTAAATACTTTACTAACACTGCTCTCATTATCCTTACCACTCCTTGCCATTTCTGCTACCATTCCTACGTTGAATGAGTTCAATTCTAATTTTATCTGCTTACCAGAACCATCTATTAAGAACTTGAAACATATAATCAATTACCACTAGAAGAAAATGCCTGAGTTTCTGGAATACTTCAATTCTATTTCACTTCCATCTATACTATATACTTGAATTCTGAATTCTGCCATACTATCACTATCATATTTTGCTCTTTTCTGTTCATCGAAAATTACAATCTAGTTGGCCAATCAAACTGAATCTGTAGTTTTTTAAAGTAACTTATTCGTACTGCCGTGATACTATACCCTCTCATCAAGGAACAAAACTGTTCAATCCATTCTGTACATGCTCTGCCACTAACTCTGCCCAACTCTTTCAACTCTCTACTAATTGATCCCAAAGTCTTCTCTACTCAACTAATCAAACCTTGTTGTTTACATTATGCAATTTTCTGACTTCAAAAAGTTCTAACTGTATAGATTACTTATCCTTCCTACCATAATCTTATTTATTTTTTATTCCTTACTCAACCTACCTTTGCTATCACCTCAAAATTTGAAATTACTTTATGGAAAGAATACCTCTGTTCCACTGAATTACTAATTCTATACTGCCACATAAACTATTACTACACATTACCTTAGCTTTCTGACTGTAACCACTTTATAATCTACCATACTCATCTTTTCCTCTAATCAATAACACTGAACTTTTAGATTTACTGCTAACTACATCAAACACAACATGATCTCTGCGAGGTGCTCTCTTTAATTATTATGTTATCTGGCTAATCTCACTGTACCATTCAAACTTTGTAATTCATATTATAACTCTTCTTAACATACATTTACCTTTCACTGAAACACTGCCAAACCTGGAATCCGAATACTGGTTTCTTTTAAATGCAATAACCTGACCTTCCTGATCCTTCTAATCCATATTGCTATCTCACAATCTCAATAATTGTTCTTCCAATTATCTTGCAATATCATTTCATTCTCAATGACTATCAACACCACTACTGTGATATATTCATTAGTATCAACTCTTTCCAAATTCTCTGATTATTTAGCAAAACTCTTATTCTTTCACTCTCTGTTTCTTTATTCTGCACAACCTAACATTTCTTATATGTTTTCCCAACTGGCTTACCTTCCCTGTCTGATCCTTTCCACTGAGAAATCCTATTCCAAATTCTTAAAATCATAACACTACTCATCACTTCTTACCTTATCTATATCCTGACTTTAATCCTTTTCTAGTACATATATTTACCTTAACTGTTACCATATACTGAACACCTCTACAAAACACCACAAACTCTTTTTGTAACACTACAACACATAATAAATATTTTTGCTAACAACAACAAACTATCATTCAAAACTGCCCTCTGCTTACTCATTACTAATCCTCAACTGTTGCACTATACTGAATACCTCATAATATCACAAAATCTTTCTATAACACTTCCATATCTAACAAATGCTTCTGCTAACGGCCACAAATTGCCATTCAAAACTACCATCTGCTTACTTATTACTATTCTTCAACTAATCCTAGAAATCCATTCTAGTTCAACAACTTTTCCACTTGCTCTTCTTTTAAATAACAATTCTCATGTCTGCACTTTTCATAATCTTGAACAAATCCTTTTAACACTGATAACCATTTCTGATCACAAAGCACACTTAAACCCACTGCCACAAGTTACTACTCCTATGTTTACTAATACCTCATTTGAAGCTGGTATGAACCACTTAATCATCTGAAATCTTCCATATCGCTAATCACATTATCATCTGAACTATTTCTCAATACTCACTGACACAAATCTCAAACATATCAAATCCTTTACATTTGACAATCTTTTACACAACACTGTCTTTACACTATAATACTATTTCCACTATAATTCCTTTTACACATATACACAACCATTGCTACACACCTGTCTCTGCTGATCCTCTATTTCACTAAAACACTTTCACTACACTAAATCATATCTTTCTCAGAAAATAATTTTACCCTTACTAAACAACGCCACTGAATTTACCAATTCTTTCTCAACTTCCACTGCTTACCAAATCAATTTACAACAGCTCACATATGCACCTACTTACATTGATCCCCATACTGAACTACCAGACACTATTACCTCTTTTAACAACCTTGTTCTCAAACCCACTGCCACAATTTACTCTTCTAGTCAATTGTACATTGTCTGAAAATCAATTCCATTCATGCCATCTCCTCTATTTCTCGAAATATTGGTCATTCTGTCTTCTGACTTAATATCCAACCTTTATTAACACCAACAACAAATACCTCAAAAATCTTTACTATAATTTATTCAATCTTCCTAGTTGAGAACCTTTGCACAACCATACCTTTCTATAACAAACTAGCATACTGATAAAATCACATAAACTGAACCACTGCTCACCACACCAGCTCTCAACATCTCACTAGTAACTGCCAATCTCACAAACACATGCAAACAATTTACACACCAAAAACTCATGCGAAAACCACACAAAACCACAAACTCACTACCAATACCGGACATTAAACCATGTTTTGAGACATTATAACCTTAATGTCTTTTCATATTCTAACTGGACCATGCTTTGATACCAACTGTAGCAACCATGGATATTTATGCCCAACAAGGCTCCATATCCTGACTCTCCTCTCGTGAACGAACTGAAGTCTTGCAAGGGATAGCTCACACAAGTGTCCAGTGAAAATATAAAAGATAATCACAAGAGTATAAGATATAAGAAAGAACATGTATTCATACTCATTAACCACAAATTACATTGTCCCAACACATTATTACTTGTCTGAGAGATATGTACAACTAATTGGGACATACCCCGAGGGAGCAAAGCTCACACAACAACAACTACAACTCATCTGCTGGTGGTACAAGTCTGCCACGACGCCACTGCAAACCAAACACTCTGCTAACACCTGAAAAGAACTGTAAGGGAGTGAGCCTCAATAAGTAACAGGCTCAGTAGGGACTTCCCTAAAACAACAACAAACTAGTAACAACAAAAGGAACCGAGACCTCAACCCTTAAGGGTTTCACTGGCAACACAGATGGTAAAACTACAACAAGCTTGCAATAAACCTCATTAAATTGCATTAAACCATAAACACTCTAGCTAATCCAACTTACATAAAATTAAGGGAAATCACAGGACTAGACAGGAACCACCAGTCCACCACGACAGCTGAAACTCACACAAACAAACCATCAACGGAAACACCAGGACTGGTAACCATGAGCCAGTCCACCACGCACACTGGGATACTAAAATACATCGAAGAACAACTCACGGAAAGGTAAAAACTCGACAAGTGGAGGGTCACACAACACGACCTCCATAGAGCACCACTCCACCTCAACATCTGAAAAGACTGGCACACCGCGTGCCACCACAATCGGATACTCACGAAGGGTATAGGTACCTGAAACCACAAGGTACCACAACCGAACCACAATCACCACTGTGCCACCAGCACAACACACAACAAACGAACACAAACCACAACCGGTGAGTCACCACTCACAAGCCACAACCACTGACAAAGTTCGAGTTGGAAGGAACGATGCCACCACACGGGTAAAGACTATTGGTTCATGATGCCAGTATCCAACCTGGACAACACAACACAAGAACTATCTCTCAGTCTCGTAGTCAAGGATGAAAGGTTCAACTGCCGCTCCACAACCACACAGTAAAGCCAATAAACTGTGGAGACTAACCCACACTACACCTGCAAACCACACAACTGCAGGCCCATGCCTGGCACCTTTAGAGACTATGGCCTGAGCTATCTAAAGTGAGGCACTGAAAAACAGGACTAGCTGGGGCCCAGTACGTCTACTGGTGTCCATACCCCCAACCACGAGCGTGCTACAAGCGACCGAACACAACCACAACACACAAGTCGTTGCCCCATTGTCGTCTTTCCCTCAGTCGGATGTACAACTCAAACAAAGGAGTGAGGATGTCCAGGAAGATGATCCAGATCTCAATGGTACACACCGTACTGGGACAAACCCCGAGCACAACGTGCCTGGATCACAAAGAACCTGGGGTACTTGACTAGAAAGGCATTCCGGAATAGGCGCCGGACCACCAAACTCAACAAACACACAAACCATGCCAAACACTTGACATACTCCTGAAACCTATATTCATATACCATGATAATTCATACTCTAAACTTGCTTGTCATTGGTCATCACATGACCTCCATTGCAACAACAAACCACTATACACATAAATCACATAACCTTAATATAGTAGCATAATCAACATGATTAACATAATCATAACCTGATCTATTAACTTAAGTCATGCTTTACTAACATTAAACACACTTAAACATCTTAAAACCACACTAAATAACTAGGGCTAGGTCCACACAGGACCCTCATCGCCCAAAGCTTTACGATGCACCTCGATCAGAAGAACACGACGGGGTCTACTGTCGCGTTATTAACGTGACAGCCTGATAAACTGCAATCATACACACAAGAATGCGACGGAACACACCGTCGCATTAAGAACGCGACGGCCCGACAAGCCGTGTTCACAAAGAATAATGCGACGCGGTCCACCGTCGCGACAAGGACGCGATGCCCCAATCCGTCGCCTTCACAGACAGAAACCCTATTTTGCGGCTTTCATACAAAAATCACCTCAAATCCTCATTTCCATTCAAACCAAGCTTCTAAAAACCAATTAAACTATACTAGGAACACAACCACACAATGATTCATGCTTAACATGCCTTAAATCATTCAAATAACACGAATAAAAACAAGGGAAGTCCCTACCAACAAGAAGAACTCAAAGAACGAGACTCGATTGGTGTTTCCCATGCTCCGGGCAACCTCCTCACATGGAAACCACATCAAACGAACATCTCCCAAGTTGAAATTTTTGGAAATCACCATAGCAAACCTCTCTTCGTACGAACTGAGCTTCCTTCTCTATTTGGTCAGAGGGCCAAACTTATCCCAACTGGAAACAAGAACATGACGTAGCTGCCTGTCGCCTTCAAAATGCGACAAACTTAACCATCGCCTTTCAAAAACTCGACATGCCACACATCAGAAGGAGGTGCGGAGAACGCGACGTAGAAGAGCGTTGAGTTCAAAACGCGACACTTCGTCGTGTCGCGTTTACAACCAGTGAACCTGTGGGCTATTTGGGTCCAGAATTTAGGCCCACAACACCCACGCCACACACAGGGAACCACAACTAAGGCTCTATGACCCCACATTGTCCATGAGCACCACACCAGAACTAATAAACTTGGATCCGAGTGACCACGACATTACATAAAAATGCAAGTAATAGTCAGTAAGAAAACCACGACTAGCAATGTAATCATGAGATGTCCAATCAATTCGTGAAATCATGTGAGCAAGATGATCATTCATAAGAGATTGTCACGCTAGAAAGTAACATGGCCAATTAAGCAACAAAGTCAATAGTACTAGAGAGAGAACAATCAAGATTGTATGGGAAAGTTCTTTCATGCAAGAAGGTCACTAGAGTATCGTTCAAGATAGAAAGATAGCATTGGGAAATACAAGCACGCAGGACATTTCACTAGCAAGTACTTTGAGTAACCCGCTCTGGGCACTCCACAAGAATATCATACAGGGTCTACTGGTTCCTCATGCAAGTACGTCCTTCAGCCACTCGGGTTAAGGACCAGCACATAGTAGCAAGAACAAGTCAAGTCTAGCAAGTTTATCACATGTAACAAGTACGTGCCATGCCAAGCACCAATCATGATTCCACACCACACCAGGCAACACGACTTTGTTAGGGGATCAGCCTAACAATCAACTCCTGGGGTAACGAACATCTTTGGGAAACTGGGCAATCAACACCTTGGGGTAAACACGACTTTGTCGGGAGCAAATCCGACAATCACACCCATAGGCAACACGACTTTGCCAGAATCTCCAGGACCAAATACGGGCCCTACAATCAGGTTTGTATTGCACAACATTGGCATATACCCCAATGAGCCCGTCGACCCATGGGTAACGAGAATGAGTTTTAAGTCCATGTCTCCAATATCATTGATGTACTTCAAGAACATATCATAAGAAGGCATGTCAACAAGAATAGACTGGTTGAGAGAGTTCAAGACTATCATGTCAATAGTAATGATTATCGAGAGTGTCATGTCAAAAATGAAATAGAGTTCAAGGGTACTTTGGGAATATTGAGTTAAGAGTTCAATCTGGCAGCATAACGGTGCATTTACATAAATTCTATCTTTAATTAATAGCTTGGTTTCATGTGTGATATTCGATCACTTCGAGAAAGTCATGATGAGAGAGAGAAGTGCACACTAACATCGGGGAACTTCATGGTACAACCTGCTCGTAGGCCATGTGAGAATCCATGGTCAAAGGAGACTTACAGAGGCCTTGATCAAGGGATCACTAGTCTGGCAAAAGAAATATGTGACAGCCCTAGATATTTATGCCCAATAAGATTCCATATCCAAGTCTGCCTCCCGCGATCGGACCGAAGTCTCGCAAGGGATAGCTCGTACACATGTCCAGTAAGAATATAAAAGACAACCACAATAGTATAAGACACAAGAAAGTGCATGTGCTCATAACTGTATATAATAATTTACAACTGTCCCAATACATTATTACATGTCCAATAAAAAGAGTACAACTACCTGGGGTATACCCTGAGGGAGCACAAGCTCACACAATACGACTAACTCTACTGCTGGTGGTACAAGTCTGTCACAACGCCTCCGCTAACCACACAAACGGAAAGCCCTGAAAAGAATTGTAGGGAAGTGAGCCTCAACAAGTCACTGGCTCAGTAGGGACCACCCAAAAACAACATACAAAACAGAAGGGACCTCAACCCCAAAGGGTCTCACTGGCAACACCGATAGCCAAACCATATTATGCTCTCATTAAATCATAATTCATTACAACTAAACATAATTTCAGAAAGGAATAGGGACAAAAGGATTAGCACAACACCACTAGTATGCTCAACAACTGAATTTCCTAGGTCATAGACCTCACGAGCTAATCATTACAATTTACAACAACTGGTCGCCTAAGCCACAAGCCTTACAGTCCAACCACAGCCTAGACTACAAGCTTCATAGGCAACCTACCCATGTAGAGTAACAGGACTAGCATCAGCTAGCCAATCCACCTCACACCAACACCTCACACCAAAACCATAATTGAAAGCTTACCCGAAGGCGAGTAAAACACAACATGTGAAAGGTCACTCCACAGACCTCCATAGAACACAATTCCACCACTACACCAGAAAAGGCTGGTACACGAAGTACCACAACACACAGTTACCCACGAAGGGCACAGGTACCTACTACCACGAGGTACCACCACGGAACCACAACCTGAACCGTGCCACCACTAGGGCACACCACAACGGGTAAAACCTCAACCAACCAATTATACACACAAGCCACCACCAGTGGCAAAGCACGAGTCGGAAAGAACGACGCCACCATACATGAACGGACTACTGGTTCATGACGCCAGTATCCAACCTGGACAACACAACACAAGAACCACCTCTCAGTCTTGTAGCCACGGACACACAGTCCAGCTACAGCTCCACAAGCACACAAAGAAAGTCAACCAACTGTGGAGACCAACCAACACCACACCTACAGACCACATAGCTGCAGGTCCATGCCTGGCACTTTTAGGGACTCCGGCCTGAGCTCCCTAAAGTGAGGCATTGGAAACACAGAACTAGCTGGGGACCAGTACGTCTACTGGTGTCCGTACCCCCAACCACGAGCGGGCTACAAGCGACCAAACACAAACTCTCAAGTCTCTGCCCTCTGTCGTCTTTCCCTCAGCTGGACGTACAACTAGGGGTGTTCACTATTCGGTTCAAACCGAAAAACCAAACCGAACCGACCGATTCGGTTTGGTTTGGTTCGGTTTGAACATGCAAAAAATTGGTTTAGTTCCAAACCAAACCGAAAAAGAAAATTCGGTTTGGTTCGTTTTCTAACCTCTAAAAACCAAACCAAACTGATTAAACTGAATTATAATAATAAATTTTAATTTGTATATATCTATCAATTTTTTTCAATATATTTACGCAAAAATACATATTATGGAGGTTAATATGGTTATCAACATTTAATACTTCATTTCAAATATTATTTGATAGTGATTTATTAGAGAAACAAGTGATTAAACATTTAAAATCTTATTTAAGACTAAGAGAATGTAAAGGCCTATTTATTTTCAAGTTAAACTGTTGGTTTCAAGGGATTTCGGTTTGGTTTGGTTTAGGTTGAGTCCGAATTTGGTTTGGCTTGGTTTCCTAAAAATCTCCTATAAACCAAACCAAACCAAACCATGAACACCCCTACAACTCAAACACAGGAGTGAGGGTGTCCAGGAAGATGACACAGACCTCTATGGTACACACCGTACCAGAACACGCCCCGAGCACAATGTGCCTGGCTTACACAGAACCTGGGGTACCCAACTGAAGAGGCATTCTGGAATAGGCGCCGGACCACCAAACTCGGCAACGCACAAACCACGATATATACATATATAATCTTTCAGGAATAGCTTGTCCCCGGTCACTATGTGACCTACAAGCTAACCTACACAGACATATAAGAACCACCTTAACCATTAATGATCTGGCCTATCATTGATCATCTCATGACCTCCATTGCCATATTAAACACAATTTATAATAACCACATAATAATCATGCACTAACTCTTAACCCTACACATACATTTCTACTTAAACCATCTTAAATAACCTATAAAAGACATCAAAAGACTGAGGCTAGGTTCACGCTGGAACCTCACTGCCCTACCACCACAAACTAACCACAGAAGTTAAATCACAACGAACACAGGCGTCGTACTACTCACCATGCACACACAAACCACATGCACAACGCTCAAACCACGTGAACAACACGCTCTTCGAGTGCTACATGTGCCAATGCACCGCTTACCAAAGCCATACACAACACATAACGATAATCCGATAACGATACACCATGCACAAACATATAGCCCTCGGGACCCTTAACGCGACAGGGTCCTTGGTCGCCTTCAGAACGCGACGGGTCGGGCTGTCGCGTTCCGAACGCGACACCATGGTCCGTCGCCTTCACAGGAGAAACCCTAATCCGGGATCCCATCTCCGGATCTCCCATACAAACCATATAAAACGATGTAAAAACTCAGTTTTCATGCTTTACTCAATGTCCTAGCATGATATCTATTGTTTATAAAGTGATTAACAAACTATTCATGCTTCACATGCAATTCACACCGTAAAACAGGGCAGAATCTCCCTACCTTCGCGAAGAATGGCGACCACGCGACGTTTCCCCCGCTCCGCACGACGTCCTCGCGGTGAGACCACTCCGCAAAAACTGCTCCCTGGCCGAGCAGAGCTTGCTGAAGCTCTGTTCGGACGACCTCAACTAAAAAAGCATAACAGTTGGGAATGCGATGTAGCCTATCGTCGAGACAAGAATGTGACGTAGAAGGCCGTCTCCTTCCCACTGCCGACGTTAGCACGCTGCCCAGCTCGCGACACGCAGCGGACATGCAGACGAAGACCGCTCCGCGACGGCAACCAGAACACGATACCCAGAACTGTCGCGTTCAGAACGCGATGCCAGGCTTTGTCGCGTTCACAGACAGAGAACCTGTGAGCTCTTTGGGCCCAACCTGCCGGCCCACAAAGCCTCACAACCTACGAAAACACCTATAACACACGTCATTGGCCACACACTGGACACCAAACCCGCTAAGCAAGGATCCACGAAGATCCGAAAAATGTGCGACGTTACATTACTATCACCTAAAAAGGAATGTCATCCTCGACATTCAAAACTAACCACAGTAAGCCGGACTATCACCTAAAAAGAAAGTAAACCATATACAAAACAAGTAGGATACGCTTTCTCTGCACTTGCCTTTCAAACTATTATGTGCTGATTGACTTAGTCTGCTCATTTCTGTGCCTGTTCCACTCAGTCACCAATCTGATTCACTTTACCTTTCAACCGTAGGCAATTCTACCCTGTTGTTGGCGCTTTATCTCCTTGGAATCGACCTATTTCCACATTTTCCCGACTGTGTTTGCAATACTTCTTTCTGAGCCGCTTCACTTGCTCAAAATCTTTTACTGAATACTACCATTCTGAAGTGCACTGCTATATAGAACCAGCTTTACATTCTTAGATTCTCTGGTGCCATACCATTATTCGCCTTTCATTGCCAATGGTTACTCTGCCTCAACCTTATTCACATTCTCAATTGCCAGCTTCTCAGAGAAAATCATATTACGATAACTGAATTTCCTGTTTCTTTATATCATTCTACACATAGTATTTCAATTCATATCTGATCAAAAACCAATGTTTCTTTACCCAACTATGCAACCTTCCTTTAATCAGACAAGCTTTGGATATCCTGCGAATATTAAATCCTTCTTGCTTTCCATGCTTTCGTTGCGCCACTCTGATTACACCGGACACTTGGCAAAACATTTCACAAATTCTATCCTTATTATCACTTTCCATCACTTTTCTTTTTCACTATTATTCTGACTCCAGCTAGACCCAATTCTAACTCTATTTGCTTCACAAATCCTTTGATTCAATCAATCAACACTAGAAGAAAATTACCTAAATTTCTGAACTGCTTTCTTTAATACTCCAATTCTAGTTGTGCCACATATTTGAATTCTAAATTCTGCCATACCGCTATTGACATATCTTGCTCTTCGTATACTTTCCTTGTTAAAATAACATTATCTGGCTAATTTAATCAATCTATTACATAACCTTTCAAAATATCCACTTTCATTACTGTGACACTGCACTCTCTTTATTGGGAAAATAAAATTGCTCAACTACCACTGCACATTTTCTACTTTCAACTTTGCCAAACTTTCTCTCAATCAGGTGCCACCTGATTTCGAGTTGTTCACCGTTTAACTGATTACACTTTAATTCTGATTTCTATACATTCCTTACTCTTTCTGATCTATTCTGCCATATTCTAATCTGCTTACTATTCTTTAACTGATCTGCTGAGACTTTTTACTTCAAACTATGGAGATATCTTTATAATAAAACTCATCTATTCATCTGGATCACTTTACTGTATATTGCTACATAAATTCTTACTGCACAGTTCTTGAATCATCTGACTATCATTGTTCATCTACCCCATTCTTTCTTCATTTAGTCATTAATACTAGACTTTAATTTTACTGCCAACCTCATAATACCATTTTTGCAAAGTATTTCTCTTAATTATTCTGCTAACTGACTAATCTCACTGTGCCATTTACACTGCAATCCTTCCGGATATACAATCATCTTTCACTAAATTGCTACCATAACCTGAATCTGGAACCGATCTCTGTAAGTATAATTACTTGCTCTGCCTTCCACATTATTGCTTTACTGCCAAATACAAACAATTTCACTCTTATAGCGCATTTACAAACATCCATTCACAATCTGCCTTGCTGTTCCTCTCAACTCGATATTCTTTAACTGCTTCTCAACTGATTCATCTCTTTCTATTCTGACTTGCATAGCTCTAACTTATTCCAATTATTCTTAACTTTAACCTCAATCTTTTTCTGACACAAACTTTACCTCTATGTTTCCACAAACTGTATCCGACTGCTTAACATTACTAATCTTATCTTCAACATTGAAATCCTTTACAAATCATTCTGTGAAATCTTCACAAACTGCCACTTATCAAAAGAATATGTTTCTTGTAAAATTCTCAGAAAAATCCAACTACACACTACTCTTCCTTTACTCTTTCTTTGCCCAACTGGTCACCTTAATACATGCTTACATAGATCTCTATATCAAATTTCCTATTATCTTCATTATTCACAATAACACTATTCTCAAACTCTTTACTGCAACTATTATTAATCACAAAGTACACTTAATCTGATTGTCACACATCTCTGCTCCTTTGTTTACCAGTACCTCATCTCAAACTGAACTGTCTCACACAGTTATTCCAAACCTTCCATAACGCTAATCACATTATTATCCACATTGTTCCTTAACACTGATTAATACAGATCTTAAATATTACTTCTGCTAAAGTTCTCAATTACAATTCACACACTTAACAATCTTCATCACGCACACATTTATTCCTCATTACTAACACTATTTCACTGTTTCTTTATCACATTATTACCCTATATCTGTCTCTACCAACTCTGTATCAGGTATCTTACAAAAAATACATTCAGATCATATCTTTTTCAGAACACACTTTACCTTCTCTAAATAACACAACTAAATTCACTAATTCAATCAATTCCTGTAACTGAAAACCTTTAAACAACTATACTTTAATTGCAGACTGGCACACCAGTATAACCACTCAACTTATACCACTAACCACATCATTTCCCTGCCATTACTAATAACTGCCAATGTAACGACCCACTTTATATCGGTATGATTATACCAATCCTCACCGGTCCAAAGGGCGTCATTACAGTGGGATAATACCCAACACTAAACGATAGGTTGATATGTACATGAATAACAAATGAGTACATCGAAAATATAAAAGACATGACTCATCTCATTCCATCATCATCACACATTCCACAGTCTATATAGCAATGAAATAAAAGATAAAGTCCACATTATTACATTTCCAAATGAAAAATATTGCCTCTTACATTGCCCATATGAATAACATTATTCATACTATGAAATAAAACAACTACTAAAAAGTCTCCATAGGTAACTACCCCTCTTTTTTGGCGTCGATCTTCACTACACCCTCCTCAGGCACTGGAACACCTGTCACACCTATACGCCGAAGCAAGTATGAGTCTAAAAAGACCCAGCAAGCAATCTAAAGACAACATTCTTACACATATCACACACTTGTTACGCTATTAAACAATAAGGAACACATGGTATCTTCTAAACAATAATTAAATTTACATGGTGCATACTTTATGATACTTAAACTACTATGCATACAACCTACACATGCTTTAAACTAACACATGCTTATTGTAAATCATGGATAATAAACATATGCTTACACATGCTTCCTATTCATGTTCATTAACTCAATTCATATAGCCAACCATAATTCATATTAATCACATTCTTAACATAATCACATATTCATGAATGTCCTATAACATGCTTTATGATCTCATACTTTACTCAAATCATTGCACAATTCTACAATTTAAATCATGGAAATATGTACAAGGTACATGACACTCCTAGCATGATTTCTAACCAATTCCTCATGCAATTATAACATTTTATCACACATTTAGCTTGCTGTTTTAATGTAAAATTTATCATATTCTCTTGACACTTGCACATGGATTATATTAACTACACAACATGATACTAAACGTTCTATCAAAATTAACCTTAATCATATTAATACATGCATGACATGAACATATGCACTCTTATCTTTGGTTTCACATGCACTTCCTCTCTCATTGACATTCACTTGCACTTGAGGATAAACCTGGTACATGCTTTATATAACTTAAACAACTAAGTATAAAACTTATAACATGTTTTCTACATCTTTTATTCAACATGCTTCAAGATTGAAATCTCATTCAAACCCTTTTTCAACTATACATACTTTAGGCATGGCATTAAACATAAATTAAATAGCATACCTAGCATGGATTCTAATCATTTTCACATGCATTTAACACCAATATACATACCTTTTGCTTGCTGTTTTGACATGAATTAAACACATTCATATGGTTTACACTTATTCACATGGTAACACATTCATTTAACACTTTCACATTACACATCTTTCACATTTCACATTTGTTTGCACTTACACATGATTTCATACATTTTTCACATGACTTTCACTTACACGTTCACATGTCACATCACTTGCATTTATCACGTGCCACATTCACATGTCACTTACACATTATTCACATGTTACACTTTTTACACTTAACTTGTCATGACACATAGTCCTAACCACCATCTAGAGGAACACATAGCACATATCACATACACATTCACATATCACATATCCATCGCCCAGCCAATGCAGTGACGAATCTAGGTAACTGCGCAGAACTGGGAGAAGCCCTCTCCACCCTAACCAGTGGTACTTGTCCACCTCAAGGATTTCATCCTAATGCCCTTAGGATATCACACAAATGTTGAGCCATCCCATAGGGACTTTTCTACAGTATGCTCTCAGACCTCTATGGTAGCAGTGTCAATCCCAGCTCACTTTTACATTAAGCACATTATCACAATTATTACATTTATTTATATTGATCACATGCACTATTTATCACTTTTACACACACACTTTTAGATAATTACACACTATTACATTGTTTACACATTTCATGCTCATGCACTTAAACACACACACATGCTTCAGTTTTACCTAACATGATGCCACTGTTCACAGTACTAAACAACTCATACCACAGTCTTAATCATGCTGTTATCATTGCATCATACAAGGACTAAATTTAATATGCTCAATTTGGCAAATATTCATTGTTAAATCAACAACTGTACTTATTGTCATCCAAACAAGACGAAAATTTTATCATAGATTGCAAATAGATAATACATCATGTTCTCAATTTTTTAGATTTTTCAGACTGGTACACTAATTATAATAATTAAAATAGGTATCATGCATTTTTACCAAGAAACTCATTCCGCTTGGTCTACATTCATACAGTCGGTTCTAGTAGTTCAGAAACCTGAAAATAGTCATCATGCTATCATGTAAAAATTATGAAACCCTAACTCACAACAAACTATTTTTTTTACAAGATTAAATTGGGTTATTTTATGCTCACAGTTCAATTACAGGAATTTTAATAATTAACACAAATAACAGAAATTCGGTACCTCCTCATGATTTGACCTACTCTCTGTACTTGACCACATATAAAATTTATAGCATGCATAGACCATCACAAGTTCGAATACAATCACACAATGTAAAAATTAGGGTTTTGTGAAACCCAGACGAACTTGGCGGCACACAGGTGGTCGCCAACAGGGGTTAACAGCACTATCTGTTGCCACTGACCTTGGACCTTAATGGTAGAAATGTTGCCGTTAAGTTCCTGTCTGCAGAAGTGCAGACAGAATGCACAAACACAAAAGAAATGGTGTTCCATAACTCGAATAAAATCTAGAAAAATCCTTTGGACTTAGGGGACATGTATAGGAATGAAATCTATCGATCACTTGCCTGAGAATAAATCTAAGAAGGTCTAGATTCGTCAGTGAAGCCCTCCTAAACTCCTCCTGAATCCGGTCTGTTTGCAGATATAGATGGATCTCTGGGGTCGATGATGCTTCCCCAATGTATGGACTATCCTCCCGTCGGTGCAGATCTCCAGAAAACCCTTCCAGTCTACGGATCCAGCTCTCCAAAGAACAACTTTTCTCCACAGAAACCCTAGCTTCACCAAAGGCCCAAAAGACTTAACTCGGCCGAAACAAGGTGATTTTATAGAGCTAGGTGGGTTGGGTATGCTTTAGGGTAGGTTCCCTATAGTTTTAGATGGGTTTCCTAAACTGGAACCGGAGGAAATGTAGTCACACACACACACACATCAATGGTTAGATAGTATATGCACAACATTTTTAAAATACAATATGCATAAAGTTAAATAAGACTATATATACAATAATAATTAATATGCATGTGCACACTTAAATAGATATTAATTTGCATGTGCACACTATATATATATATATATATATATATATATATATATATGTGTGTGTGTGTGTGTGTGTGTGTGTGTGTGTGTGTGCATACATGCGCATAAGTAAATAAATATTTATAACATACACAAGGTTAACTAAATATAATGTAAATGAAATTTGAGGGTCTCACACTCTCCCCCCCTTGAAAAAGATCTTCATCCTCGAAGATCGGATCGAGTACCTTTGGTGACGTCGTTGATGTCATCTTCGGCTAACACATTCTCCTTGACTGGTGCTTGTGGCTCTGCTGCTGGCTCCTTTATTGCCGTTGCTGTTACACCTCGTGGATCGAACTTCTTCAGCCTCAGACATTCTCTAATCCGATGGTCCTTACTGCCACACTTGAGACACCTTCCTTCCTTTGTCCAACACAGGTTTCCGCCATGATGCTTACTGCAGTGCATACACTTGGGTTTCTAGCTAGCTGTAGAGGCCGCTGACTCTGCTGCGCTGAGAGCCTTGTCTTGAGTGCGGGGGTCGCATTCTAAAAGTCTCGCTCTCAATGATGGTTTGAGTCTCATTATGAAATTTCTCACCTTGCGCCTCTCCTCATGCTCCCTAACCCTAGCATCACGCTTACTACTGCTCGTCATTGCTTGCGAAACAATTAATCTAGTTAGAATCTAAGTTACTAAATCCTAACTATTTTCTTAGCTATCTTCTTTTCATTATTAAATAATTTCTACATATATGGAAAAATTCCTATAAAGACTTTGCAATATTGTAAAGATGATGGTTTATTCATGTACAATCTCAACCTTGGGCTCTGATACCATCTCTGTAACGACCCACTTTATATCGATACGATTATACCAATCCTCATCGGTCCAAAGGGCGTCATTACAATGGGATAATACCCAACACTAAACGATAGGTTGATATGTACATGAATAAAAAATGAGTACAGCGGAAATATAAAAGACATAACTCATCTCATTCCTGTAATCACAGGGATTGTGCTTCCCCTCGACACATTAACGGATATTAAATCTAATGGTATGAAAGTAAGGAATGTGATCGCCACCTAGAGTATTGCCTAAATGAATAAAATAACACGGGCTAACTACTCTAGGAAAAAGGGGAAGAGAATAGAGGAATACCTGCTAACGCGGTCATCATGGCTGACGCGTCTCTTGTCGCGTCGCCTTTCCCTGTCGCGTTCTCTTCTGGTGTGGGAGATAATGAGGGAGACCTCCTTCCCTTCCTCCGGCCGGCCAGAGGACGAGAGCTCCTCGTAGTACCTTGTTTGTATGCCTGCCAATCAAAGAGAAACAACAAAGAAAAGCCCTATTAGAAAATGATTAGTGTAGCAACTATTCTAAAAATAAAGGAAACAAACCAACATGGAAGGGACGAACCTGGGGGGGGGGTGGCTTTTAAACCCCTAGGGTGTGTGGAAACGTGGGTGGAAAGTGGAATGTAATCTATCTAAAATGCATGTAGAAATGAAGAAACAAAGAGAAAGGAAGAAGGTGAGCCCCATTAGGGCGACTCCCTGGCGTGGATGTAGTCCCAAATGGTGTGCAAAGGCTTCAGGGGGATGTTGGAGTCGCCCTCTTCACGTCTTGTGCTCCATTGATGAAGAAAGAGTGAAGCTTTATGGAGTGGAATGTGAAGAAGAATGGTGGAAAAGGATGGCTGCGAGGCTATGTGCTGGTCAGTAAGGATTTCGGCAGCCCTTCGGGGTCAAAATGAGGCTCCCCTCGTCCTTGAGGAGGGGCCTTGTTTTTATAGAGCTCATGAGTGAGAAAATCTCCTTAGAATGAGAATTAATTAAAATGAGAGATAATCCTTACCCAAATTCGGATGGAGAGTCCTTGGGGTCCTCAGGGAGAGTCCCTAGGGCCCAAATCTCGCCCAAGGGGATGAGATATTCCCTAGGGATAAAGATAAAGCCACGAGAGGATAAATAGGATGTAACATCCCATGTAACCCTGACCAGTCGCCCTCCTTCAAGGATGGCGACATAGAGTATGTCGCCTTTTGAAGACGACATGAGGCATGTCGCCTTCCAGTTGGGAAGGCGACGGGCCCTATGTCGCCTTCTGTTGAGCTGCCAGCCGCATGCACTTTGTCGTCTTGCTGTCTAAAGAGAGGTGACAGGTGTCAGCATCTGGCAGTAGGGAGGCGACAGGTGCTATGTCGCCTTCTGGTGTCAGGCCTGCATGGCTGACACGTGGCGATGTCGCAGGCCGACTTGACCGTTGAACAGGGGATAGCGACATGGCCTAGGTCGCCTTCAGGTTGAGTGAAGGCGACGGGGCCTATGTCACCTTCTCAGTTTCAGAGGGTTAAGTGCCCAAGCCGTGAGCACAAGCCCCAGTTCGGCCTTCTCTCCGAGAAAACTCTTCTTCTCCGGCGAACTAGAGCTTGGGAGCTCCGTGCAGCTTGGGAGGAGCCTTCTTGGCTCTCTTGCAAGGTAGGTGATGTGGTCTTTGTGTTTTCCTTTACCCTTGTGTTCTCTCTCCCTCACTGTTCTTCCTCTCTTGCTTGGCATGCATGGATGCTCTTCAAGGGAGAGGAGGTACTCGGTTCGTGGGAGGAGGCTCGTGGATCGTCGGAGCTCGGAGGTGGAGGGTTGCTAGCCTACGAGAAGGGCCCTTGAGGTTGGATCTTCATCTCGAGGTAGGGAACCCAAACCCTCCCCCTAGATCCACTTGCTAGGATCCTCACCCCCCTTCCAAGCCTAGATCTACCATGCTAGGTTGGTTTCCTGCTTCGTGTGATTATGGTTTGGTGTTTTCCCTTGCATGCAATGGTTTGATTGGGGTTTGAGGGTTCTCCATGTTGAGTGAGTTGCATGTGAGTGTAGCCTAGTTGCATGCTTGTTGGGGTTTCTTTGAGGGTGGTTTGAGCTCATTAGAGCTATGTTTACTAGCCTACATGCTCCCCTCCCCTCGGTTGTGGTTGTGGTGTGGTTGAGGCCCTGAAGAAGGAAGCCTCGGTGTGTTGTGCACTGTGAAGGCGACACCTTTGGTGTCGCCATCAGGTGGCGACACATTGATGCATCGCCTTCAGGAACTCCTGAAGGCGACATCATCCATGTCGCCTTCTTGGTGGCGACATGGGGGCCGTCGCCTTCTTCCTGTTTTTCCTGTTCCAGGTTCCGGGGTCTGTCCTGGAGCACTGACCTGGTTGCGACATGGGCTATGTCGCAACCAGATCAGTAGGGTTGCGCCGGCCTGGGTGTCGCCTTCCTGAAGGCGACACCAGGCCTGTCGCCTTCTCAGTCAGAGAAGGGACTTGGCAACCTGCTCAGTGTCTTGCTTCCGCTGCGACTCGGTTTTCTCGGCACCTGTGCTGTTTCCTAGTACAGTGCTACTGCTAGTCTCTCTCTCTCTCTCTTCGCCCGATGCTAGGCACTTGAGGGCTTGTCCGCGAGACAGGTTGTTACCGTTACTTGGGACCCCCGGTTCCCGCGCGTCTGTGTCAGAGGGTGTTGCTCCAGACGGCGGGGTTTGCTCGAGTCGTTGACTCTGGTAGCAGTAGGGGAAAATGGTGGGACAGTGACGTGGTCGTTTGTGGAGCTCTCTTAGCTGAGACTGGGACGCCGGTAGTGTGTGACTCGTACGGCGCAGTTCAGCTAGTCCGTTCTCACTGCCTCACTCTACGTGGTTCCGGTACCACCTAGAGGTGTCAGGCGTGGGACCGTAGTCCGGCCAGACTACGGCAGTTGTGGTTACTTGTGGTTCCGCGTCTCACTCCGACGGGAGGTGTCAGACATGGACCGTTGGTCGAGGGTAAGACGCGTGGCGCTCCTGACCAGCTGACTAGAGTAGTGTACTATAGCTAGTGTGATTGTCCAGGCAGTTCGCTGTCTGTGTTTACAGCTGGGTTCTTGTGGTGCCTTGGTTTACACGGGTTTTCCGGTCCCGCCGAGTGGCTTAGACCGATGACTGTGTAGTTCTTTCACGCTGCCGCACTTTACTCTGTTTAGTAGATTAGACTTTACTGCTTTATTTAATTATTGCTCTAGTCTATACTTGCTTGTGGAACCAGTGGGAGATTGGTAGTCCCTACTGGGCTTCTTCGTGAAGCTCACTCCCTATTTTGTAGGTGAGACTTCACAGCAGTTCCCTCCGCGGCGTAGCGAGGAGACGGGCCCGCAGTAGCTGGCGTCTCTAGTGGCAGTGTTTCCCCCAGTCTGTACTTCACCCTCAGGGTATGCCCCTAAGGGACGTGTTATTCCTTTTCCGTTCTGCACTTGTACTTTTACTACTTTGGGACTTGTACTAGACTTGCACGTTGTGTTAGACTTCTTCTTGCACTAGTTGGTACATCTTTAGTACGTTTGTCTTTACTTACTTTCCGTCACATATCTCATTAGACCGATCCGTTAGCCCTTCCGGGTCTTCGGACCCGTGGGCGGCGGTGCCGACGGTCGGATCCTTGGTGGGAGCCGGGGACCCGGGCGCCGGGGCCGTTACAGTGGTATCAGAGCAAGGGGTCTATCAAGACTTGTGGTGGAAATGAGTAATGATGTAAAGTCCCTTAGAAAGTATAAGTGAACACTGCTAGCCGTCGGAGTCTTAAGTGTCATTAATTAAGTCTGGCTGTTTTGCAGATCATGCCTCCACGCACTCGCATGCATGCTCATAACTTGGTGGAGCGTCAAGAGACTGAGTCGGACAGTTCGGTTGCAGCCGAGCAGGTGCCGTTCGGTGCTCAGCCCCAGCAGTTCGAGCAGCCAGACGACCCGTTGCCGCAGGGAGGACCGCAACAGCAGTAGGGGCAGCAGTGGTATCCACCTGCACCCCCGCTGGCCGTCATGGAGTAGTGGTGGAGAGCGATGTTTCAGGGTCCGTGGCAGTACCCTTCGCAGCAGCAGTACCAGCCGTACCAGCAGATGCCAGCAAGAGGTCCGCAGTTTGCAGAGATGGCAGCAGAGGAGCAGCCACCACCGACCCCGCAGGCAGCACCGGCTCAGCCAGAGGTACCACCCGTAGTTCGGCAGTAGACTCCAGTAGCAGCAGCAGCACCTGAGGATCGCACCGTGCTTCTGGAGAGGTTCCTTCGTCTTCGACCTCCTAAGTTTGCAGGCGACCGCGATTCGGATAGAGCAGAGAGTTGGGTCCATGAGCTCGCGTGCACCTTCGAGACCATGGACTGTGCAGAGTTGGATCGGGTTCGTTTGGCAGTATATCAGCTGAAGGGGTCAGCCCATGGGTGGTGGCGAGCAGTGAGGCTGACCAGGTTTCAGGGCAGGAGGTTGGAGCAGATCTCTTGGCAGTAGTTTCTCGAGGCCTTCCTCGGCGAGTACCTTCCCGACTATGTCTGCCGGGAGAGGAGGGACTTGTTCCACGAGTTAGTCCAGGGAGACTTAACCGTGGGACAGTACCATCAGAGGTTTCTGCAGCTACTTCGACACATTCCCCACGTGGCAGCTAGTGAGCAGGCTCGTACCGAGCGGTTCATTAGCGGGCTACGTCCCGACTTGAGGTGGGCCATGGCTGGTCACCTCTGCGACACCTTGTCAGTAGCAGTGGCGAGAGCTACGGCCCTGGAGCGGGAGTGTCGGTTTCAGCCGCAACAGAGTGGAGGTTCGGGGAGATCTTCTCCGTACCAGCGCCCCACAGGTAGTCGGGGGAGTGTGTCTTCTTCTTCCTCTTCGAGAACAGGCGGTGCTGGCCTGACCTCGAAGTTGAAGAAGTTGTTCACTCGTGGAGGCAGGAGTCACTCGCAGCAGCAGAGGCGTCAGACCTTGCAGTTTCCAGCAGAGTAGTCCGTCCAGCAGGGAGCAGAGCAGAGCCAGCAGGGTACGGGTTGTTACCACTGCGGGCAGGAGGGGCACTTCAGGCGAGAGTGTCCGTTGAGGCAGCAGCAGGAGCAGGCACCTCAGGCGCAGTACCGTCCACCCCAGCCACCTCAGCGCCAACAGCAGTACCAGGGCCAGCAGCAGTACCAGGGTCAGCAGCAGCAACAGCGTCCGCAGCAGCAACAGCAGCGTCAGCAGCAGCAACCTCAGTGAGGTCGTGGACGCGGTCGGGTGATGAACATCACCAGAGAGGAGGCGGAGGCCTCTAACCTGGTCGTCGGTACGATTCCCATCCTTGGTAGAGCTGCTAGAGTTTTGATTGATCCGGGTGCTACGCACTGTTTTGCTTCAGAGGAGTTCTTTGCTACTTTGACCGAGTTTGCTCCGGAGCGGACCTGCGACCTAGCTGTTGAGCTTCCGACGGGTGACTTCGTTCGTACCCTTGGTTACTTGGAGGGTGTCACCGTCGAGGTGCAGGGCCACCAGCTACCAGCCAGACTGTTTGCCTTACAGCTCCACGACTTCGATACCATTTTGGGCATGGACTGGTTAGAGGCACACTCTGCTTTGGTAGATTGTCAGCGGAAGACCGTGCGGTTCGAGTTACCTGGAGCACCTGTGCTTTGCTTCCGAGGTACCCGGTCTGTCCGCCGACCCTTTGTTTCTTTCTGTAGAGCTCGACGTCTTATCCGAGACGGTTGTGTTGCTTTCCTGGCTTCCGTTTGTGCCTCGGACTCGAGTGAGTTGGCTGTTTCTGACGTGCCGGTTGTTTGTGAGTTTGCTGACGTGTTTCCGGAGGATCTACCTGGGTTGCCGCCTGAGCGGGAGGTAGATTTCTCCATTGAGTTGCTTCCGGGGACGATGCCTGCGTCCAAGGCACCGTACCGAATGGCTTCGGCGGAGCTGCGGGAGTTGAAGCGCCAACTAGAGGAGTTGCTTGCGTTGGGCTTCATTCGTCCTAGCCGTTCGCCGTGGGGAGCGCCTGTGTTGTTTGTGAGGAAGAAGGATGGTAGCCTGAGAATGTGTATTGATTATCGTCAGCTGAATCAGGTTACCGTGAAGAATAAGTATCCTTTGCCCAGGATCGATGACTTGTTTGACCAATTGCAGACAGCTTCAGTGTTCTCGAAGATCGACTTGAGGTCGGGTTACTACCAGTTGCGGATTCGGGAGTCAGACGTTCCGAGATCAGCCTTTCGCACCCGCTACGGCCACTTCGAGTTTGTCGTGATGCCTTTTGGGCTCACGAATGCCCCAGCAGCGTTCATGGAGATGATGAACAGTGTTTTCAGCGAGTACTTGGACCGGTTCGTGGTGGTGTTTGTCGACGACATCCTGGTGTACTCAGCGACGGCGGAGGAGCACGAGGTTCACTTGAGACTGGTTTTGCAAACTTTGAGGAGTCACCAACTTTATGCCAAGTTCAGCAAGTGTGAGTTTTGGCTAAAGGAGGTGCACTTCCTTGGGCACGTTGTTTCTGGTGCAGGTGTGGCGGTCGATCCCGCCAAGGTTGAGGCCGTTGTTTCTTGGGGCCAGCCCACTTCAGTTGCTGAGGTTCGCAGTTTCCTGGGGCTGGCAGGCTACTACAGGAGGTTCGTGCAGGACTTCGCCAGAGTTGCAGAGCCTTTGACCCGTTTGACCAGGCGGGAGACCCGGTTTGTGTGGACGACAGAGTGCGAGCAGAGTTTCCAGGAGCTGAAGAGTCAGCTGACTTCAGCTCCGATCCTTGTTGTTCCTTCTGGCACTGGCGGCTTTGTTGTCTACACAGACGCTTCGGGTACTGGTTTGGGTGCTGTGTTGATGCAGCACGGTCGAGTATTTGCCTATGCTTCTCGTCAGCTGAAGAAGCATGAGCCGAACTACCCGACGCACGACCTGGAGCTTGCAGCGGTCGTGTTTGCCCTGAGGTTGTGGAGGCACTACTTGTACGGTGAGGTGTTCGAGGTCTTCACCGACCACCGCAGCTTACAGTATGTCTTCACGCAGAGGGATCTCAACCTCAGGCATCGCAGGTGGCTCGAATACTTGAAGGACTATGACTTTAGTCTTTCCTATCACCCAGGGAAGGCTAACGTCGTGGTAGATGCTTTGAGTAGGAGAGCCCACCTGAGTTCTTTGTTGGTTAGACACTAGAGACTCCTGGAAGACGCCGCGCAGAGTGTGTTTGTGCCATTGAGCCTCCGGGAGAGGGCAGTGGCAGCCATCCTGACCGTTCGTCCGTGGATCCTTCAGCAGGTACTTGAGGCTCAGTGTGCAGACGAGGACTTGGAAGACGTGTTGCGGTTGCCCGAGGTAGCACTGGACGAGGACAGCGAGGTTCGTTTCCGAGGCAGACTCTACGTTCCAGAGGATGCCAGGGAGGAGGTACTGTCCGAGGCTCACCGATCGCGATACTCTATTCATCCAGGCTCTACCAAGATGTACCATGACTTGAGGGTACTCTTTTGGTGGCCGGGGATGAAGAGAGATATCGCTGAGTTTGTTTCGCGCTGCCTTACCTGCCAACAGGTGAAGGCAGAGCACCAACGTCCTGGTGGTGAGTTGCAGTCGCTTCCCATTCCAGTGTGAAAGTGGGAGCATATCACCACGGACTTTGTTTCTGGTTTACCTCGTACCTATCAGGGGCACGACAGTGTTTGGGTCATCGTTGACAGGTTGACGAAGACTGCTCGCTTTCTTCCAGTCAGAGCAGCTTGGTCAGTTGACAAACTTGCTCGGTTGTTTGTGGACAGAGTGGTGCCTTTGCACGGAACCCCGGTCTCTATTGTTTCAGACAGAGATCCGAGGTTCACCTCTCGTTTCTGGCGCAGCTTTCAGCGGGCACTTGGCACTGAGCTGAGGCTGAGTTCGGCGTACCACCCACAGACAGACGGGCAGTCTGAGCGGACTATACAGACCCTCGAGGACTTGTTGAGAGCGTGTTGCCTAGACTGGGGCGGCACGTGGGAGTCGCACCTTCCCATGGTGGAGTTTTCCTATAATAATAGTTTTCACTCCAGCATCGGGATGGCGCCCTACGAGGCTCTGTATGGTCGGCCGTGCAGGACACCGTTGCACTGGCACGAGGTTGGTGAGAGGCAGTTGCTGGGTCCGGAGTTAGTTCAGCAGTGTGCAGACTCAGTGAGGCTGATCCGACAGAGGTTGCAGACAGCGCAGAGCAGACAGAAGAGCTACGCCGATGTCCGCAGGAGACCGCTTCAGTTCGAGGTTGGCGACAGAGTGTTCCTTCAGATCTCGCCTACCAAAGGCGTTCTCAGGTTTGGGAAGAAGGGCAAGCTCAGCCCGAGGTTTGTTGGCCCTTTTTCCATCCTGGAGCGTGTGGGCGAGGTCGCTTACCGGTTAGCCCTTCCGTCTGAGTTGGCAGGTGTTCACGACGTCTTCCACGTTTCGCAACTGAGGAAGTACATGCCAGATCCGTCGCATGTGCTCGACAACTCACAGCTTGAGGTCGCCCCCGACTTGTCCGTGCCGGAGTACCTAGTCAGCGTGGTGGACCGCAGAGTGCAGCAGCTTCGCAGGAGGAGTATCCCACTCGTCAAGGTGGTTTGGGAGCACCGCGCTGGTGGCGAGGCCACTTGGGAGCGTGAGGACGAGATGCGGGAGCAGTTTCCTTACTTGTTCGAGTGACAGGTACGCTGTTTTACTTTTGTTCCTCTGGTTTCGCCCTGATTTTCGAGGACGAAATTATATTTTTGTTGGTTAGATTGTAACATCCCATGTTACCCTGACCAGTCGCCCTTCTTCAAGGATGGCGACATAGAGTATGTCACCTTCTGAAGACGACATGAGGCATGTCGCCTTCCAGTTGGGAAGGCGACGGGCCCTATGTCGCCTTCTGTTGTGCTGCCAGCCGCATGCACTTTGTCGTCTTGCTGTCTGAAGAGAGGTGACAGGTGTCAGCATCTAGTAGTAGGGAGGCGACAGGTGCTATGTCGCCTTCTGGTGTCAGGCCTGCATGGCTGACACGTGGCGATGTCGCAAGCCGACTTGACCGTTGAACAGGGGATAGCGACATGGCCTAGGTCGCCTTCAGGTTGAGTGAAGGCGACGGGGCCTATGTCGCCTTCTCAGTTTCAGAGGGTTAAGTGTCCAAGCCGTGAGCACAAGCCCCAGTTCGGCCTTCTCTCCGAGAAAACTCTTCTTCTCCGCGAACTGGAGCTTGGGAGCTCCGTGGAGCTTGGGAGGAGCCTTCTTGGCTCTCTTGCAAGGTAGGTGATGTGGTCTTTGTGTTTTCCTTTACCCTTGTGTTCTCTCTCCCTCACTGTTCTTCCTCTCTTGCTTGGCATGCATGGATGCTCTTCAAGGGAGAGGAGGTACTCGGTTCGTGGGAGGAGGCTCGTGGATCGTCGGAGCTCGGAGGTGGAGGGTTGCTAGCCTACGAGAAGGGCCCTCGAGGTTGGATCTTCATCTCGAGGTAGGGAACCCAAACCCTCGCCCTGAAGAAGGAAGCCTCAGTGTGTTGTGCACTGTGAAGGCGACTCCTTTGGTGTCGCCATCAGGTGGCGACACATCGATGCGTCGCCTTCAGGAACTCCTGAAGGCGATAGCATCCATGTCGCCTTCTTGGTGGCGACATGGGGGCCGTCGCCTTCTTCCTGTTTTTCCTGTTCCAGGTTCCGGGGTCTGTCCTGGAGCACTGACCTGGTTGCGACATGGGCTATGTCGCAACCAGATCAGTAGGGTTGCGCCGGCCTAGGTGTCGCCTTCCTGAAGGCGACACCAGGCCTGTCGCCTTCTCAGTCAGAGAAGGGACTTGGCAACCTGCTCAGTGTCTTGCTTCCGCTGCGACTCGATTTTCTCGGCTCTTGTGCTGTTTCCTAGTACAGTGCTACTGCTAGTCTCTCTCTCTCTCTCTTCGCCCGGTGCTAGGCACTTGAGGGCTTGTCCGCGAGACAGGTTGTTACCGTTACCTGGGACCCCCGGTTCCCGCGCGTCTGTGTCAGAGGGTGTTGCTCCAGACGGCGGGGTTTGCTCGAGTCGTTGACTCTGGTAGCAGTAGGGGAAAATGGTGGGACAGCGACGTGGTCGTTTGTGGAGCTCTCTTAGCTGAGACTGGGACGCCGGTAGTGTGTGACTCGTACGACGCAGTTCCGCTAGTCCGTTCTCACTGCCTCACTCTACGTGGTTCCGGTACCACCTAGAGGTGTCAGGCGTGGGACCGTAGTCCGGCTAGACTACGGCAGTTGTGGTTACTTGTGGTTCCGCGTCTCACTCCGACGGGAGGTGTCAGACATGGACCGTTGGTCGAGGGTAAGATGCGTGGCGCTCCTGACCAGCTGACTAGAGTAGTGTACTGTAGCTAGTGTGCTTGTCCAGGCAGTTCGCTGTCTGTGTTTACAGCTGGGTTCTTGTGGTGCCTTGGTTTACACGGGTTTTCCGGTCCCGCCGAGTGGCTTAGACCGACGACTGTGTAGTTCTTTCACGCTTCCGCACTTTACTCTATTTAGTAGATTAGACTTTACTGCTTTATTTAATTATTGCTCTAGTCTATACTTGCTTGTGGAACCAGTGGGAGATTGGTAGTCCCTACTGGGCTTCTTCGTGAAGCTCACTCCCTGTTTTGTAGGTGAGACTTCACAGCAGTTCCCTCCGCGGCGTAGTGAGGAGACGGGCCCGCAGTAGCTGGCGTCTCTAGTGGCAGTGTTTCCCCCAGTCTGTACTTCACCCTCGGGGTATGCCCCTAAGGGACGTGTTATTCCTTTTCCGTTCTGCACTTGTACTTTTACTACTTTGGGACTTGTACTAGACTTGCACGTTGTGTTAGACTTCTTCTTGCACTAGTTGGTACATCTTTAGTACGTTTGTCTTTACTTACTTTCCGTCACATATCTCGTTAGACCGATCCGTTAGCCCTTCCGGGTCTCCGGACCCGTGGGCGGCGGTGCCGACGGTCGGATCCTTGGTGGGAGCCGGGGACCCAGGCACCGGGGCCGTTACATAGGAGGTGGTTGCGGAGGCCTACATGCGCAGCTGCTGTCGCGGCGTATCGTAGGGCCGTGACATAGAGACGCGACAGGGCGGAGCGTCGCGACAGTATTGTCCACGTGCATGGGTGCATGGGCTGTCGCGGCAGTCTAGACCGTTGCGACTCAGAGACGCGGCACCACGATGCATCGCGACTATAAAATTGAAATTTACGTGAATTATCGGCCAACCGCATGGATGGATAAGAGTTATTGATGCTTAAGGACTCTCTCAAAGTGATATGGGTGGGATTTCAAGGAAATTTAAATCGTTAATGGGCTCAAATCAAGGCTAATGATGGGCTCAAGGTGAGTGACCAATTAGGGGCCCACTAAGGTGATAAGAAATATGGTTCAACCCATTAGCTAGAATCGAGTGTTTACAGATTGCCCCTCCTTGGCTTCCACTTTGTAAGAAAGCGAAGCGGAAATGGAGTGAAGATGTCACGAAGTGACGGCGGAGCGAAGATGATACAGAGTGGAGTAAAAAGTGGGAGCCAAGGTAAAGAGACACCCGATCTGACTAATGAGCAATTGGAATCTTCGTGAAAGCCCCAAGTTAGCTGCTCGAGCAGGATGCAAAGAAAAGCACAAGTCTGGACGAAAAGGAGAAAAAAGGACGATCAACCCCTCGATTGAGAGGTACCCTAGTCGATTGGCCTGTAGGTTTCGTTTTGGAAGGACATGTGCGTGCTAGGAAGGTAACTCATGACTCTGTCCTGGAAGCGGTTCGCAACCAAAACGGATCAAAGGAAAAGAAAAAAAATTGGATAGAGAATCCAGACAGGGAAATTCTTGTCAAACTGACGGGAACAACTCACTCGGAGGCAAACCTTCCGATTCGGAGTGGAATTGGATTTCTTTTTTGGAAATTGGAGGATGATTAGGCACTCAACAAGGGCTCATCAAAAGTCAGGAATGAGTCAGAAAGCTCAAAGTCCTATATGGTGAATGCTGGGCTAAAATAAAAGAAATCATCAAAACGAATGCAAAGAAAAGGAGAAAATAGAAAATACATCAAGGATAATATTGTTAAGCCAGATAAGGATGGGTCAAGAGACTACCCACAACCGCAGTGCAGGCCTGAATCCATCGTTCCCGGACTTAAACAACTCAACGGCCTGTCCAACGATTAGCAATGTGCACCTAGATTATCATTGTTTTTGGTAAAGGGGAACTCAAATCCTAGAGCACATTGAGAACCAGTCGGTCCTTGAAATGATATAATAAGTAGAATATGATATAGTAATACAGGGAGTAAGAGAAGAAATACTTACCAGACTTACCTACGGCGACCCTTTTTTTGTAATTTTCTGGTTTTGTGATTTTTTTTTGACAAGAAACAAATATGATAAGCACAAACTGACAACATATATTCACAATTATAAACACAAAAACAAGACACAGACATGAAAATGACCCTTCAGGTAGAGAGGCGATGCTCTGGGTGACCGCGACATAGTCGCGGCATACCGTCCTGTCGCGACCTGGTCGCGTCAGATCGCGGCGTCGCGACTCGGACCGAACCCAGAAAGACCAGGAAACCGGAGTTTTTCCTCATCTTAAGACATCTAGACTAATACTAGGACTCCTAAACCTCTTCTAATCTCATCCAAACACCTAGTTACGGGATTAGAGTAGGAGTGCACCTCTTAAGACCCTATAAATAGGAGGGTTTAGGGGCTAATCCCGCAGCTAACCTTCTGCTCTCTTTCTTCTTCAACTTTCTTCAAGTTTCTCCCTCTTTACCACCATGAAGAGAAACTACTCTACTTTCCAAGAGGAGATCTCTCCATACTCTGGTTCAAAAGAAGTAAGGGAGTCATACGCCAGGCTCCAGCCACTTTCCGCCATCCCCGGGCACATATGCATGCGCCCGGAGATTCAAGTAGGTGTTATTCTCCTCAATTTCTGAATTATGCTCTGTTTTCCCCCTATTTTCTGCTCTTTTCCTTCTCCTTTCTGAAACTCCCTCTTCTTCAAACTTCAGATTCTTCCCGACCAGAGGCGGTTCTCCCGGGTGCCATGGCTAGCGCCCATGCTCGAGCTACTGCCGCCCGCGTCCATTAGCCACTTGAAAGAGTGGGGGCTGTCCACGGTGCTTGTCCTCGCCAAGAAATACGACAAAATCATACATGCGTGGGACAGCATCACCGCGTTAACAGAGCTGTGGCACACCGAAACACATACATTCATCTTCCCCGGTTTTGAAGCTACTATCTTGCTGGAAGAATTAGAGATAATGCTTGGTCTCCCACGCTACCAGAGGGGCGAAGAACTTGCGATTTCATACACTGTGGCGCCCATCAATGCTTGGAGTATTCTGGCAGATATCACTATGAGGAAGACAATTTGTATTCCATGACGAGTGGTATGCATGTTCATCTTCTTCCAATTGCTCAGTGGATTACTTCTCAGTGCAAGCGCCAGACCAAGAACTACACGGCTATCGCCAAAGCAGCCACTATTTTCATCTGCGGTGTCATACTCTTCCCGTCATCGGATGGCGCCATCTCCTTCGTGAATTTGAGCGTCATGAGCATCGGCCAGGCAGTCTTGGGGTATCTATACACGGGCTTGACTTCTGCAGCGATCGGGGGACCTCTCTTTGGCTCCGTCATTGCCCTCGAGCTTTGGATGGGCATGCACATCCAATTTCGTGCCATGGACAATCTGGCCACGGAGTGCAAAACAATGCTCAACCATCCGTTGGCATTTGTGGGCGGCTCTCTCCATATGAGCACCAAGGCGTGGTGCAAGACGGCACATCTGAAAGGAATGAAAGCATGGCGAGGCTATTTCAGAAAGATAAGTGTAGCCGAGTTCGACATGCGGCCGCGATTTCTGCACAACCGGGCGATTCACCTTCCTCAGTGCACCGGGTTGGTGCTAAGGCTGTTGGGCAATGAACCATTGGTGTTATACAACCCAGATCGATGCTATCTTCAGTGCAGTGGAGCTCGCACGGTTCTCCCCATCCTATCACACTACCCGCCCATTCAGAAGCGGAAGATAGACGATGAGTAGGACGAGCGCGACGTGCGTAGCGCCATCGTCCATTGGGAAGGATGTGCGAGGAGCGTTGTCCAAGCCGAGGTAGAAGAGGACGAGGATGTGATGAAGGAATACATTGAAGCTTTATAGAAGATTCAGCCAGCACCGGGGATTATTTGAATTTCAATTGATTTGATTGTAGGCAAGGAATCAGATGGTAGTTAGGAAAAGAATTTTAGCATTTGTTTGATTGATAGAATTAGAGCATGTAATGATTTGAATTGGAATGAATAAGACTGAATTTCCTACAAGCGCAAATAGCTCGGTTTATACCGCGACGCCTATGGCGACCGCCTTCATGACGCATCAAGGCGGATGGTTGCGACGTGGTCGCGGTCATCAAAACTGTCGCGACTCTGTCACGGCCCACCGTCCTGATGCGACTCGAACCGACCGATTCAAAAACGCAAGGGCGCCCTTCTTTCTTCCTTTCCAAGCTTTGAAACTTCCAAACTCAAATCTTCAAACCCCCCTTTTCTGTCTTCTTACAACTTGGTTCCTCTTCACGCCATCCTCTTCCCAATTCTACTTCATCACCTCAGAATTGAGATGGAGGGAGGAAAAGATGCTGACGAAGGTTCATCCTGGAGGAAACGACAAGCGGAGCAGAGGAGCTCTCGGCACCGGGTGGAGGTGCCTCCGAACGAGGAGGAGATAGCCGACGTCGAGATGGAGACAGAGGAAGAAGTGGAGGCTTTGGTGATGAACGTGGAAGAGGAGAAGAAGAAAAGGGCTAAAGCAATGAAATCGGTAAGTAAACCGCCCCCCAATTCTTTGAATGAATGAGTAGAGATATTAAACGAGCCCCCCAGAGGGCATTGTAGGGCGTGATGCCTATGGGAAAGTGGATCAGGCAAAGGAGGCTCCGGCCGGTCTGGTCCTGATAATGCGTCAGCCCGACCCGTTGCGACAGGGTGTCACAGCGGTCATGGGCGACGCGACCATGTTGCGACAACGCTGGTGGACGTGACCTTATCGCGGCCTAGGGAGGCAACGCGATAAGGTCGCGGTGCACCGCACTGTCGTGACAAGGTCGCGGCCCCCCTGGCTGTCGCGACTCTGACCGAACACCCAAACTTGACTGGCTTAACAAATGAAATGTGTCTGCAGGGTGAGATGAGCGCCCGAGTGTCCTAGACTGTGGTCCTGGCTGTTTTCCTGGCGTTCCCCCCCTTCCAGAGAGAGAGGGTAGAGGAGATGGGTTTCGGGGAGATCTTTAGGATGAATAGGATAAGGGCGGATTCGGCTCTCACTCAGGCTCTGCGGAGCAGGTGGGATGCGGAGGCGACCACCTTCGTATTCCCATGGGGACACATGATCCCCAGCCTCGAGGATGTGATCCGGATCACAGGGCTCAGAGTTTATGGCAGACCAGTGAGCGGATACACCTACCCCTGCTACCATGACCTAGCCCAGCGACTTCTGGAGCTACCTGTAGAGCGTAGGTCTTCCCTAGTTCCTAGGGTACCTCTCCAGGAGAGCCTAGGGTTGTTCGATGTGGGGAAGGGAGCAGGAGAGAGTGAGGATGAGCATCTAGACAGGTTGGTTCGGGTTAGCCGAAGGGAGCTAGCGAGCGAGCCCGGGGCGCAGGCGGACTTGGATTTGCGTCGCTTCCTCGTCCTTTTCCCTGGTAGACTCTTGTTTGCCACGAGGGGCGACGCAGTCCACTGCCGCTTCCAGCCCCTGCTAGAGGACCTGAGTGAGGTGGGGGGTTACGCTTGGGGAGCAGCCTTCCTCGCACACCAGTTCGACAGCCTGGGCGCCTCCGAGCGGCAGACGTCGACCAGTGGATTCTTCCCCTTTCTTCAGGTACACACCTTCCTTTCTAACCTTTTGAAATTTAAACTACATTTTTCTTAAACTTTCCGCCTAACTTGCTTCTCATTTTGTAGGTCTGGGCCTATCTACACCTCCCGGCCTTGGGGAGAGGGGATCTCACACGGCCGGGCCTTGTGCCCATTGCACGCCGTTGGGATTCACGCCGATATTCACGCAATCTCGGGGACCAGCTGGAGCGACTACAGGAGGCTATTGACAGCTACCCTTACCTGGATGTAAGTACCCTAATCTTTCCCTTTTGATTAATTGCTTGATTTCACTGCTCGATGACTGACTGATCTTTGCTTTGCAGGTGGTTTGGCAGCCGTACCTGGGGGAGGGTGATGAGGGATAGCCCTGGTTGGTGCAGGCCCACCCCTACTTCGGTAGGTCGGTGTGGTTGCATGCACTGAACCTTGTGCTACCTCTACACCTATACCTCAACCACCGCTCACTCGGCCTTCGGCAGAGTGCCGTGGAGTTCTCCGTCCGAGACCGGTTTCGCAGACCGGGTCGGAGTTTCCAGGGACTTCACGACACTACCGATTGGCGCGAGCGGGCGAAGGAGCAGATTGACAACTGGGAGCGCCGAGGAAAGGCTGTAAAGTCGGACGCTACTACCGACGACGCGTACTTCCAGGCATATGCCTTGAAGTACGGAGGGAAGGTATACAAGAGCGCCCGACACCAGGTAATGACCCTAAAACCACAACCCTGTGAATTTTGATTTTATAGAATTGGGCTAATGATTTGAAATGTGCTGCAGGTAGATGTAGCTGGTGAGGTTGCATCGCTCCGAGCCTTACTTTACTCGGCGATACAGGATCGGGAGGCGGCGCAGAGGCAGACCGCGGAGCTAGTAAGTGTTTACTCCAACTTCAACACTTAGCGATTTTAAAGTTGATTTTGGAAGATTGACATGTACTTTTGCGCGCAGAGGAGGGAGCTAGAGAGAGTGAGGAGCACCGGAGCAGGCGGTGCTTCCTCTTCACGAGCTGCAAGGGGGTCTTCGTCGCTTCTGAAGGCCCAGCTGGCGGGAGCGGTGTTGAGGGCCGAGGAGGCTCAGAGGCATTTGGAGGAGCGAGTAAGTACAATAGAATTTCTGATTGATTATTTTAACAATTGATTATTGATTGATTGCTCTGATGCAGGAGAGAGATTTGCGGCTTACCATGGAGCATGCCATGGATCTTCAGGGCCAGAGGGACCAGCTCCAGGGGGAGGTCCAGACTACCCAGAGCGAGAGGGACCAGCTGCGCATCCGGGCAGAGACAGCTGAGGCACAGGTCGCAAAGGCGACAAAGGAGTTGGAGGCACTATGGGTGCAGAGATCGCCGGTGGACCGGGGGGTATGTTACTTGCCTTCCGAAAAAACTCAGAAGATCTAATTTTGGCGATGAAGCCCTCCTCGGCCAAGCCAAAGAGGTGATGCTTTTCGCCTTAATCCGATCTCCACGCTCGTGCAAACGATCTCCCGGAGTTAGGAGAGCTCCTTCACCTCCAGAAAAGTCTTCCAGTCGTAGAAGATCGCCGGTGAAGCCTCCCAATCGCCGGATCAATCCTCTCAAAGTCTCCCTTTTTCTCACCCCCCGAAGCCTAGAAAACCTTTTTTGAACCAAAGGGCCTCTCCTAACCGCGATGTCTAGGTAAAGAAGGCTATAGAGTCGGGGTAAGCCTAGGTCTTAAGGGTCCTAACCATTGTGGATATATTTCCAAATCCAACTCCAGACAAAATGGGACGGTTTTGAAATTGGAATCCCAAACACAGCCAAAGAAGTAGACGGCCACATAGTTGTCATCAACCGAAAATAGGCGTCAATCGATGTTGACGTCTAGATCCTCTGGCCACATGATCATTGACCTGTGAGCTTCTGCGAGTACTCGCTCATAATCAACTACAACATCTGGGAGACACACTCGATACTAAAATCTAATGACACCATCCTCGCCTCGAGCAATGTCTACCTTGCCTACCATCTCCTAAAGCCTAGGGTCAGCTCTCCGTTGCTCGATCACCTCATCCAATATTGTGGATCGGATAGACAAGTGTGCCATGAAATCTTGACACAACTGTGGCTCTAACTCGGTCATAGCACAAGCTGCATCCTCTAGCATCTTCGAATCCTGCCGAAGTAAGGACCTCTTCCTGTTGAGCGCATCTGCCATGACATTCGCCTTCCCTGGATGGTACTGAAGCTCGAAGTCGTAGTCCTTAAGAAACTCTATCCACCTTCTCTGCCGCAGGTTCAACTCCTTCTGGGAGAAAAAGGTACCTCAAACTCTTGTGGTCAGTGAACACCTGGAACTTGACACCATAAAGATAGTGTCTCCAGATCTTCAGTGTATGAACCATAACCGCTAACTCCAAATCATGGGTCGGATAGTTACACTCATGCTCCTTTAATTTGCGAGAAGCATAGGCAACTACCTTACCATACTGCATCAACACACATCCAAGGCCTATCTGAGAAGCATCAGAATAGATAGCAAAACCCTCTGCACCACTAGGCAAGATCAACACGGGTGCAGATGTAAGCCTCATCTTCAGCAACTGGAAACTGCTCTCACAATCCTCAGACCATACATACTTAACTCCTTTCTTAGTTAGCTTAGTCAAAGGTGCAGCAATAGAGGCAAAGCCTTTAATGAATCGCCTGTAATAGCCTACTAATCCAAGAAAACTCCTGATCTCAGATGGTGTCCTTGGAGTCTCCCACTCTAACACTGCCTTAACCTTTGTCGGATCAACAACAACTCTAGCGCTTGAGATAACATGCCCAAGGAAATGAACCTCGCGCATCCAGAAGTCCCACTTGCTGAACTTAGCATACAGCTTGTGCTCTAGGAGAACCTCCAGAACAATCCTCAGATGCTCACAGTGTGTAGCCTCATCAGGGGAATAGACTAACACATCGTCTATGAACACCACAACAAAACTATCCAAATATGACCTAAACACCCTGTTCGTGAGATCCATGAATGTTGCAGGGGCGTTAGTCAGACCAAAAGGAAGCACAAGAAACTCATAGTGTCCATAGCGGGTCCTAAATGCATTCATGGCCACATCTTCACCCTTGACCATCAACTGATGGTAGCCGGACCATAGATCTATCTTGGAGAACATGGATGCATTCTGCATCTGATCGAACAAATCATCTATGCGCGGCAAGGGATACCTGTTCTTCATTGTCACCTAGTTGAGCTTCCTGTAATCAATGCACAGCTTGGGGGAACCATCTTTCTTCTTTCCAAACAGCACAGGTGCGCCCCATGGTGACACACTAGGGCCTAACCAGTTATTTAACTGGCATAAAAAGATGTGCAATTGAGTATCTCTATACTAAAAGTAATGAGGGTTAACCACTTCTTAATCAGGGGGTCTTGCATCTGATAAATGTGGCTCCTTGCACTGAAAGATGTGAATTTAACCAAATTATTCATGCAATCATCCACACAAAATTATATATATATATATATATATATATATATATATATATATATATATATATAAAGGAAAATTCAATGAACTCTTTCTACAAAATCATTAAGTTGACATTTTGGGGACCACTTTATACATATTGCTTGAATTAGACTAACTTATCTCTTTTTTTGGCCATCAACTCAAGCATATTTCATGGCAGTTAAGATGGAATTTTAATTTTTGTCTGTATGGTCAGTATATTACATGATATTTGTTGTCTAACAACTACTCTATCTTGAGATACAGTGTGTATTATCTTTAAACCATTGTAAACTCTTAGACACAAAGTACATAATTTTTCATTTCCAATATTCTAGTCCATGTGGTTACTAAACCTTAAATCATGAGAGCAAACATTGTAGATTAGAACCATATATCATCCTATGTCTAAATAAGGTCAACTCTCACCATTTCAAGATCGACACATTTCTTATTTATTGGCTTTGCATCAATAGTCTAGTTGATTTTACGCTTCTTAAAGTCGACATGCACTTCCTTTAATGGTCAAACTTTGTTTCTTTTGTATTGTCATATCGAGTCCTCTTCCAATAAAGTTGACATTTATCGCTTTGGCACTCCTCTTGGAATTTCAAAATTTGAATTTTAAAAGTCCATCTTCTCTTTAAATATCTTGGCCGCATGTGTATCTTTTCCTACCTGCTCCCATCTCTAATTAGGGTTTTGTCTGTGTCCTTTCAGACTCGTCCTCCTACTCTTTTTCATACAAAGATCACTTCACCCTAGTCACCATGGATTCTCGAAAGATTCTTTTTCCTAAAGCAGTTGATTTCGACAATCTTCAAGCACATCTTTCAGCTCTGTACTCTCTATTCGATCAACAGGGCAAGGTTGACTTCATGTCTTCACATCAGGTTTACTACCCTCATCTTGTTAGGGATTTTTTTGCAAATCTTCAGGTCTCTTAAGATTCTGCTTCTCTATGAACCTGGGTGAAGGGGATGAATATTTCTCTCAAACTCTCCATTTTTTTCCGATTTGCTTAATATTCCTAATGAGGGTGTCAAATTCTTGGAGTCCGCCTTTCCTACTGCTGAGGTTTTTCCACCTTGACTAAGTGTCTTGCTACTCTCTGCAATTGTAATCAACCTCTAAACACTAACTCATTTCCAGTTCTTCAAAGGGTAATTCATCACATGCTCACTACTATCATCTACCCTAAAGGAGGAGGCTATGACCAACTTACAAATGTTCACAAATTCCTATTCCATTTCATTTTTTATGGCGACCAAATTAATCTCCCAGACCTTATTGTTCATCATATTGAAGCCATTAATAAGAAGGCATGACTTAGTATAAGCAATTAAGTCTATCACATGTTTTCTGTACTTTTAACATGTAGCACTTTAAATTATTATCAAGATAGAGTAAGAACATAGCACATAGCATTCTCATGGTAGATGGAGTCAAGTAATCATCAAGAACAATTAGAATAACAATTCATGTTCTTATAGCTTTCATGTGGGTTGACGACTTTTAGGCCATTAAACAACTAAATAACATGATCACACAGTAAGACATGCACAAGGTTAACTGTACAACTACAGAAAATAGTCTCGGGTTGGCCACTAAATCGTGACGGGTTCAGACGTCGCAATTCAAAGGACTGTACACAGTCAAAACACGACTCTGTGTGAAATCACTAAATCGCGACGGGGTTATCTGTCGCGTTTAAATTGCGACGAGTAAGTCAGATGCGTTTAGGACAATCAGTGTAACCAATCAATTACTAAACAGAAACACGACGTATGTGGGTGACGCGTTCATGCAACACTCATTAAATACAAAATAAACCCGAAAACCGAGGGTGGGAAAACAAGTAAAATCACGACGGCACATACGGTCACGTCTTGACACGCACTGAAACTTATGTGGCACACAGTTTCATGCTATCGGATCTTGTTAGAGAAAAAGTAAAACACGATGGTTTAAACGATCGCTTTTAAGGTAAACGTGATGGGTATACCTGTCGCGATACCATACTCTAAATCCCGTCATTTGGATCAGTCGTCGTTTAGGGTTCAGCCCGAAAACCAGGAAAAACGCTACAGTCATGCATGTTGGTCAATATCTCGGGATCTAGGGCTCTTTGGACAAAACTATAAACATGAAAATTGTAGAGGATGATGAGTAGAAGAGAACTATACTTTTGGGTTGACTCAATTTGGTCTTGGTATGCGTGAATCATGTCATGAACATTGAAAGCCCTAATCATGCGCGATGTTTGGAAAACAATTAATACTCGAAGCATGCTCAATCAAAATTGGGGAAAACATGTGCATATGAAACTAGACACGATGCTCTTTCATGTAGTATATGCTATGTTTAGTTTACGCTCGAGAACACCCACCTTTGGATGGTTCTAAGACAGGTCTTTCTCCAAGTCGCAACAGCACGAGGGTTGGAGAAGAAGCTCGGTTTGTGTTCGATTCTCTCCTCTTTTGGTGCCCTAACTCGACCTCCCACGACCCCAACACAATCGTAACCCTTCCCCAAGAGAGTTGTTATGCTTATTTATAGATTTAGGGTTGATTCAAGTCCTAATGTAACTAGGAAAGTGGGGTTGCAGTTCTTGCTTTGTCCCTTCCGAAAATTGGTGATTCCCCTTCCAATCTAGGTGGATTAGCTATTAGGAAACCTCCCATTGTGGTTGTGCACGAATTTAGGTTAGTTTAGGGGTCCATTAACCATATGTTTAACCTTAATTGGCGTTTCTAATTTAAGCCCAATTAAACCTACGAATTTTGGGGATTTAATACCACTGGGTTATGTTCTTTGGCCCAATAAGAGTTGTTTGGCCCAAATAAGCTTAAATAGTTAATTCCACTTCTTGGGAGTCTAACCGTGATTTTATTTTATTTTTTATTTGAACTTTTTAATCATTTACTATTTTTTAATTTTTTAATCAATTAAAATTTCGGGGTGTTACGTCTTCCCCCACTTAAAAGAATTTGGTCCCCAAATTTATGCATGATGATGTAGTGCCATACCTGAGAACAATTTTGGGTGGTTTTTCTTCATTCTTTCCTCTGATTCATAGGTAGCATTTGTAACTCCTTCCCTACTTCACTGGATCTTAACCATAGGTATCGTACGAATTCTCAGTTGTTGCAGCTTCCGATCCATATCTTGATCGTTTTCTCGTGATATGTTAAGCCCTCCCGAATCTCCAAGGCTTCATGTTGGATCACATGGTCAACATCATATACATACCTCCTCAGTATAGATACGTGAAAGACGTTGTGTATAGTTGCTAGTTGTGGAGGTAATGCTAGTCTGTAGGCTTACTATCCAATCCTTTCAAGAATTTCAAGAGGGCCAATAAATCTGGGACTCAGCTTCCCCTTGATCCCAAATCTTTGAATTCCCCGTGAAGGTGAGACCTTCAGAAAAACATGGTCACTAACTTGAAATTCCAACTCTCTCATCCTTTTGTCTGCATATTTTTTTTGTCTTGACTTGGCTCTCGGATAACTTGAACCTTCCTGATAGTTGCTTCCACCAAGTCGGGTCCAACCCATTGGTTTTCTCCAACCTCCTCCCAACAAAGAGGTGATCTACAACTCCTGCTGTATAAGACTTCGAACAGTGCCATTTTGATACTTGCCTGGTAGCTGTTGTTACATGCAAACTCAATAAAAAATAACAGTTCATTCCAGCGTCCCCTAAAATCAATCACAGGATTGGAGCATGTCTTCCACTATCTAATTTGTTCTTTCAGTTTGTCCATCCATCTGTGGATGGAAGGAAGTGCTAAAGTTTAGTTTGGTACCTAGTGCTGATTGTAGCCCTTTTTAGAAGTGTGAGGTGAATCTAGGATTCTGATTAGATATTATGGTAGATGGAACCCCATGCAACCTGACTACTTCTTTGACATAGAGTGTAGCCAACACATCTACTGTCCACTTGCTCTTAATTGGCAGGAAATGAGCAGACTTAGTCAATCTGTCCACTATCACCCATATTGCATCTAAACCTCCTCTAGTCCTGGGCAATCCCATGATGAAATCTATACCAACCCTATCCCATTTCCATTCTGGAATGTCCAGCGGTAGTAATCCACTAGCAAGTCTAAAATGCCTAGTCTTGACTTTCTAGCATGTTAAACAATGTGCCACAAAGTCGGTGACATCCCTCTTCATATTCGACCACCAATAAGTCCTCTTTAGGTCTTGATACATTTTTGTTGATCCAGGATGAATGGTATACTTAGACCGATGGGCTTCATCTAGCAGCTTCTTTTTGAGGTCCTCATGATCAGGTACACATGTTCTGCCTTGGAACAACATTCTCCCATCATGTGTCAGAAAGAAATCCGGTCTTTGCTCTAGCTTCTCCTTAATACCAACTAAGAAGGAATCTGCTCCTTGCATATCTTTGATTTTGGTGAGTACGTCAGATTGTACCTTGATATTAGCAACCATCACTTGTTCCTCCTTCTCTTCCATATCTATATTAAGACTTGCAAATTGTTCTAGGAAATTCCACTCACCTAGCATCATACTAGCTAGCAAAGCTCTTGGCTGCCTACTTAGAGTGTCTGCCACCACATTGGCTTTTCCCGGGTGATATTGAATAGAAAAATCAAAGTCTTTGAGATACTCTAACCACCTTCTTTGCCTCATGTTGAGTTCCTTATGTGAGAAGAGATATTTCAGGCTCTTGTGGTCAGAGTAGACTTTAAATTGTTCACCATATATGTAGTGCCTCCATATTTTTAGAGCAAACACTATGGCTGCTAATTCTAGGTCATGTACTGGATAATTTACCTCATGGGTCTTTAATTGTCTTGAGGCATATGCTATTACCTTTCCTTGTTACATTAGGACACATCCTAAACCTGTTCCAGAAGCATCTGAGTATAATTCGAATCCTCCCCCTTCAGTGGGTAGGGCGAGAACAGGAGCAGAGGTCAGACTCTTTTTTAAGCTATTAAAGCTCTCCTCGCACTTATCAGTCCACATATATGGGTTTTCCTTTCTGGTCAGCTTGGTTAATGGCACTGCAATCTTAGCGAAGTCCTTTATGAATCTTCTGTAATATCCTGCTAATCCCATAAAACTTTTGATCTCTGTGACATTTGTTGGTCTTTCCCATTTCAGTACAGCCTCCACCTTAGATGGATCCACCGCGATACCGTCCTTGGTTACCACATAGCCCAAGAAGGATACCTCTCCAAGCCAGAACTCGCACTTACTTAGCTTGGTGTACAATTTGTTGTCCCTCAGGATTTGTAAGGCTATCCTTAAATGTTCTTCATGTTCTTGTTTGGTCTTGGAATAAATTAGTATATCATCAATAAACACCACGACAAATTTATTGAGGTATGGTCGATACACACTATTCATCAACTGCATGAAAACTACAGGAGCATTTGTTAGTCCAAAATGCATAACAATAAATTCATAATGCCCGTACCTACTTCGGAAGGTTGTCTTGTGTATATCTTCTCCTTTGATCCTCAACTGATGATAGCCAAATCTGAGATCTATCTTAGAGAAATATTGAGCTCCAGACAGTTGATCAAATAATTCATCGATCCTTGGCAGGGGATATTTATTCTTGATTGTTAATTGGTTCAGCTGTCTATAGTCTATGCATAACCTCATCGACCCATCCTTCTTTTTGACGAAGAGGATAGGTGCACCCCATGGTGATGTGCTTGGTCTGATAAACCCTTTCTCTAGAAGTTCCATCAATTGTTCTTTTAGTTCCTTCAATTTTGTGGGGGACATTCTATAGGGTGCCCTAGATACTGGTGCTACTCCAGGGATCAACTCGATAGTAAAGTCGACCTCTCGCTCAGATGGGATACCTGGCAAGTCTTCGGGGAACACATCAGCGTACTCGTTGACAATAGAAATGTTCTCAATCTTGATTCCTTTCTTATTGGTGACAACAATAGCTATAAATGCTACACAACCTTTCCTTATCATTCTCTTGGCTTGTAAAGCAGAGATGAGGGATAGTCTTTGGTGATTTCTATCTCCCGAGAACACTAGCTTTGGATGTTGACTAAACGTCACCCTGCTTTTCTTACAGTTGACACTAGCCCCATGCTCGGACAACCAATCTGCCCCTAGTATCACATCATAACCCTCCATATCCATGCATATTAAATTAGCAGGTAAATTTTGAGTACCAATTAACACTGCACTAGACGGAAAGTGATTTTTAAGTTTGGTGCCATGACCAATAGGGGTTGACACGACTAGTCTAGATTTCATTGAAGTGGGTTTTACAGGTAATGTGTCAACAAATATTTGTGATATGAAGGAATGAGTAGCTCCCGTATCAAATAGAACGAATGTGTAACAGGATAAAATAGTAAGTGTACCTTCAACCACACCTCCTTCCTTCAAGGTAGTTGGTTCCTGCAGGGCTTGCAGTCTGCCTTGGCACTTTTGTACACCCGGCCATGCCTCTGGTGCCCGATTAATCATCCACGAATAGTCAGAGATTTTGTGACTCTGGCTTCCACAGCGTAGGCATCTTCCCAGTGCCTTCCAGCAATCCTCAGATCTGTGACTCGCATTGTCACAGTGCTTGAATGCCTCCCTGTTGATGGGGGTCTGTTAAGTACCTCCATCTTTGAACCTCTTCATGACCTGCTAGCTTCCAGGTTGACCAATTGGCCTCTTGGTTCCGACCACAGCTTGTGGCTTTTTAGAGATAGTTCCCTGCTCCCTCTTTATCATACTGTTCTTGATGCTCTCCGCTATAGCCAGAGAGTCCTCGAGTAGTAGTGCCTTTCTTACCATCTCTGGATAGGTTTTTAGATCCATTGGTTCCAGTTGTGTAATGTACTGAGGCCTTAGACCACTCATGAAGTGCTTGGCCTTTAACTGCTTGGTTTGGACCAAGTGAGGAGCATAGCGAGCCAACTTGGATAATTGGGCCTCATGTTCTGCCACGGATAGACCTCGTTGTTTCATATTGGTGAACTCCGCCGCCTTTCTCTCCTGTACTCTATCTGAGAAATACTTATTGTTGAAGTATTCTTGAAACTATGCCCAAGTGACTTGTGCGTCACCCAGCGTTGCCTCAATGGATTCCCACCATGCGCGGGCTTCCCTCTCTAGCTGGTAGGTAGCCAGAGTGACCTTATCTTCATTCGCACATCTCATAACACGGAATGCATGTTCCATCTCTTTGAGCTAGTGCTCGGCTTCATCCGGGTCAGTGCTACCACCAAACCTTGGCGGATTCATGCTGCAAAAGTTGCGGTGGAGATCCCCGTGATTATTATCCCTACCTTGGGTTGCCTGCAGTAGGGCCTGGGTCAGTCTGTTGATTGTCCTCTGTAGGTCTCTCTCACGTGCAGCGGCCATTGGAATCCTTCAAGACAACCACATGAAGATTATTAGACATTGACCTTAATTTAACATAGTCCTAATTAGGTAAACTTAGCCTGTGTTTCTACCCCAATCTCATAGTCGGTTTATACCAAGTTGACACATGGGGAGTTTGGTCTTGGCTAAGCCTAACACTTTCCTATTTGCCTAGGACTTAAGGGAAAGCCTAGGCTCTGATACCAACCTATCATGTTCCGAAATTTAGCAGCGGAATTAAATATCGAGAGCGTGAGTGATATAAATAAGAGTATCAATAGTCGAGTAATTCAGAGTGAAAACTAAGTATAACAAAAGGCTTGAGACAATAATTATGCCAGTCAAATAATTATTTATTCCATTTCCAATAAAACTAACTTACAACCTTACGTAATCAGAGCCAATAACAGGGCCCACGATTGTCAATTCAAAGTACATACGTCTCATGCATAAATAAACTAACTATTATAGACTTTATAGACTCTAAACATAATGGCTGATGAGATACGTTGATGGGTACACTCCGAGAAGCTCTTCACTCTTCCCCAGTCCCATCATTCTCTAGTTCCTCATAGTCATCACCTGGAAATGTTAAAGAAACAGGTGTGAGCGCACTAACACCTAGTAGGATTTATATCTCATGGTGCATGCATGTTTTACGTAAATTAACAATTTAATAGGCAAGATACTAACATGCAATACTCATGGTAAGACGACCGTGATAACGATATGAAACAACTTCCAAATGCATAACGTGTACGAGAACGATTCAGTAAGCAAAATCCAATAACATTTATCATGTGAGAAGGAACGATTAACAATGGAATGGATGACAGTACGATCATTTGTCGAATAGAAGAGACTCAATAATCTATAGCATGTATAGTGAATAGCACAAGTTGAATTCCATATTTAATTCCGATGGACAATGATATATTGGATTCAATAACGATGACATGCATAATAGATTTGGCCATTTCACATATAACAATTCAATCAATCAATCATTCAATAACAATGTGGAAATTACCCAGATCAATCTTGCATTCAATTAGGTGATTGCCAGACACCTTAATAGATCATACACTCTCATGATTATAAGTATTTCGGGTGCTTCTCCCAGGGCTAGACTCGGCCCCTATATGCACAGGCGTCAGCCATGAACCGAAGTTCCAATAATTTCTGGTAATTCCATTTCATTTGTGGCTAACATTATTTCCAAGAAATAGAGAGTCATGTATTAAAGATCATGTCAATGATTATAAGAATAATAAGACAAATGGACATGATCCGGAGTAAATTTCGGCAGCATAAAGGCTTAATCTCATTAGTTCAATCTTTACATTTAATGGCTTGGTTTCCATGTAACAAAATCACTCTCATGAAAAGTAGATGAGAATGGAAGTGCTTTCTACCTTTTGGGAACTTCAATGGTACAACTAACTCGGTCTCCATGAGGGAATCCACAGAGTACGAAGATTTACAGAGGTTTTAGTGGAAAGGTCCCGAGTTTGCCGATACGGAATGACCGACAGAGAGTTTCCAATCCCCCAAGAAAGGGCTGCCTATAATGCAATCGTGTAGTGTAGAACATGTCTCAATGTCACAACCATCGGTTTAAACCGTAACAGAAAGCCATTAATAAGAAGGCATGACTTAGTATAAACAATTAAGTCTATCACATGTTTTCTGTACTTTTACAATAGAATGGCCATGTAACGTTGTAACATGTAAATTGCACAACGGTGCACTAGTAACGATCACACTTGCACTTGTAGAGATAGTACTTTGATTGTCATTGATTAATCTAGATAGTAAACTGGCACTGGATGCATGCCGTAACACATCCTTGATCATTTTAACTCCCATGGGTACTGGCACTTTTCGGGCGCTCCTCCCAAGACTTGATCGGGCCCTATTGTGCTGGCATTAGTCATTTCTTTATCTTAGACAATCACAAGAATGGCTAATAGAGTACCAAGAAGAGATAAGAGAGTACTAGACGAATAGACGAGAGAGTAGAGAGAACGTAAACAGATAAGAGGATATGGACATTAGATGAGATAGGGACAATTCCGTAAAACAACGTGAAATTCCGATAGTAACGGTTGCACAGCACCAGGTCGGGTGCCGACAGTCTGGTAGAAGTCACAACCGCCCCCTTAGCCGTGCCGTGTACACGGGTCAGGTGGTCCGGCGTGAACCCAAGATAAGAAGGAAAATACTAAGGCATGGTTCGTAACGATCCCTAGGGTGTAACAGGTTTTTGGGGTACAACCAGCTCGTTGACTAAGGACGTGCGCCAAAGCCAAGAAGACTTACATAGGTCTTGACAAGGAGTCCCTGGCCCAGTCGAGAGTATTCCCGATGGAGAGGTGGTCCAAGTCAAGAGAAAGTGTGTAGAAAACGGGTCCGTCGTGCCTCGAGTGCTCGAAGCCGAGGGAAAACGATAACGGTATCCGAAACACGCGATTAAAACGAAGACAAGTCCATTAAAACAATTAAGGGATATTAAGTGAATAGTCAACTCAATTACCAGATATATTATTGAGCAATTTAACAAGTTTTCGTGGCAATCATTCATGTATAGTGTGTGCTTGTGTAAGATAATCATAAGAGCAAGATTGATCGTGCACACATCTTTTATTTGATTAAAAATAGGTGAATAGTACTCAATATTCATAACAGGTCGTTACTGTTCTTACAATGCATGATTTGGGTTTAGCAGGGATTAAATGGGGCAATTAGCAAGGTTATACAAGCAAATCAGGGTTTGGGCCGCTCTGTTAAGGTCGCGACGTAGGGTTAAGTCGCGTTCAGGTCGCGACATAGAGTCGGGTCGCGATCAGTCAAGTCGCAACAGGGTTCCTTGTCGCATTCATGTCGCGGCGCGGTGTCCGGTCGCGTTCTGCTGAACCGGGCGCTGGAGTGAACCGGGGGGGGGGGGCAGGTCGCGACCAGTCAATCCGCCGCGTTCATAACGTTGTTGGGTTGAATGCATATTCATATCATTTCCCTCCTATTTTGATGATGACAAGAGGTAATTTTTAAAGCAATTCAATTGAAATCAATACCTGAAATCAATGTTCAAAAAGCATATTTCAAATCACATTTATCATTGATGTTCATGATAAATCATTTAACTAATGATATATGTGTTTAATTTTCAGGTACAAACATTTTTTTTTGCAAAAGATGTGTCGACACACCCATCAATGGTGTCGACACAACAACACAGATTCAAAGGCAAAATGTGTAAAAATGTTGAGACCGTTTCGACACAAGTCAAGAGTGTGTCGACACGAGTTGCAGTTTTTCAGGAATCAGTCCACCCAGGTCGACACACTCTCAGAGCAGGTCGACACTAGACCCAGTTCCCAGAACAGCCAGTTTGAAGAATTGGGATAGCAGGTCGACACACTCTCAGAGCAGGTCGACACTAGACCCAGTTCCCAGAACAACCAGTTTGAAGAATTGGGACAGCAGGTCGACACACTCTCAGAGCAGGTCGACACGGGACCTTCTTCCCAGAACATCAGTTCTCATATTTGGGACAGTGTGTCGACACTACCACTAGGGCAGGTCGACACACTACGGGAAGTTTGCAACTTAAAGTGGATGGCTGCCACGTGTCAGCCCAGGCCGATAGGGTATCAACCTAGGATCGTGTGCCCTTATACCTAAAGGGTATCTTTGGATTCTTTTGGGTATAAAAAGGCCCTCTATTGGCCATCCATCCATGTAAGAGACCCAACTGCCTCTCAGAGCCTCCTGAAAGTTCCCTGGCGGCTGCAAGAGGTTGTCTCCCTTCTCTGCTCTCCGTGTGCTTCCAGAAGACCAATTCTCACCAAGCCAAGTGTGAGAATTGGAATGTGACCCTTGCAGAAACCTCTGAAGCATCCCAAGGAAGCAGATCCTGTAGAAGCCTTCATTGGAGAAGAATTCAAGGAAGATCCAACAATTCCAAAGTGCAGAGCATCGGTTTTGGACTTCAAGAGTGCAATCTTCTTCCCAATCCAAGCTTCTACAAGGGAGTACACTTAAAGAACGAAGCTATCTAATACAATTCATTGTACTTCTGTTCTTCTGAGATAGCTTTTGAGATTATGCAAGTGCTTCTGCATAGCTCTCATTAGTGCTCTCATTTTCGACTAGATATGTGCTAGAAGGTCTATGTCTTGAGTTGGTGTCTAGCAACCATTGTGTGAGCATTGTGCTCAAGTTGTGTGAGCATTGTGCTCAGATTGTTGTGAGCCGTCGTGCTCAGTTTGAGTTGTCTAACTCAAGGTTGTGTTGAGCAGTCTTGCTCAGTGGTTCTAGAGTAGTCTTGCTCTAGAAGTTGTGTGAGTTGTAAGCTCTCAAGTGTTGGAGTTGTCAGGCTCCAGTGGGTGTGTACCCGGTTGTTTTAGTGAATCCTCACAGGGTGTGAGGGGTGGATGTAGGAATCACTTGGGTGATTTCCGAACCACCTAAAAATCCTTGTGCTCTTGTCTATCTGTGGTTTGATTTCATTATCCGTTAGATGCTTGCATAGGATCGTTTAAAGTTCACTTAATCAACTGATTTCATATCTGCTTTTACCAACTCACTCAAATATCATCAGATCTAGGTTTTTCACTGATAAAATTGCCTCTGATTCAAAAGTGTTTTTAAACTGTTTAAGCTTCCGCAGAAAGTGGCATAGATCTATTCATCCCCCCCTTCTAGATCTTATCCACACCTTTTCCTCGATCCTTCAATTGGTATCAGAGCGGGTTTACTTTGATCTGATTTGATATGAGCAATTTTTGTTTCTGAGTGTTGTGTGTTTGAGTGTTTGCTTGTTTGGTTGCTAAGCATTTTCTTTCTGCTTTAGAGTCATGGATTCCAAAGGTTTCATAGCTGAGGGTCATTCCATAAATAGGCCACCATTCTTTAATGGGACGGACTATTCTTACTGGAAAAACAGAATGCAAGTATTCTTAAGGGCCCAGAACTATGAGATCTGGAAAGTAGTAGAAGTGGGTCTCTATGAAAACCAGGGAGAAGAAGACACCTGGACTAGGGAACAAATAAGGAAAGCTACATTGAATTATAGTGCCATGAACATGATTCAATGTGCTGTCCATCCCAAGGAGTATTCGAGAATCTCAATGTGTAAATCTGCCAAAGAGATGTGGGATAAACTCGAATTACTCTATGAGGGAACATCTCAAGTAAAAGAGACTAAGGCAAATATTTTAGTTTCAGAATATGAACTTTTCATGATGAAGTCTAACGAAAATATTTCTGAAATGTTTGCCAGGTTCATGGTGATTGTAAATGGATTGAAGGCCTTGGGTAAGGAATATACAGATGCAGACTTGGTAAGAAAAATTCTACGTTCACTTTCTTCAATTTGGCATACAAAGGCCACTGTCATTGAAGATTCAAAAGATCTGTCCAAAATCTCTTTGGATGAATTTATTGGATCCTTAATGACATATGAAATCAACTTAAAAAGAAATGAAGAACACATAATTAAGACCAAGCCTATGGCACTTAAGGCCTCTTCAAGCAATAAAGATAAAAGTCAGGAGAAAACAAGTTCTGAGGAGTCTGAGTCAAATGAGGATGAAATTGCCCTCATGACTAGGCAATTCAGAAAATTCTTGAGATACAGAAAAGGAAAAATGTCTGGGAGAAAGAAGTCTTTCTCAGGTAAGAAAAACACTTCCTTTTCTAATTTCAACAAGAATCACAAAACTAACGAAAATATTGTCTGTTACAGGTGCAACAAACCAGGACACATGAAGGGAGAGTGTCCTGAGAACAAGAATGATAAGCACAAGAAATTCCAGAAGTACAAGAAGCCAAAGGCCATGGTGGCCACTTGGTCTGACGAAGACTCAAGTGAGGAAGAAGAAGAGAAGAAATCCTCAAGCTCTGAAAGTGAGGAGGTTTGCTTCATGGCCAACAACACACATGGAAAGGTAAATACTTCCTTTGAAGACTTTACTATTGAAGATTGGTAGGATGTGTATGCAGAACTGGTTGAAAAATATTCTGAAATGAGAAAAGAAAACAAATACATCAAAAAGAAAATTGAAAATCTTTACCATAACCAATCTTCAAACCATAGAATTTGTGAATTGGAAACTGAAGTAACAGACTTGCTTGAAGAAAAATAAAATCTCCTGAACCTTATTGATGAACTAAAACTTGCCTCTCAAAAGGCCTCCCAAGAATTCAAAAACTTAACTGAAAAGCTGGAAATTGAAAAACAAGAAAAACAACAGAAAATTGAAGAAATTGAAACTCTTAAAAACCAGCTAAAAGAAAGGGATGAAGTTATCCAAACCTTCACAAAAGGTAAAGATAACTTAGAGGCATTGCTAGGAACCACCATGGCAACCACCTCTCATGGATTAGGATTCAACAAAAAGAAACCCATCAAAGACAAATCTGGTGAGAAAAAGAACAAAGCACCACTAATTAAATTTGTCAAGAGTCCTAATCTTGAAAACACAGAAATTCAACAAACAGCAAACAAAACCTTAAACAAAACACAAAACAAATTAAAAACTCAAAAACAAAAGAAGACAATCAGGTCGACTCAGTCTCCTGACAGGTCGACCTGCTCAACATCAAAAAATTCAAACAACTCAAATAAAAATTTGAAAAATAAGAAAAAGACAAAGAAAATCATTTGTAAAGAACCTTGGACCTCCAAGACAACATTTCAAAATGATTGGATCAATCCTTGGAGCCAATGGTATAACAACCCCTGTTGGTATAATCCTCAATTCTTTCATCCAAATCCTTGGATGTACCAACAAAATCCCTGGATTCCACCTCCTTATCTGAACTCCAATTCTCAAATGAAAAACTCCCCTCCCACTGAAAACAAAAATGTTGGTGCTTTCATTCCTAAGAAAAAGAACAAACCTAAAAGACTGAAACCACCAATTTAACAAAACAGAAATCAAAAACAAGTCAAATATGGGTGAGAAAGGATTTACTAACAATGTCCAAACATTCTGATGGTCCCAACTCTGTTTGGGTACCAAAATCTTCTCTCCACTGATCTTGTTGCAGGAAGGTCGTGCACCCAACTCCAATGTATGGTTCCTTGACAGTGGGTGTTCACGACACATGACTGGAGATAGAGCCAAATTCTCATTCCTGCTTGAAAAGGAGGGAGGGTCAGTTACATTCGGAGGTAAAAATAAAGGAAAGATCTTAGGATCTGGAAAGGTTGGTCAAACTTCTTCAAACTCAGTAGATAATGTTTTATTAGTTGATGGTCTTGACTATAATCTGCTCAGTATCAGCCAACTATGTGACAAAGGTCACAAAGTTGTGTTTGAATCTGATTTTTGTAAGATAATTGACTCATCATCTGATAAAATCAAATTCTTTGGAAAAAGAGAAAATAATGTCTACATGATCAACCTAAATAAAAACTTTTCTGAAAATCTTTGTTTTGTTGCAAATAAAGATGAAATTGCATGGACTTAGCACAAAAGACTTGGCCATGCAAGTTTCAGAACAATGGATAAGTTATTAAGATTGAATTTGGTTAAGGGTCTTCCTGAATCCTTCTCTAAAGTTGAAAATCAAGTTTGTGGGATATGTGCTAAAGGAAAACAAACTAGGAAATCTTTTAAAACCTTCAATGAGGTACTTGCATCTAGCCCACTAGAACTTCTTCACATGGACCTTTTTGGGCCAACAAGAGTTCTAAGCTTAAGTGACAAAAGATATGGGTTTGTAATCATTGATGATTTTACTAGATTTACTTGGGTTATCTTTCTATCCCACAAAAGTGATACTTGCCTTGAATTCAGGAATTTCTGTACCGCTATCTTAACAACTTATCCATATAAAATCAAAAACATTTTAACTGATCATGGGGGTGAATTTAATAACACATCCTTTTTGATCTATGTGCTGAATTTCAAATATTTCACAAGTTTTCTTCACCTAGAACTTCAGAACAAAATGGAGTTGTGGAAAGAAAGAATAGAACTCTTGTGGAAATGGCTAGATCCATGCTCATAGGAAGTAATCTGCCCAAATCCTTCTGGGCTGAAGCTGTTAACACAGCCAATCATATCCTAAATAGAGCTTTGATCAGACCAAAGATCAGAAAAACCCCCTATGAACTGTTGAGAAACAAAAAGCCAACTATTTCTTATTTCAAAACTTTTGGGTGCAAATGCTTTGTACACAATAATAACAAAGAAAACCTTGACAAGTTTGATGCTAAGAGTCAGGAAGCTATCTTCCTTGGCTATTCTGAAGTGTCAAGGGCTTTCAAAGTGTACATTCTAAAAACCAAAACTGTTGAAGAATCTCCACATGTTATTTTTGATGAAAATTCCTTTTCCACTAATGATTCTAAATCTTGCAGGGAAAGACAAGACAATGAAGAGGATGACCTCATTGTGGACTCTTCACCAACTGTTGAGGAGCTTGTCAATAATGAAGAGAACCTGAACAACAACTCACCATCTTCAAGTGGGTCAGGTAACATTGCTCCAGAAGTGGGCACTTCTCAACAGGTAATTACTGAACCTCGATATCTGAGAGATCACCCATTAGACAGTGTAGTTGACAATTTAAATGATAGAGTAAGGACCAGATCATCCTTCTTGCAAAATATTGAAGAAGACCCACTAGCTCTAATTTCCCAAATTGAACCCAAGTCAATTGATGAAGCCTTATCCAGTTCTGATTGGATTAATGCTATGCATGATGAGCTTCATTAATTCGAAAGAAATCAAGTATGGGAATTAGTACCTAGACCTAGTGACCAAGCAGTGATTGGTACTAGATGGGTTTTCAGAAACAAATTGAATGAATCTGGTCAGGTAATTAGAAATAAAGCTAGGCTAGTTGCAAAGGGGTACAATCAAGAGTTTGGAATTGATTTTGAAGAGTCATATGCCCCTGTAGCTAGACTAGAAGCAGTCAGAATTTTTCTTGCTTTTACATCCTCCATGAAATTTAAAGTCTATCAAATGGATGTCAAAAGTGCATTCTTAAATGGATATATAAAGGAAAATGTTTTTGTTGAACAACCTCCTGGATATGAAAATGAAAAATATCCTAACCATGTTTTCAAGCTTAATAAGGCTCTCTATGGTCTTAAGCAAGCTCCAAGAGCTTGGTATGGACCGGTTGAGTTCCTTTTTACTTGAAAAGGGATACTCTAGAGGTAATGTTGATCAAACTTTGTTCACAAAAACAGTAAAAAATCAAATAATTGTGGTCCAAATTTATGTTGATGACATAATTTTGGCTCCACCAATAAAGGCCTTTGCACAGAATTTTCAAATCAAATGAAGAATGAATTTGAAATGAGCTTAATGAGAGATTTAACATTCTTTTTGGGATTGCAGGTGAACCAAACAACTGAAGGAATCTTCATCAGTCAAACCAATACGTCAAGGAGCTATTAAAGAGGTTTGACTTTCAGAACCTTAAGCACTCAAGCACACCAATTGCAATTAATGCTAAACTAGAAGAAGATCCATCTGGTAAGTCAGTAGATCCAAAGACCTACAGAGGTATGATTGGCTCTCTGCTCTATCTTACAACTTCTAGACCTGATATTCAGTTTTGTGTGTGTTTATGTGCTAGATTCCAATCTAATCCTAAAGAAATCACATGCTGCTGTTAAACGAATTTTCAAATATCTTGTTGGAACATGTGACTTAGGTATTTGGTATCCTGCTGGTTGCAAGTTAGATCTGTTTGCCTATTGTGATGCTGATTATGTTGGGTGCAAATTAGATAGAAAAAGCACAAGTGGCTTGTGTCTATTTCTAGGTGGGTGCCTTATCTCTTGGGCTTCTAAGAAGCAACATTTAGTTGCTCTGTCAACCGCAGAGGCTGAGTATGTTGCTGCAGGCAGATGTGGAACTCAGATTCTCTGGGTGAAACATCAACTTCTTGATTACAACCAAGATTTAGGGTGTGTACCCATCCTATGTGATAACACTAGTGCCATAATTATCTAAAAACCCAATTCAGCACTCCAGAACAAAACACATTGAAATTAGGCATCATTTCTTGAGAGATGAGGTTGCAAAGAAATCTTTTGAACTCCATTTTATTGAAACTGAAAAACAAATTGCAGACATATTCACTAAACCCCTTCCTGAAAACAGATTTTCATCTTTAAGGAGAGAACTTGGTCTTTGTAAATGTCCACCTTCTTGATCTCTCTCAAGGTTTGGGTTGAGTGTTATGCATGGTCTAAGGGGGAGTTCTTTGCATTTCATAATTCTTTGCTTCCTTGAGTTACATTGTTCATATCTCTCTCACTTTCAATTCTATTCCCTTTTTACAATAAATTCTTCAACTCTGATTGTGTTGAAATTTCTTGGTATATTAAATGGTGATTTGGAGAAGGACAAGTTATGCTTGTCTGGACACTTTCACTATGCGAGAGTATATGTCTCCGCCAAGTACTAAGAAATTGATATGCAATTGTTGAGGGGAGTTTTACTATTCAAAGAGGATACCTTTTCTGATTTCAAAAACTTGCTTATTCTCACTTCCACTTCTTTTTGATAATGAACTCTTCAACTCTTATTGTACTGAAATCTCTTGGTATATCAAATGGTGACTTGGAGAAGGACAGGTTATGCTTGTCTGGACACTTTCACTATGCGAGAGTATGTGTCTCCGCCAAATACCAAGAAATGGATATGCAATTGTTGAGGGGGAGTCCTCGTTGTCCAAGAAGAAAACTTTTCTGATTTCCAAAATTTACATATCCTTATTTTGATGAAAAGTGGTTGAAATCATCATCTCAGGGGGAGCTAAAAAATTCACAAGTCATGACTTTGCAAAATTCAAAACTTTTCTTGAATTTCATCAATTCCTTGCATGATGTCATCATTTAGAAGTCTAGAGTCTCAAAATGAACCCTTGAGTGATCTCTTATATTCTTACTAATCAACTTTCAACTATATCTCTCAACCCACATAAATTCAGATTTCTTCTTAGGCTAACATCAACTTGTGCCTTGAACTTAAAACATTTCCTTGTTTGCAACTGAGATTGGATGTATTTGATTTCTATCTCACAATCTCTCCATTTTTTTTAAATCCAACAGAGCAATGGCACTTGTGCTGAGAAATGCACACCTTCATAATGAATGAAGGCATGTATGGTCATGAGGCACTATGCTAACTCTGTTCAAAGGGAAACAAAATAAAAATAAATTCAAAACAAAAGCAAAATGTGCTATGTTTTGATGAGACTGAGTAACTGAAAATATTTGCGTCTGAAGAGTGAAGAGTTATGCGGAAGTACACAATACGGTAATCTAGAAGGGGGGGTTGAATAGATTACGGCAATTTTAAACTATTGATGGCTTCTTTTCTGCTACAGCGATCTTAATGAATTTGATTCAAATTCAATTAAGTGTGAGACCGCTTGAGTTGATTTAAGAGAAAACAGGGAATCAAACGTGCGTATGAACACCGTGCCTACCAATCATCTATCGCAAAACGCGAACAAACCACAGAACACGATGATTTAAGGTGGTTCGGAGTACACAACTCGTGTATCCTACATCCACCGTCCACACACACACGCAGAAACGACTGCTTATGAGCGAGTTCAACACTACAACTCAAACACACACACGTTGTCTGATGAACCACGATCAGAACAACCACAAATACGTGAATCAAGCACAAGGGATGCTCGAAACACAACCACACACACACACGATGGATGGAAATTATGAAATGGAGAAGAATTGGGAATTAGGGAACAAATCCAGTTGGAATTCTTCTCGTGGATCGTCCAAACGCTCTTCAAACTTCGATTGGATGTAGATTGATCGATGTAGAAGGTTGAATTGATGACGATCCGGCTTCAGCTCCGCATAGATGGTGATTCCACGTCGATCTGGGCGGAAAGTTGAAGCAGAGCAGCAATTTGGGGCTTTTCCTCTTGGTCCCTTGGAGGCTCTTGGATGGGAGGCTGCTCTCTGCGAAATTTGCTCCAAAAGGATGCTTATATAGTGTTAGGTAAAGGTGGGGGTCGTGGAGGAAGGAAACACCCAAGTGGGGCCGGATTTGGAAACCCAAAATCTGAAGTTTCCGTCGGCTGTCGACAGGTGCACTTGCATCTGTCGACAGGCAGACTCAGGCTGAGAACTGGGTTTCAGGAAAATGAGTTTCTGAGTGTATCTGTCGACAGGCAGTTTCATCTGTCGACAGATGCACTCAGGAATAGAAAACCTGAGCTCTGTCCTGGGTTGTCTGTGTGTATCTGTCGACAGGTACATTGCATCTGTCGACAGATGCACTCAGAGATGCAAACCTGAGTTCTGTCTGGAATGACTGTGTGAATCTGTCGACAGCAGTTTTCATCTGTCGACAGATGCACCTCTTTGACAGATTTTTGTGCCTTTTGCTCATCTTTCATTGCTCCATGTTTCATGCTTGTGCACCTACATGCAAATACATTGTTAGTGATATACATTGTATGATTTAGCAATGTTTAACTCAATCACTTTCATGGTGTTTTTCATGTTAGTTAGCACATCAATTTTGCATTAAATCAATGTTCAAGAATGTTAATGTGATCATCAAAAACATGATATATGGAAAACCCAACAATCTCCCCCTTTTTGATGATGACAAAAACATTCAATTGATGCATATATTGATGTTCTCCCCCTTTTTGACAACATGCAAAAGTCAAGTCATGCACATTAGAGACAAATAACATGAACTGAGTTTTCATTGATTGATCATTGAAATTTCACAGTACATTTGATAATCATTACATGACTCAATAAAAAGAAAGGGAAATAACATGAACAAGCAAAAGATGATAAGACAAGTGAGACTAATTCCCATCTAAGACTCTTAGTGACCTCTAATGACCCTGAGACCCTCTATTCATCGTCATGTCCAGCAGGAGGAGGGTGACGGGATCCATCTCTCTCGGAGTAGAGGTGGTCAAGACGGTCATCTAAAGTGTTGAGGCGAGCGTCCACTTGATCAAATCTTGACGTCATCCGAGCAAATCCTGAAATCATTTCTTGATGGATTTGTGCCAAGTAATCATGAACGGATTGTTGTGGAGGCACAGGTACATCATCAAACTCTTGAGCTTGGTCAGGCATTTGCTCATCTTCAGGGTCTTCATCACTGCCCTCATTTGCTTCATCACCTTCATTGTCTTCTTCACCGGTTGACACTTCAGCTCCTTGTGGTTCCTTTCCCTTGAGAGTCCTTGTGACGACGCCGTCTACAATTTGTAGCCCATGCGGTTGGCGGCGGTGAGGTCAAAGGCACTTCGGGATTTTAGTGAGATGAGCTCACTTGGAGGGATAGGAATGCCAAGGAAAATAAGAAGAGAAGTGATGGGGCAAGCATATGGCATTGATCTTTTGGTGTTAGAGAAACACCGACGGATGAGGCTTATCATGAGTTCAGGAAGATTGATTTCTTGACACTTGAGGAAAAAATGAACAAGGATTTGTGGACCTCGGTGACTAACTCTCGACTTCCATCCTTCGGGACGATCAAGGTAGTGAAGATGTGATGGATCATCCGGATCAAAGGAGGAAAGGAGTTGGCGTTGAGACGAGCAATCTCCTTGGTAGTGTCATAAGGTTCCAACGTGAGAAGCTCATAGTACTCAGAAGCAGAGGGATTGTAGTTGAAGATTTCAACTCCTGAGTTTGGAATTTCAAGGGCTGTGGAGAGAAGATTTGCGGTGAGGCGAAAACGAGTGCCTTTCACCGAAGAGTAGATATCTCCCTGATCGGAAAGCCCTAAGTTATTGTAGAACTCGGATACGGCAGTTGGAGAGTATTGCAAGTGGGAGTATAAGAAGGATGTCCACCCTTGAGTGTCAAAATAAGGTAGGAGTGAGGGGAACATCGGTGCTAAGGACTCGAAGTCCACATACCGGGATTGGACAATCTTCTTGAAGGTGCCGTTGGGTCGGATAAGACGGAGACCTTGAGGAACGATGAGTTCCGGCAACCGATCCTCACGATGCTTGCTGCGGCGTTCAGAAGGAGCCCTGGAGCTTTCTCCGGCGTCCGTCGGAGCGCGACGACGGCGAGCGAGAAGCTTCGATTTGGGTGCCATCGCAGGAGGAAGGATGAGAATGGTGTGAAGGGAGAGTGGAGGGATCCCAGACGAGGAGCAGGATCGTCGGAGACGGAGCCCTGAAGGGGGAAAGAGAGGGGGTTTGGAGAGGAGGAGGAAACAAGAGAGGAGGGGTGAAAAAGGGTCGTGGGTGGCCTTAGAATGGACTTGGAGGGTTTTAAAAGGAAGGCCCCACAAAAAGGAGGTGAACCGGCGCGAGGGTTTTCTGAAAAAACGGATCTGGGCCGTCGTCTGTCGACAGATGCCAGTCTATCTGTCGACAGATAGCTCCTTTTTGGTGAAAACTTGATTTTGTCAAAATTTTCAAAGGGACAAGTGTTCATTTGTTGTTTTAAGGCAAAGTGGGTGTATGTGCAAGACAAAAATTCATATCCATTAAGATGAAGACATGACACAAATCTAAAATGATTTTGAATTAAAAATGATAAGATCTTTAATTAGATCATGAGGAACACATTTCACAAAAGCCAGTGAAAATTAAATAACTCTTTTGATTAAGGCCGTTGAAGACAAACATGCATTTAAATAGAGATGATAGTCAGATGACAATTGAATTAAATGCCCACAAGAATGTCTTACCGAAGAAACACATTGGACTTGACAAAAAAATTTCGGAGGCTTCACTCTATTTCTGGTATGATCTTGGAAGATTTAAGCAACGAAGATGGAAAAGAGTGGCAATGAGGAGCACTTTCACTTTTTCATGTGAAGGTAGACATTTGTGATGCCAATACCCCCAGTTACTCAATGTGAGTGTCCATCAAGCCATTGTATAGAGATAATGAAACAACCTTTTGACGCGAAGACTGACATTTGTGATGCCCATGTCCCCGGTTACTTAGTGATTTTCATCATTGCTCTACCTCCATCCCACAAATGAAAAACAAATTTGTTGATTGAACTGAAGAAATAGGTAGCTTTTCTCCCTTTTTTTTTTATTTTTGCTTTTTGTCAAGTACATGAGATTTCTTTAGGCAAGTTGTAATGTGGAACATTAAATTCAAGAGTTTTCTGATTTTTCAAATCATTTTAGATTCATGTTTAACGACAAGGGAGTTATTCAAAGGAGATGTTTAAAAATCATTTGGTTTGCTCATTATGTTCAAAATGATCTAAAAAGACCTTAATCAGGTCATGCATCAAACAACATTTAGACTTGGTTCATGACTTCGACATGAAGTGGATATGAAGGGTTATATTGCACACAAACAAACCAAGGTTTACCTTTAAATCAATTAAGGAACACTTTTCCTGAAAAGTATGAAGAAGGATTTGAAAAATAAAGAAGAATGGGTGTATCTGTCGACAGAAGAAGTCTGTCTGTCGACAGATGCACACAGACTGAGGAATTGAAGTTTCTGCCAGAACAAGACTGATTGAATCTGTCGACAGATGGAATGTGTCTGTCGACAGATAGGAACAGAGTGGATTTTTCTTGTTTCAGATTGATTGCACTTTGAGTTCAAGGAAGTGAGAATTCAACAAGTAGATGTATGAGGAGTTTCCTCAGAAAATACTCAACAATCCTTAACTTACTCCCCCATAGTGTGTGCACGTGTTGACACGACATCTAAGCAAGGATTCACACAAGCATTTGATACAAAACAAACATGATCATGAAAGAAGGTCATACACAAGCACATGGTCACAGAAAACATTGTCTCATGGAGTTAACATGATAAAATGTAAGGAAACTAAAAATCCTATGTGAAGTACAGGACCTTTATATGTAATGGGACTATGGATACTTGGCGGAGAATGTTTTCTCACGCATGATGATAGTTTCCAAACAAGCCGAACTTGTTCTTCCACAGTTCACCATTTGATATACCACATAGTCATTCACACATAAAGAGCATGTATTCCAAATGGATAGTCAGTTTCATTGCATTTTACACAAACCCAATTCTCTTCTTAAGGATGTGAATCTATCTTCAGACAAGGGTTTGGTGAAAATATCAGCCAATTGTTTTTCTGTGGGAATGAAAATGAGTTCCAAGGTTTTATTGGCAACTTCATCTCTCAAGAAATGATGACGGATTTCTATGTGTTTAGTCCGTGAGTGTTGGACAGGGTTTTTTGAAAGATTGATAGCACTTGTGTTGTCACATAGGATAGGTGTGCATCCAATTTGAACATTATAGTCAGCTAACTGACTTTTGATCCACAACACTTGAGCTGCACAACTTCCTGCAGCGACATATTCTGCCTCTGCAGTGGAGAGTGCAACCGAGTGTTGTTTCTTGGATGCCCACGAAACCATGCAACCGCCAAGGAATTGGCAATATCCACTAGTGCTTTTTCTATCGATTTTACATCCAGCATAGTCAGCATCAGAATATGAAATCAAATCAAAGCTACTGCCTGCTGGGTACCAAAAACCCAAATTGCATGTTCCGGAGAGATATCGGAAAATTCTCTTGACTGCAATTAAATGGCTTTCCTTTGGACTAGATTGATATCTAGCACAAAGGCAAACACTAAATTGAATATCCGGTCTACTTGCAGTAAGATAAAGGAGTGAGCCAATCATACCTCGGAAGTGCTTTGCATCTACCGGTTTACCTTTCTCATCATTTTCCAATTTGATGCTTGTGCTCATTGGGGTGGAGGCCGGTTTAGCTTGCTCAAATTGAAATCGTTTGAGAAGCTCTTTGACATACTTTTCTTGATTTATGAAGAATCCGTCTTTATGTTGTTTCACCTGCAAACCAAGAAAGAATTGAAGCTCCCCCATTAGACTCATCTCAAATTCACTGTGCATGTGTTTAGAAAATTCTTCACACAGTGAAGGGTTAGTAGAACCAAATATGATATCGTCCACATAAACTTGAACAACAATTATGTGATTGCGAACTTTCTTAGTGAAGAGTGTTTGGTCTACTTTACCTCTTGAGTAGCTCTTGCTTACCAGATAATTGCTTAGTCTATCATACCAAGCTCGAGGTGCCTGTTTCAAACCATAAAGAGCTTTGTGCAATTTATACACATGGTTAGGCATTTCAGAATTTTCAAAACCTGGTGGTTGAGAGACATAGACTTCTTCTTTGATATAGCCATTTAAGAAAGCAGTTTTAACATCCATTTGATAGAGTTTAAACTTATGGGAGCATGCATATGCCAATAAAATTCTGACTGCTTCTAACCTGGCTACAGGAGCAAAGGACTCTTCAAAGTCTACACCAAATTCTTGACTATATCCTTTTGCTACGAGTCTTGCTTTATTTCTTATCACTTTTCCTTCTTCATTAAGTTTATTCCTAAACACCCATCTAGTTCCTATGATAGAGATTTCAGGGGTTTTAGGAACTAAACTCCATACATTGTTTCTTTGAAATTGACCAAGTTCCTCATGCATAGCATCAATCCATGAGTTGTCTTTTAAGGCTTCTTCAACATTTTTGGGTTCCACTTGAGAAACAAAAGCAAAAAGATCATGTTCAATTATTTTTCTTACTTGAGACCTCGTTTGAACAGAATCATTTAAACTACCTATCACATCATCAAGTGGGTGATCTTTGGAATACCTCACATTTGTGATTGTTGAAGGGCCGGGAGTATCTTGTCCTTGAGGAATTTGATCTTGTGAATGTTGTTCTTCAGGAGGATCACTTTCTGGTGGATTCTCTTCTTCAATCCTGTTAACATTCAATCTGTTAGACTTGGCATAAGTCTCATCAAAAATGACATGTGGAGTTTCTTCCACAGTTCGTGTTTTATTGTTAAACACTCTATATGCCCTAGAGTGTTCTGAGTAGCCTAGAAAAACACCTTGATCACTTTTGGCTTCAAATTTATCTAAATCAGATTTATCATTGTTGTGAATAAATACCTTTGAGCCAAAGACTCGGAAGTACCCAAGGTTGGGTTTCTTACCTTTCAATAACTGGTAGGGGGTTTTCTTTATCACAGGTCTTACCATGGCTCTGTTTAGAATGTAGCACGAAGTGTTCACTGCTTCTGCCCAAAATCTTTTGGAGAGTTGGCCTTCAACCAGAAGAGTGCGAGCCATTTCCACCAATGTTCTGTTTTTCCTCTCCACTACTCCGTTTTGTTCTGGAGTCCTTGGGGAAGAGAACAGATGTTCAATCCCTTGGTGCCTGCAAAAATCAGAAAATGCATTGTTATCAAATTCTCCCCCGTGATCGGTGCGGATTGAGCATATTTTATTCACATTGCCATGCTCAATCTTGTTAAAGAATTCTTGAAAGATTGTGAGTGTTTCACTTTTGTGTGCCAAGAATTTGACCCATGTGAACCTAGAGAAATCATCTACAATGACAAAACCAAAACGTTTGCCATTGAGACTTAGAGTTCTAGTTGGTCCAAACAGGTCCATGTGCAACAGTTCAAATGGTTTAGATGTGCTTACCGGTGCTTTAGATTTGAAAGACTTCCGGGTTTGTTTTCCTTGTGCACATGCATCACAAAAACTTTCGTTGTTGCTAAAAGAGATGTCAGGAAGTCCACTTACCAATTTGAGCTTCATGATCTTGTGCAACACGTTGTAGCTCGCATGGCCAAGCCTACGATGCCACAAGGTCAATTCATCCTGTCTATTTGCAACAAGACACAAGTTGTCATTTTCTGGATCATCTAAATCAACTAAGTAAATGTTATTCACTCTTTTTCCAGAAAATTTTACACTTCCTGTTTCTTTATCAACAATTTGACATGAATTTGATTCAAAAATGACGTTGTGACCTCTATCACATAATTGACTTATGCTAAGCAAATTGTGATTAAGGCCATCAACCAACAGTACATTTTCAATTGAATTGGAGGAACACTTACCAACATTACCTGTGCCAATGATTTGGCCTTTGTTGTTACCTCCAAAAATGACTTGTCCTCCGTCTTTCTCCACTAGGAAACAGAATTTACCTTTGTCGCCCGTCATGTGCCTCGAACAGCCGCTATCCAAGTACCATTTGTTTTGATGTTGGGCTGCTAGGCATTCCTGCAAATGTGGATCAGACAAGAGGTTTTGGTACCCAAATTACTTTGGGTCCCAAAATTTCATTCATGCAACAAAGTAGATGTTTAGGAATCCAAACTTGTTTGACTTTTTGTTTCTTTGGATTATTCCAACATTGTTTTTCATCATGACCAATCTTTTTACACACATTGCATGAAGGAATTTTCTTTTCAATTTTCTGTTGCTTGATAGACTGTTTATTCATTGAAACTGTTCTTGTCTGTCGACAGGCACCATTGTGTCTGTCGACAGGTGGCTTTTTCTTTTGTTTGTTGGGAACATTTTGTTTGTGTAATATTGGTTTGGTCTGAGACTTTCTTGAATTATGCTTTGTGGGAGCATGCTTGCTTGTGCTTGGGCTAGAATCAATAAAGGAGGTGATCAATGATTCTCCTATTTTCTTTTGTTTGACTGGTTGATATCCTAACCCATGCTTGGTTACATGTATTTTGGTGCCCAAAACTGCATCTAGATTTTGCTTCCCTTTTACAAATTTCATTAGGTCCTCAGATTTTTCTTTCAATTCCTTTTCAGTTTGTTCCAACTTTTTCTTTGTTTCCAATTGTTCTTCTTGAAGGAATTCAATAGAATGGCTTAAACAGTCTTTTTCTTTTTGTGTTTCTTGCAATTTCATTTTCAAGCAATCCATTTCTTCATTATGAGTTTTTTCATCAATTTCATCATTTCTAATTCTTTTGTTAAGAATGCAATTCGTTCATCATTGTTCTTATCATGCACAAGGGAGTTGCATTTCTTTTTAATGCTCTATTCTCAGATCTATATTCACGAAATTTTTCAAATAAGTGTGTATGCTTCCTCCCATTCACTTGCAGTGAAATCATCAAATGAGAAATTTACCTCGCTGGAGTCATCACTCCTGGCCATCAAGCATTTCACTTCTTCATCATCGGATGTTTCTTGTGCATCTTCATCTTCATCTTCATCACTCCAGGTGGCCAACATTGCTTTGGCCTTTTTAGAGGTGAATTTGTCTTTCTTCAGCTTCTTCTTGAGTTCCGGGCATTCTCCTCTCATATGCCCCTGTTTCTTGCATTCATAACAAACAATGTCAGATTTTTTGTTTGACTCATATTTCTGTGAAAAATTTTTCTTAGGAAAGGGTTTGGAATTACCTGTGTCTCTCCTCTTGAACTTCAAAAATTTCTTGAATTGTCTAGTGAGCATTGCCATTTCACCATCATCACTCTCACTAGATGTTTCTTGCTCATCACTATCTTGTTGAATAGATTTCTTGGAGCTTGTTGATGTTTTATTGGATGCTTTTAGAGCAATTGACTTCCTAGGATTTTCTTCTAATTCTTTTCTCTTGATGTTGATTTCATATGTCATTAGAGAGCCAATTAGTTCATCCAATTTCATTTTGGAAAGGTCTTTGGAATCCTCAATGACAGTGGCCTTAGTATTCCAAGATGAAGTAAGAGAACGAAGGATCTTTCTTACTAAGTCACTTTCAGAGTATTCCTTCTTAAGACCTTTTAGCCCGTTAACTATTAGCATGAATCTTGCAAACATGTCTGATACGGTTTCATCAGTTTTCATCTTGAACATTTCATATTCAGACACTAACATGCTAACTTTAGTTTCCCTTACCTCGGACGTACCTTCGTAAATGAGTTCAAGCTTGTCCCACATCTCTTTTGCTGTTGAGCATGTGGAGACTCTTGAGAACTCCTTTGGATGCACCGCACATTGCATCATGTTTAGTGCGCTCCAGTTGAGAGTTCCTTTAGCTATTTGGTCTTTCGTCCAGGTGTCTTCATCCTCGGGCAACACGTATGGTCCCTTGCTGACTATCTTCCACAGCTCGTAATTTTGAGCTCTCAAAAATACCTGCATACGGTTTTTCCAATAAGGATAGTCAGTGCCATCAAAATAGGGTGGCCTGGTTACTGAATGTCCCTCGGCCATATACCCTTTGCTAGAATCCATAAGATCGAAAATCTCCTGATCGCTAGATCAAATGACGAACAACAGTAAATCGGAGAAACCCGCTCTGATACCAATTGAAGAGTTATGCGGAAGTACACAATACGGTAATCTAGAAGGGGGGGTTGAATAGATTACGGCAATTTTAAACTGTTGATGGCTTCTTTTCACTGCTACAGCGATCTTAATGAATTTTGATTCAAATTCAATTAAGTGTGAGACCGCTTGAGTTGATTTAAGAGAAAACAGGGAATCAAACGTGCGTATGAACACCGTGCCTACCAATCATCTATCGCAAAACGCGAACAAACCACAGAACACGATGATTTAAGGTGGTTCGGAGTACACAACTCGTGTATCCTACATCCACCGTCCACACACACACGCAGAAACGACTGCTTATGAGCGAGTTCAACACTACAACTCAAACACACACACGTTGTCTGATGAACCACGATCAGAACAACCACAAATACGTGAATCAAGCACAAGGGATGCTCGAAACACAACCACACACACACACGATTGGATGGAAATTATGAAATGGAGAAGAATTGGGAATTAGGGAACAAATCCAGTTGGAATTCTTCTCGTGGATCGTCCAAACGCTCTTCAAACTTCGATTGGATGTAGATTGATCGATGTAGAAGGTTGAATTGATGACGATCCGGCTTCAGCTCCGCATAGATGTGATTCCACGTCGATCTGGGCGGAAAGTTGAAGCAGAGCAGCAATTTGGGGCTTTTCCTCTTGGTCCCTTGGAGGCTCTTGGATGGGAGGCTGCTCTCTGCGAAATTTGCTCCAAAAGGATGCTTATATAGTGTTAGGTAAAGGTGGGGGTCGTGGAGGAAGGAAACACCCAAGTGGGGCCGGATTTGGAAACCCAAAATCTGAAGTTTCCGTCGGCTGTCGACAGGTGCACTTGCATCTGTCGACAGGCAGACTCAGGCTGAGAACTGGGTTTCAGGAAAATGAGTTTCTGAGTGTATCTGTCGACAGGCAGTTTTCATCTGTCGACAGATGCACTCAGGAATAGAAAACCTGAGCTCTGTCCGGGTTGTCTGTGTGTATCTGTCGACAGGTACATTGCCATCTGTCGACAGATGCACTCAGAGATGCAAACCTGAGTTCTGTCTGAGAATGACTGTGTGAGTCTGTCGACAGGCAGTTTTCATCTGTCGACAGATGCACCTCTTTGACAGATTTTTGTGCCTTTTGCTCATCTTCTCATTGCTCCATGTTTCATGCTTGTGCACCTACATGCAAATACATTGTTAGTGATATACATTGTATGATTTAGCAATGTTTAACTCAATCACTTTCATGGTGTTTTTCATGTTAGTTAGCACATCAATTTTGCATTAAATCAATGTTCAAGAATGTTAATGTGATCATCAAAAACATGATATATGGAAAACCCAATACAAAACGTATATTTCATGTCAAAAGGCCATCATTTACCCCTTTGAAACTTGACAATGACTAAATCTTAAGTAACCAGGGACTATGGTGTGTAAAAAGCACTAGTACTTGAGTGAAAGAGATTTATATCATTTGATAGTTTGTTAAAAGAACAAAATGTAAGCATTATTGGAGATATGTCTAGAAAGAATCATCTTCATTCCTCATCAAGTTGTTCTTTGAGATTGTGTTTTATTTTCAACACAATTGCATTTAGTCTAGATGACATCTTTAATTCTTTAAAGTTGAGAAATATGGTAGTTTATAGTTGATGGTTAGATATATTATATCCCTCAATTTTCATTTTGTTGATTCAAGTCTTGGAATGCTAATATCCTGTTGGAAGTTGTTTGAAAAACTTGAACTGTGATGAATTTTTGCAAATATAACAAATGAATTTTTTAAGCCTCTTAAAAATCCTTGAAATGATAATTCCTCTCATTGTTCATCATTCTAAAGATGTCCCAAATTTCTCAAAAATTTCCTCTAAAAAATTCAACATTTTCTTCTAAGGCCGTGTCGACACCGTCCCATCCTGTGTCGACACACTTTCGGTCAGGTCGACACACCTTTCATCCTGTGTCGACACTAACCCCTTGCCTGATTATTTCTCAAACCGTTTGGGTTCATGATAAGCCACATTTGTTCCTGCGAGGCAGTGCAACACTGCACCTCTTTTAGGCATCAGGTCGACCCGACGGCCTCTTTCTCATCTCTTCTGGCAAGAAATCTTCACCATTTCTCTCAAACTCTCATCCTTCTTTCCATCACCTCTCCTCTCTTCCATCTCCTCTCCGAATTCCACTCTTTCTTGCACCATGGTCAGGAAATTGGGTCCCCGCCGTGGCGCAAGGTCCAGAGCCTCTTCAAGGCCGATTCCGGCAGACAGAGACGTTGCCCTATCCGAAAGAAGAACTAAGAGAAGGAATGATCCTGCCGAGCAACCAGGATCCTCTTCAGCACCTCAAAGGGCAGCCAAGAGAGGTAGAGCCTCATCTTCAGGCAGAGGTAGTAGTCCTCCAAACCCTAGAACAGAAATTCCGGGCGATTCTTCTGAAAACCCTGAGGAATCATCTTCCTCCTCTTCTGAGTCTTCTGCGTCTCAAGAGGATATTCCCTCAGAGTCAGTCAGTGCAGCCAAGTTAATTCTGAAGCCCCGAATTCTAGACCTATCAGACATTCAGCTAGCAGACTCTTTTCCTGAAATTCAAACCTATTTCTCCTTTCAATCTTGGATACCATTTATCTCTGAGTTTCAAGTCTGTTATCCAAGACTTGTTAGGGAGTTCTACAAGAACCTCACCTGCACAGAAGAAGGATATGAATCCAAAGTTAAGGGAATAGCCATAGATATGCCAACTGAAAAAGCTGCCTCCATTTTCAAAGTGCCAGATGAAGGGGCAGACTATCATGAATTTGAATTTGATCTACATGAAGCCTATTCCATCTTGACAGGTCTTCCTGCAGATGCATCAGATCCCAAACAGACCTATGTAACCAGGTTCAATGCCAATTCATTTCCACCTGTGTTAAGGGTCATCCACCACATATTGACCACCATAATCACTCCTCAAGGTGGTGGAAGGGATAGGTTGACAGACATCCAGAGATTCATTATTTATTGCATGGTGAAAGACATCAAGATCAACCTCCATGTGATTCTCTATCAAATTATATCTGAAACAACAAGGAAAGACCTCAAGAGATCACTTCCTTATGGAGCACATCTGACCTCAGTGTTCCAGCACTTTGGTGTGCCCTTGGAGAATGAGAAGTCCCAATCTATTCCCAAGTCCAATATCTACACCTTTAAGAATATCCAGAAGTTTATGGGATTTAGATTGGAGGGCAATCAAATTAGAAGAGGGCCAGTTGTGGTTGAGGCCCCTCAAGCTCAGGAGGAACAGCCTCAAGATCAAGGGGAACAGCCCCAAGCTCAGGAGGACCAGCCTCAGGTTCAAGGGGACCAGCCCCAAGCACAAGAGGAATAGCCTCAAGCTGAAGGGGACCAGCCCCTAGGTCAAGAGGATCAGCCTCCTGTGAATGAGGAACAGCCTCAAGTCCCAACTGATGGTGAAATTCCGGTTCATGCCCCTCTCTCACCTCAGTTTCAACCCTCCTTCACTCACTCTGATTCTCCACAACACACTTTCCAACCATCCACATCCTCTGGTGGGCCTTCTGTTCCACCAGAGTTGTTCTCCTTCCTCAATGAAAATTTGAAACCTTGAACTCTTCCCTTCAAACCATGTCCACATCATTTGAGTTGAGGATTAAAAGACTGGATAACACAGTATCTGCCAAGTTCATAGAACAGAAAGCTGCTTCAGACTATGCGGCTCAAAGGTTCAATAGATTGATTGGAACAATGGCAGATGCCTCACTACAGCTGAAGGAGCATCAAGACAAGTTGGAGACAGTTCTTAAGGGAATTTTGGCAAATTCCCAAGCTGATGTCTTTAACACAAAGCAGACATTACATGAGATCACCAGCACAAGACTGTCATTTGCTCATTTTGTGGATGATTTGGAAAGCATGAGGAACTTCAATGAGCACATTGACAAGCAGATATCAGATTTGACCAAGGAATTCAAGATAATGCAAAGACCTGGTTGGTCAGCTGGTTCATCTTCATCCTCACAACCCATTGCAGCTGATCTAGCCAGACTTCAAGCCACCTTAATCGAGAATTCAGATAGAATGGAACACTTTTTGGTCACAAAAATGATCACCATTTAAGATCAAATAAAGACTAGCTTGAATTTCATGGAGAAAAGACTATCTGATATAGAGACCATTCTTCTTCCCATTCCTCCTCCTCCTCCATCTTCTACTTAATGCAATTTCTCTTTTGATGATGTCAAAGGGGGAGAAGAAAGAAAGAACAAATGTTTGTAATCTTTGTTTGTAATCTTTTGGAATGATTGTAATGGTTCTCTTGTAATGGTTCTCTTGTTAAATGAAATAAAATGTTTTGCTTGGCTTGAATGATTTTCTCAATTGTGTATTTAATGTGATTGAAAATCTTTTTGTGAATGTGATTGAATGATTACTTGTCAAGTTGCTTGACTTCTGTGTACAAAAATTCTCATTTCAAGTAACATTGTGTTCCACAAGTACATCATCATCTGTTACTAAAACATATCAAAAGGTCTTTGACAAGTTTAAACAAAAAGAAAATAAAAATGTGAATAACAAAAAATTGCTTAAAATCTCATTTCATCAAAACCACATTGTAAGATGGATTTATTGTTGCCATCATCAAAAAGGGGGAGATTGTTGGGTTGAATGCATATTCATATCATTTCCCTCCTATTTTGGTGATGACAAGAGGTAATTTTTAAAGCAATTCAATTGAAATCAATACATGAAATCAATGTTCAAAAAGTAGATTTCAAATCACATTTATCATTGATGTTCATGATAAATCATTTAACTAATGATATATGTGTTTAATTTTCAGGTACAAACATTTTTTTTTGCAAAAGATGTGTCGACACACCCATCAATGGTGTCGACACAACAACACAGATTCAAAGGCAAAATGTGTAAAAATATTGAGACTATGTCGACACAAGTCAAGAGTGAGTCAACACGAGTTGCAATTTTTTAGGAATTAGTCCACCTAGGTCGACACACTCTCAGAGCAGGTCGACACTAGACCCAGTTCCCAGAACAGCCAGTTTGAAGAATTGGGACAGCAGGTCGACACACTCTCAGAGCAGGTCGACACTAGACCCAGTTCCCAGAACAACCAGTTTGAAGAATTGGGACAGCAGGTCGACACACTCTCAGAGCAGGTCGACACGGGACCTTCTTCCCAGAACATCAGTTCTCATATTTGGGACAGTGTGTCGACACTACCACCATGGCAGGTCGACACACTACGGGAAGTTTGCAACTTAAAGTGGATGGCTGCCACGTGTCAGCCCAGGCCGATAGGGTATCAACCTAGGATCGTGTGCCCTTATACCTAAAGGGTATCTTTGGATTCTTTTGGGTATAAAAAGGCCCTCTATTGGCCATCCATCCATGTAAGAGACCCAACTGCCTCTCAGAGCCTCCTGAAAGTTCCCTGGCGACTGCAAGAGGTTGTCTCCCTTCTCTGCTCTCCGTGTGCTTCCAGAAGATCAATTCTCACCAAGCCAAGTGTGAGAATTGGAATGTGACCCTTGCAGAAACCTCTAAAGCATCCCAAGGAAGCAGATCCTGTAGAAGTTTTCGTAGGAGAAGAATTCAAGGAAGATCCAACAATTCCAAAGTGCAGAGCATCGGTTTTGGACTTCAAGAGTGCAATCTTCTTCCCAATCCAAGCTTCTACAAGGGAGTACACTTGAAGAACGAAGCTATCTAATACAATTCATTGTACTTCTGTTCTTCTAAGATAGCTTTTGAGATTATGCAAGTGCTTCTGCATAGCTCTCATTAGTGCTCTCATTTTCGACTAGATCTGTGCTAGAAGGTCTATGTCTTGAGTTGGTGTCTAGCAACCATTGTGTGAGCATTGTGCTCAAGTTGTGTGAGCATTGTGCTCAGATTGTTGTGAGCCGTCGTGCTCAGTTTGAGTTGTCTAACTCAAGGTTGTGTTGAGCAGTCTTGCTCAGTGGTTCTAGAGTAGTCTTGCTCTAGAAGTTGTGTGAGTTGTAAGCTCTCAAGTGTTGGAGTTGTCAGGCTCCAGTGGGTGTGTACCCGGTTGTTTTACTGAATCCTCACAGGGTGTGAGGGGTGGATGTAGGAATCACTTGGGTGATTTTCGAACCACCTAAAAATCCTTGTGCACTTGTCTATCTGTGGTTTGATTTCATTATCCGTTAGATGCTTGCATAGGATCGTTTAAAGTTCACTTAATCAACTGATTTCATATCTGCTTTTACCAACTCACTCAAATATCATCAGATCTGGGTTTTTCACTGATAAAATTGCCTCTGATTCAAAAGTGTTTTTAAACTGTTTAAGCTTCCGCAGAAAGTGGCATAGATCTATTCATCCCCCCCTTCTAGATCTTATCCACACCTTTTCCTCGATCCTTCAAATGCGTCAGAACCCAATGTCGCGACCCCTCTGAGATCGCGGTGTATCGTGCCATCGCGACCTCAGGAGGTGGCCCGAGCCCAGAAAAGAGGGATTTGCCCGTTTTCCAGGTGGGCCTACCTGACACATAGCTATTCAAAATTCGATAATAAATCGTATAGAGGTCCAAAAAGCATGAAACTAGTTTTAAATGAAAGTAGACATATAGATCTATCAACATGCACGATTAATTTGAAAATAGACAAGGTTTAGACATGCAGTGATCAAGTGACATATCAATGACCTAAATAGGCACAATCAAGGTTCATCGAATTTATTAGAAATGGATACATGACGAAAATTAGGCAAACTAGGGGCGTTTGAAAGCTATCATGATGTAGTATTTATGAGAATTTTCTCATGGCATGGGATCATGTATGCCCGAGATTTAAAAGTAAACATGATGGGTCGGGTACATAGAATTGGCAGGGATTCACAGAATTAATTCTCCCTCACGGAAGATCGAAATGGAGCGAAACCAAAGGGCTTTTGCTCGGGATCATGAACTCTTCCTAGGGTAATTATTACTCGAGTTTAGCTTGAGAGATTGCCTACCTTTCATGCAGTTCAAATCATTGGGTTGCAAGACGAGAGAAAAGTAAGAATTCTCCTTCTTCTCCAAGCTCCTCGCCCTTAGCCTTCTCCCCTCGTGCTCCAGAGCTCCAACAACGTGCTATGGGGTTGCTATGGTCGAATTAGGGTGTTTTGTTTGCCAATTAGAGTCCTAAACCTTCCAAGACTCCTCATTTCCTTCAAACTCTGAATTTCCTTATTTATCTTCCCACTTTCTCTCATTTATCCACCTAATAAGGCTGGGAACAGATCTAATTTCGTGGGTAGAGGGTTAGGGTAAGTATAGGACTCCTTTTTAGGATATATATGGGTTATTTAGTATTTATCTTAACCCCTTTTCATTTATTTAATTAATTAGGTACGAATTTAACCTAATTACCTCTCATCCCATGACGGGCTCTCCTCTTTTGGGCCTAATAAACCATGTTTGGACCATTAGGGTAACCCATTTAATAATTTAACTTAATGGGTATTAGTTTAAATCCCTTCTATTTCTCTCAATTTCTATTTATTCTCCCTTTATTCAATTAAATCAATTTATTTCATTTATTTAAATAAAAATTTTATTTTTCTTGATTTTAAAAATCAAGGTTGCTACATCCTCCCCCTCTTAAAAAGAATTTGGTCCCCAAATTCATATAATCGTAAGAGGAAGAATGACTTACTGAATAATTCTGGATAATTCCGTCGCATTAATGCTTCAGGTTCCCACGTGGCCTCTTCAACTTCGTGATTTCTCCACCATACCTTCACCACGGGTATAGATCGATTCCGAAGCTATTGCATCTTCTTGTCCAAGATCTTCACTGGCCTTTCTTCATAGGTCATATCCTTGTTCATAATAATGTCATCATATGTGACGGCCCTCATTATACCGGTACGGTTATACCAACCCACGTCGGTATAACAAGTGCTGCCACAGTGGGACATTTACCCAAACGATACATATAGCTGAGATACACGCGAATATACAACAGAGTAGCGGAATTAAAAGACCAATGTCTTCATTCATTCATCATCCACATTAAACATACATGCAGTTCACGTTTAACATAAAAGAACTAAAAATCCACATGATTTAAATTGCTGAAATTAAATACAAATTGTCCACATAATACATTCCTTTCATAATAATTCTAATACAATGTTTCAAGTACATACTAAGAAGTACACAAATCACAAGGAAGCTCCAAGACTAGCTACTCTCCGCGCTCGGAGTCCGTCTCTGCTGCCTCCTCCAAAGGTACTGTGTCACCAACTATACCTGTACGCCGAAGCAAGGAGTGAGTCCAAGGACTCAGCAAGCAACACTACTCATGATATACACTTATAAGTCCTAGTGGTTTCTACATGCATATTACAATTAGCAACACATAGCATGCTAGTCATTTCAAGTTTTCAACCTATCATGAACATCTTACAATTTTATACATAACTCATGCTTTCGGATTTTTAAAATGAAATTCACCTATCACATGGTCTCTATTCAATTTACTCATGACACTTTAATCTTTAAAGAATCAAAACATGAGAGCTATCAACATGAACAATTTACATACATGAAGGGAAGCGCAACTAGCATGGATTTTACGCATTTTTAAACACATACATGAACCTTTTCACATGCTTTAGGTTGCTGATTTCACATGATTCAATGGCTATAAATCTACACATGAGAGCTACAACGTTGCTTAAGACATATCATATGAACAATCTATCATGCTATTTGCACACATACTCATTAGTTGTCCCTAACATGGACTCTAAACATTTTTGCACACATAAACATAAGAATAACAACATGCATTTTCTGAATTCACATGGTTTCAGATTTAGTCTCACATGGGTTTCAATAACGCATTTACACATCTAGAATTTCACATTTTTTCTTTACACTAGTTTCCTCTTTTCACATGGTTACACTTTACACATTTTTAGGTGCCGTGACACATAGTCCAAACCACCAAAGAAGGACATATACACATCACATTACACATAGACGCCATCTAGGCATTCCAATGGCGACTCTTGGACTGCGCAGACCGGGAGAACAAGTCTCCACCCTAACCAGTGGTACTTGTCCACCTCCAGGATTTCCCCCTAATGCCATTAGGGTCACTTAACATATTGAACTTTCTCAGGGGGACTTTTCCCTGATACAGCTCCACTGCCCTCTACGGAAGCAGTGTCACATTGGCACAGTTACACATTTACATATTTACCATTTTACACTTGGTTTTGCACATAACACTTCATCCCACTCACTTTCTTACTCACATGAACACCTCTATTTTTCCTAACATGGTACTACAGAGTTTCAAGGTTTAACACACAGTAAACACACTAATCATGCTGGGTTTAAACAAAATCTAATCACATTACGATCATATGCACGAATTATCACATTTCACAAGAAAACACATAACTTTTTATTTAATGATCCAAATGACCTGAAAATTTAACCACATGCTGCTTTCGGGTTCAAGGTCATACCCTCAATTTTTCAGATTTTTCTGAGCTAAATAGGATTTACAGAAAATAAAACGCCTAATTAGCATGCTATTAACAACTTAAGTTAACATGAGTCTAACACATTTTGCAAATTAGCCACTTGCTGTTTAAACATAAGCTATTCGCATATGCATGAACTGAGAACACAAAATTTCCCTAATTCATACATCTATGGATTGAATGCTACAAATCATTCTTGCATGCTTTCATTTTATTCTACCGAACTTATTAGCAATTTCGCAAGCATGCATGAATTACCAAAATTTCAAAACATACACACATGCCCCACAATTCTTCATGAATAGACTGCAACCAAGACATTCAACTAATCCAAATCATGGAACATGGATTTGCAAAATTATCTACAAGTCATGCTCACAAATTTAAAAGATACTATTAACCCACATTCACCATCACGCCACATTCATTCACACACTACAATGCACAATATACATAGGGTATAAGATTTACCATATATCCTCATCACGTAAAACATACCGAAATTAATGTATAAGAGGGACAGAACAGCTCACTGTTCTGTCCAGAAGAACTCGACGGCGGTCTCTGGCCGCTGACTCAGGGTCAGCGGCATGGTCGATGGACGCCAAGGATGATCTGGACGTCCAGGGACCTTGCCGTCTAACCAGGTCTGTGCAGAAACACAGACCCGAGCTCTAAATCTTGGGTGAATTGGAGGGTCTAGGACTCGAGGAAAAATCCATAAAAATCACAAGACCAACCTAGACTCATAAGGGAACATCAGGGATAGGTCACTTGCCTTTCAAAAATTCTTCTAAGGGATTTAAAGGCTTGGTGAAGACCTCCTTGGGCAGTTCCAAGAAGTTGCAGAAGTGCCTCCAAACGATCTCTCCTCCGGGCTCCTGGATGATCTCCACGCCGAGGGGATGTCGGGGAAGCCTTCCTCGTTGGTCCAGCAACCTCCTTGCAGCAGGGGGACGCCGGATCAAGGTCCAAGGGGTCGGATTTGAGGGTTCTAAAATGGGTTTTTCTCACAGGCTTCTCTAGGGTTTTTCTCTCCTCTATTTCTCCTCTTGCAAGGTGAAGTGAGAAGTGGGAGAGACCAAATTCGGGTTCAGACCTAATGAGAGCCCCTCACCCACTCACCATACCGATTTGACAGCCTTAGAGCCGTTGGGGGACATCCCCCAATGGTGGCCATGCCTTGTTTCAGAAGCTTGCAGCTCTGCTGCGCATGCAGGCCAGAGAAGTTGGCGTCCATATCGCTGGACGCCGGAGTTAGTGTTGGCGTCCATGTCTGGACGGTGACACCAGCTCAACGGCCTGGGCTTGACGCCAAGGTGGCCTTCGGCCAGAACCCTAATTATGCAGAAAACCATGCATACCAAGCATATCTACATGCAATATGTATATGGTATTATATCCATACTATCATCATGCAATACATACATTATTTATGTTTAATATAAACACATGTACACATAATTATACTAATTAATGCGTACGTAAATATGTACATACACACACAAGCACAAATATTCACACATAGATACAAATAATACGACTGAAATTAGAGGGCCTTACATCATAGCTGATTACGTATGATGGATCGTACACGTACTTTCTCAGCATTGACACATGGAACACATTGTGCACTGTTGCAAACTGAGGAGGTAGTGCTAGTCGGTACGCCACCTCGCCAACTCTATCCAATACTTCGAATGGACCTATGAATCTCGGTCTCAGCTTGCCTTTCATCCCAAACCTTTGAAATCCTCTGGTCGGGGATACCTTCAGCATTACATGATCTCCGACTTGAAATTCTAAATCTCTCCTTCTTCTATCGGCATAGCTCTTCTGCCTGGACTGAGCTACTTTTATTCTGTCTCTGATAATCTGTATATCCCTGCTAGTGCTCTACACCATGTCTGGTCCTAGCCATTGCTGTTCTCCTACCTCGTTCCAGCACACTGGCGATCTACAGCTTCTGCCATACAGTGCTTCAAATGGTGCCATCTTGATGCTGGCCTGATAACTATTGTTGTAGGCGAATTCAATTAGTGACAACTGTTCATTCCAATATCCTTCAAAATCTATAGTGCAGGCACGCAGCATGTCTTCCACAATCTAATTTGTCCTTTCTGCCTGTCCATCCGTCTGAGGGTGAAAAGTAGTGCTGAAGTTGAGTTTAGTACCCAACGCTGTCTGAAGTCCCTTCCAGAATCTAGATGTGAATCTGGGGTCACGATCTGAGACAATGGACACGGGGACTCCATGCAATCTTACTATCTCCTTTACATACAATGCTGCTAACACATCCACACTCCAAGTGCTCTTAATGGCAAGGAAGTGTGCGGACTTTGTTAAACGGTCCACAATAACCCAGATAGCATCAAGTCCACCACAAGTTAGGGGTAAACCCATGATGAAATCCATGCCGATGCTTTCCCACTTCCATTTAGGTATGTCCAGGGGTCTAAGTACACCCGCAGGATGACGGTGCTCGGCTTTCACCTGTTGACAAGTGAGGCAGTGCGCGGCATGCTCAGTCACCTCACGCTTCATGTTTGGCCACCAAAATGACCTTTTCATGTCTTGGTACATCTTGGTTGCGCCTGGATGTATTGTATACTTGGTTTTGTGGGCTTCATCCATCAGTTTCCTTTTCAGCTCTTCATTGTCAGGCACACATGTCCTAGCTCGGAATAATATTCTCCCATCCTCAGCGATGGAGAAATCTGGCTTGTCAGCTATGGTCTCCCTGACTCGGACTAAAAATGGGTCGTTTGCCTGATGCTTTTTGATCTCGGTGAATATGTCAGGTTGAGCTCTAAGGTTAGCAACTATCATCTTATCATTTCTCTACTCAATGTTCAGATTCAGGTTGGCAAATTGTTCTAACAATTGCATCTCTCCCATGACTAGACAGGATAACGAAGCTACTGGCTTTCTACTGAGTTCATCAGCTACTGCGTTACCTTTGCCTGGGTGATATTGAATATTGAAATCAAAATCCTTCAAGTACTCCAGCCATCTCTGTTGTCGTATGTTGAGCTCCTTCTGAGAAAATAAGTACTTCAAACTCTTGTGGTCGGAGTAAACAATGAATTGTTCCCCATACAGGTAATGTCTCCAAATATTGAGTGCAAATACTACTGCAGCCAATTCTAAATCATGGACAGAATAATTGACTTCATGCGGCTTCAACTGCCTTGAGGAATACTCTATCACCTTCTCATTCTGCATTAGTACACAGCCTAGACCGATTCTAGATGCATCAGTGTAGACTGAGAATCCTGCGCCCTCGACTGGTAATGCGAGGACAGGTGCAGATGTCAACAACTGCTTCAGGGTCTGGAAGCTCTTTTCGCACTCCTTGCTCCAGACATATGGGTTCTCTTTCCGCGTGAGACGCGTAAGAGGTACAACTATCTTGGAGAAGTCTTTTATGAACCGTCTGTAATATCCAGCCAGTCCAAGAAAGCTTCTGATCTCAGTGACATTGGTCGGCCTTTCCCAGTTGAGCACGACTTCTACCTTAGAAGGATCGACAGCGATACCATCCTTGGAAATGACATGGCCTAGGAACGACACCTCCTCGAGCCAGAATTCACACTTGCTCAATTTGGCGTAGAGTTGGTTGTCCCGCAGGATTTGCAGAGCGATCCTCAGATGCTCCTCATGCTCTTCTTTGGTCTTGGAGTATATGAGAATATCATCGATAAAAACCACGATGAACTTGTCGAGGTAGGGCCGATAAATGCTGTTCATTAGTTGCATGAAAGCTACAGGAGCATTGGTTAGTCCAAAAGGCATGACTACAAATTCATAATGACTGTACCTGCTCCTGAAAGCTGTCTTGTAAATATCTGCATCTTGAATCCTCATCTGATGATATCCCGATCTAAGGTCAATCTTAGAAAAATATTTAGCTCCCGAGATTTGATCAAATAATTCATCCACTCGAGGCAGTGGGTACTTGTTCTTGATAGTGAGGTGATTCAACTTCCTGTAGTCAATACATAACCTCATGGATCCATCCTTCTTCTTGACGAACAAGACTGGTGCTCCCCAAAGAGAAGTACTCGACCTAATAAAACCCTTTTCTAGAAGTTCCATCAATTGCTCTTTCAATTCTTTTAATTCAGCGGGGGACATCCTGTAGGGTTGCCGTGAAACCGTGCAGCTCCAGGTACGAGATCAATTGAGAAATTCACATCTCTCTCAGGTGGAATGCCTGGTAGCTCATCAGGAAACAAATCAGGGTATTCTTGCACTATGTGGATGTCTGATATCTTAACTGCTTTCTTTTCAACTACGATGGCGGCAAGAAATGCCATACTCCCTTTCCTTATCATGTTTTGTGCCTTTATAGCAGAGACGAGGGACAAGTGTCTCTTGTGCCTACGTCTTGTGAAGATCAGCTTAGGGAATTCACTAAAGGAAATTTTACATCTTCTACAATCCACGATAGCCCCATACGTGGATAGCCAATCGGCTCCCAAAATGACATCGTAGCCCTCCATGGGCATACAGATCAAGTCAGCTCTTAGATTGAGTTCACCAATCTTAACATTAGCCAATGGATAATATTTATTCAATTGAGCCCTTTCTCCTAGTGGTGTTGTGACAGGTAATCCAAATGTCATAGATGTAGATTTCTCATTTAAGGTATCAGCAAATGCTTGTGATATGAATGAATGTGTTGCACCAGTATCAAACAAAATAAATGCTGATTGAGAAAAGACCGGTAGGGTACCTTCGATGACTCCACCTTCCTCAGTGGTTTCCACCTCTTGCACAGCTTGAAGTCTGCCTGGCTTCTTTTGTCCCGTAGGATGCTTCTCATTTTCTTTCAATAGGGGGCATTCCTGAATGCGGTGATCACGACTGTCACAGCGAAGGCATGCGCCTGCCTTCCTCCAACACTCTTCTGCAGTATGGCCCAGCTTGTCACAGTGTTTGCATCTGAGCTTGTTGGTTGGGATAGTAGTAGTGGGGACTTTGGGCTTTCGCTCCTGGCTTGGCCCATCAGTGATACTTATCGGCCTTTTCTTTCCGTTAGTAGTCTTGTTCGGCGCTCCGGAGGTCTGCTCCTTCTTGAACATTCTGCCCTTGATGCGCTCGGTGAGTTCAGTCGCATCCTCCAGGCACTGTGCTCTCCTGACCATTTCCGGATAGGTTTGAATGTCAAATGGTGCTAGCTGTGTGATATATGCGGGCCTGAGCCCATTAAGAAAATGCTTGGCCTTCATTCTTTCAGTGCTAACCAAGTGATTGGCATAACGGGCCAATCGGGAGAACTGTGCCTCATATTCAGCAACTGTCATATTCCTTTGTTTCAATGCGGCAAACTCATATGCTTTCCTCTCTTCGACCCTCTCTGAGAAGTACTTGGAGTTGAAGTGCTCCTTGAACTCCTCCCAAGTGAACTGTGCATCCTCTCTAGTCGCCTCAACGGACTCCCACCACGCACGGGCGTCCCTTTCTAACTGGAATGTAGCTAGTAACATTTTGTCTCCATCCACGCATTGCATGACGCGAAAGATACGCTCAATCTCCTTGAGCCAGTTCTCTGCCTCATCAGGGTCAGTGGTACCACTAAATCGAGGCGGATTTAGGTTGCGGAAATTCCGATGTAACTCTCCAGCTCCTTAGTTGTTATTATTATTGTTGTTGGCTCCAGCAGCCTAAAGTAAAGCTTGAGTAAGCCGCTGGATAGTCTGCTGCATGTCACGGAGTTGAGCACGCTCCGCTGCCATTGTTGATGTTTAAGTTCCTTCAAAAGAGAATTTTAAATATAAGTTATTGAGTTTGCACTAAGTTTGTGCTTGTGTGCGTTTATTTTATCTCATTACCCTTGATTCTACCCATCTCACATAGGTACGGAATTAGACTCTAAGTCAAGGTAGGTCAAACCTAGATCATCCTATACTTAAGAATAACCTAGGCTCTGATACCACAAAACTGTAATGCCCCAACACGGAATATCGGAGCGGGATTACAATTATTAAATAGTACAGAGCGAGAAAATAAATAGAAAACCATTGCACAAATAGAATAATTCCAAACTACTCAAATTTCATTAATTCTCCATCAACTTCATGAACTAACTATTACATCAACGTATCAGAGCCAAAACTAGGGCCCAGAGTACTTTATTCAAAATCAAACTATGACATAACGACTAACTGACTCACTAACTCATAACTATACTAACTGACTACTAGACAACACTGGTTGCAGAAGGGTCACTCCTGAGCCTCCTCATCGGTCCCATCCTCGTTAGTGTGGTCATGATCTGACTCACCTGAAACACATTAAATATATATGTAGGATGAGCGAATAACGTCCAGTAGGACTTAATATCTCATGAACACAAGCATGCTTTAAATCGTTAATGGTTTAATGGCAGGCTAACTAGAGAGTAAAGTCATGTAGAGCATGTCATGATAACAAGAGAACAATAGCAACTGGCACAGGGAAAATAGTACAACGAGAACGACAATAGAATGGCCATGTAACATTATAACATGTAAATTGCACAACAGTGCACTAGTAACGATCATGCTTGCACTTGTAGAGATAGTACTTTGATTGTCATAGATTAATCTAGATAGTAAACTGGCAATGGATGCATGCCGTAACATAGAACATAGCACATAGCATTCTCATGGTAGATAGAGTCAAGTAATCATCAAGAATAATTAGAATAACAATTCATGTTCTTATAGCTTTCATGTGGGTTAACGACTTTTAGGCCATTGAACAACTAAATAACATGATCACACAGTAAGACATGCACAAGGTTAACTATACAACTACAGAAAATAGTCTCAGGTTGGCCACTGAATCGTGACGGGTTCAGATGTCGCAATTCAAAGGACCGTACACAGTCAAAACACGACTCTGTGTGAAATCACTAAATCACGACGGGGTTATCTGTCGCGTTTAAATTGCGATGAGCAAGTCAGATGCGTTTAGGACAATCGGTGTAACCAATCAATTACTGAACAGAAACATGACGTATGTGGGAGACGCTTTCATGCAACACTCCTTAAATACAAAATAAACCCAAAAACCGAGGGCGAGAAAATAAGTAAAATCGCAACGGCACATGCGGTCGCGTCTTGACATGCACTGAAACTTATGTGGCACACAGTTTCATACTGTCGGATCTTGTCAGAAAAAAAGTAAAACATGACGGTTTAAATGGTCACTTTTAAGGTAAACGTGATGGGTATACCTGTAGTGATACCAGACTCTAAATCGCGTCGTCCGGATCGGTCGCAGTTTAGGGTTCAGCCCAAAAACCAGGAAAAATGCTACAGTCATGCATGTTTGGTCTATATCGCGGGATCTAGGGCTCTTTGGACAAAACTATAAACATAAAAATTGTAGAGGATGATGAGTAGAAGAGAACTATACTTTTGGGTTGACTCAATACAGTCATGGGATGCATGAATCATGTCATGAACACTGAAAGCCCTAATCATGCGTGATGTTTGGAAAATGCTTAATACTCGAAGCATGCTAAATCAAAATTGGGGAAAACATGTGCATATGAAACTAGACACGATGCTCTTTCATGTGGTATGTGCAATGTTTAGCTTAAGCCTAAGAACACCTACCTTTGGATGGTTCTAAGAGAGGTCTTTCTCCAGGTCGCAACAGCACGAGGGTTGGAGAAGAAGCTCAGTTTGTGGTCAATCCTCTCCTCTTCTGGTGCCCTAGCTCGACCTCCCACGACCCCAACATGATGGTAACCCTTCCCCAAGAGAGTTGTGACAAATAGTTAAAGATTTAGGGTTGATTCAAGTCCGAATGTAACTAGGAAAGTGGGGTTGTAGTTCTTGCTTGGTCCCTTCAAAAAATTGGTGATTCCCCTTCTAATCTTGGTGGATTAGCTATTAGGAAACCTCCCACATTGGTTGTGCATGGATTTAGGTTAGTTTAGGGGTCCATTAACCATATGTTTAACCCCAATTGGCCTTTCCAATTTAAGTCCAATTAAACCTGCGAATTTTGGAGATTTAATACCATTGGGTTTTGTTCTTTGGCCCAATAAGAGTTGTTTGGCCCAAATAAGCTTAAATAGTTGATTCAACTGCTTGGGAGTCTAACCATGATTTTATTTTATTTTTTATTTTTTATTTGAACATTTTTAATCATTTACTATTTTTTTAATTTTTTAATCAATTAAATTTCTGGGTGTTACATATGTGCACAAAAACCTAGAAGCTTCATAAACTTTTTAAATAGCCCATCTTGTATGAGACATATGGACATGCTAAGCACGAAAAAGGGAATTGCTGTTGAAAGAGATAGAGCGAGGCTTTCTGGACCTGAAGATTGCAAAATGAAAAAAGAGGAGAGGTGAGCATTTGAAGCAGAGACTTCTTCCTGGAGCTAAAGACTTCATTCCCAATGTGTCCCGTCGAAGTGATCAAAAGATCAACAGATCCATACCGCAGTGATCGTGATCCATTAAGGAAGATTCAGAGCAATTGAAGTAGAGATTGAGATCTTGTGTTTACATCTGTACCTGTTGTGTTGTCCTCTCAATTCGAGGACACATTTGGTACCTCTAATCTTCAGTGTGTGTGTGTTGTGTGTGTGTGCATTAGATCAGATCAATTTGATCTAGATCCAGAACGGTAAGTGGACCTATGATTTAGTGTGGGTGTTCTTTCGAAAGGGAGAGGTGGACGTAGGATCTCTATTTTGGGGATCCAAACCACCATAAAAATCTTGTGTCCTTGTGGTTGATTGCTTTCTCACATTTGAATAAACACACACACACACACTGCGTTGTCACTGCTAGCACACACAATTCTATATCATCCTCTTAGATCACTCATACACCGATTCCTCACTATCATTGTGTTAATCTTTTCAAATTAGCTTCCGCATGCTTAAAATTTGTTAATATTAACTAGAGTTTTGAAGAGATCTATTCACCCCCCTCTAGATCTCTGTTTGCTCAAATACTTCGATCCTACAACTCTCTCATGTGTAACATTTTTTTAAGACCTTCATTAAATACAACTCTGTGATATCCAGACAAAATTAGAGTTGTCATTATATTAAGCTGCGTAATCTTCCATGCTTGCAAAAACTAAAATGATCTATAATTTAGATTTATCATTCTAGAATCTCAGTCACAATGAACTACACAATCTTTAGGGTTATATGAATTAAAATACTTTATATGGAGTTGTCAAAGAACTTCAGTCACATTGATAATAAAAAATTATTTTAGTATTCCTTTTGTCTACACAACTTGAATGCGCAGAAAGAAGGTTTTGTATAGAATACTATACGAAAGTCCTCTCCTACTACTGCACATTAAATGCAATTGACATCCTAAAGAAATGTCCATGAGCTCACTTTTTCATGAATTGATACATGGCTTGACTTCTAAAATATAAACTATATTTCAACTAACCCAGAATATTTGCCTAGAGAAGATTTATTCTTCATAGGTTTCAGGCTAAGCATTAAATGTTCCGTCTAAGACAAGTCAAGATATGGATGTTGCATAAAGTCCAGATAAACACAACTCAAGACCAAATTCAAACGCCCATTTTCTTGCAACGGAAAATTACAACGGTCAAGAAAAAGGAGGCAAACATATAAGGACTACATTCGAAGATTGAACAAAAAAGAATTGGAAGTATGCCAACTTTCAAAAATCCTTCTTCGTGAAAAAGCTTACGGTGCTCCTAAGTGGAAAAAGCTCATTCCTTATCTTGAAAAGTCCACTTGAGAAAAGAAGAAGAGAGTGTTTAGCAGACGTTCCTCCCATCTCCCTTCTCTTCTATCACATAAAACAGAAAGGCCTAGAGTGTTGTTTATTTCTTGTCTGGTTGAATAGTGAGGCACCCTTCTTCAATCTAGCCAAGAAAAACTAGTGGGAATCTTTGTCCTTGTGTTTCCCCTTCGGATAAGGGAAGACTTGCGAGTTGCAAGTGTGTTTATACCCCTTAAGTTTGAGGGAAGACTTAAGTCGGCAAGTGATTGTATTCCCCTTGGATAAAGGGAAGGCTGATTGATATCGGTGTCTGTAAGCTTTGTGGTTGGGTTAGTGGAAATTCCAAGCATTCTTGGGGACTAGATGTAGGACTTGTTGCCCAGTTGACAAGCCCAGAGGGGGGGGGGGGGTGAATGGGTCTTTAAAAATCTATTTAGGTGACACCTGTATGTAAAAGTATACACAAAACAATCTTCGATGTTGGTTAGTAACGGTTAGTATGAACAACAAACTCACAAAGAATCAATCACACAACGCAAGGAATTATCCTGGTTCGGACCTCCTTTCCTTAGGAGTCCTACGTCCAGTCCCTGAGCAATAACTCAGGTTTTCACTAACTAGGGTACAGTCCCCCTATGGACACTACAACACCCAGCTCAGCTGGTCTTCCTTCACACCAGAAGGGAATAACCACACCCTGGATACCTCACCAGGTCTTCCTTCACAACCGAAGGGAACAGCACCCTGGATCCCACCAGGTCTTCCTTCACACACGAAGGGAAACACCACAGAGAGAATAGAATGAATTCAAGCCCCTAGATCAAGCTTTTACAAGCCAAGATCTGAAGCAACAAACACTGAGAGCAAAAGATCTAAACAAGGCACACTCTCAGAACTACACTGGCTCTCTTAGAAATTCTATTACAGCACAGAAAGCAAAGAGCTAAAGGTGATGAGGAATGAGATTCTTGGCTCTAGACTTCTTTCAGAAGGATTTGAATGCTCGTATGCGAGATCTTGTTCACTACTCAGTTGCTTGCATTTTTCTCTTCTGTCTTGTATTTATATCTTCTTTTGAAATACGGCCATTGAAGTAACCGTTGTCTCTTAAGTTGATAGACGTTAGACTACTTGACACTTGGAAGCTTCAACAATCTTTTATCCATTTGAGCACGCAAAGAGATAGGGTCTTCTGGTGTCTATAAGGTCCAACGTTGTATGACAGAATGTCTTTAGGACCCTGCACACATTAAATGTTTGAACAGTAGATAGCTAGGCTGTCTCTTGTTGTCAGTAAACGTTGATGTGAGTATTCACCAAAATAGTAATGCCAAATAGCTTGTTCTAAAAGATGTTGACAGAATATGCACAATAGAAAAGGGATATCATCTGCATGCATGCAGAGATACGTTCTGTCTTTATTAAATGCACAGCAGTCATATAGATAAGAGAATACTTTGACTATTCAACGCTTTAAGAGATAAGATAAATGTCAAGTCGATATAAACCATAAAGTCGTTGTCTATATGACTTATGAAATCGTTATGAATACTAACAAGTCATTATAGAGAGCAAATCGTTAAAGCAAGTTTATGTGTTCAACAAGGAAATCGTTATGAACACTTATCAAGTCGTTATGAGCTCTAAAGAAATCGTTGCGCAAAGCAAATCATTATGAGTTCTAAAGAAATCGTTGTGCGAAGCAAATTGTTATGAGTTCTAAAGAAATCGTTGCGCAAAGCAAATCGTTATGAGTTCTAAAGAAATCGTTGCGCGAAGCAAATCGTTATGAATTCTAAAGAAGTCGTTATGGTGACTTACATAATCGTTACGACGAGCAAGTCGTTGCGATTTCTAAAGAAATCGTTACAACGAGCAAGTCGTTGCGAATTCTAAAGAAATCGTTATGATAACTTACGAAATCGTTACGGCGATCAAGTCGTTGCAAGTTCTGAATAAATCGTTGTGATGACTTAAGAAATCGTTACGGCGAGCAAGTCGTTGCGAATTCTAAAGAAATCGTTATGATAACTTACGAAATCGTTACAGCAATCAAGTCGTTGCGAGTTCTGAAGAAATCGTTATGATGACTTAAGAAATCATTACGGCGAGCAAGTCGTTGCGAATTGTAAAGAAATCGTTACAGCGAGCAAGTCGTTGCGAATTCTAAAGAAATCGTTACAGCGAGCAAGTCGTTGCGAATTCTAGAGAAATTGTTATGATAACTTACGAAATCGTTACGGCGGGCAAGTTGTTACGAGTTCTAAAGAAATCGATGCGATAACTTAAGGAATCGTTACGGGAAGGACTTGATTGAAACACCATTTTTAGTCTTATAAAGAAATCGTTATAGCTCTATTGAAATCGTTATGACTTTCAACAGAAGTCGATGTGGACTTAGAGAAATATGATCTAGAAATAATTAATGCTTCAGAAAAATAATGCTTACCAATATTGGCTTGATTGACCTTGGCCTTGGAGTATTTCCTGTACTTAAGACTTAGAGAACTTTGATAAGGTTTTGTTAATTACCAAAATACATGTATATTTAAACATTTCGTGGGGACAGACTGATCATCAATCTCCCCCTTTTTGGTGATGACAAAAATTTTTCAATAAGCATGAATATTTCCAGAAAGTATTTCAAACATGCTAATTTCTAAATCTGAAGATTTTCGGAATGTATTTCAGACATGCTAATTTTCTCCCCCTTTTTGTCAGTAAGCAAAAAGATAATCTTCGACAAAGAAAGAAGAGAAAAGATGGAAGGGCAGACAACCAAAATGTATTTATTAGTTTTGAGGATTTACAGATAAGTAATAAGCAGGGGATAACAGGGAGCCAAAACGCTTGAGTACAGGGATTGCCTGGCGTTCCTGCTCTTCAAAGAAGGCTTGAAAGGCCCCAAAGTCAATTTGATAGGAGGGTCCCGTAGTAGGAGCCATCCTTTTGATATGAAGCTGTCTTTGATGTGAAAGGAAGTCCCCATACTTAACACGGCCAAGGGCTAACTTGTAAGTTAAGAAGGACCCAAAGCTGGCAAACCGAAGGAAAGCTTCAATCTTGAGGGGATAGTCAATCTTAAGCGACCTAAGTTCTTGCTTTAAAGAAAAGAAAACCTTGTATCTTTCGACCCAGGTCAGATAGGAGTCCCTGATGAGGTGAAGAGAGTTGGCATCCAAAAATTCACCAGGAGACAAGAGAGGTTGATTTGAACTGGCCTGAGAGGCATTTAGATCGCTGAGCTGCTGAGCAGACAACGGATAAAGCTTCTGCCACTCTTCAAGAGACAACCACTCGCATTCAGAGAGAATAGGGGCCAGAACATCTGCCTTGATATGCCCTTGAAGATACTGCCGAAAGACGAATCTGGGGAAGGATAAGTCACGGCCATCTTGCACAAATAATCTGGCCATTACCCTTGCAGCTCGCTCAAAGATAAGTGTTCCCACGGAAGAATCCATAATTAGAGCATGGAGAGGTGGAAGGAACACTACATCAGGAATAACCAGGGTGGCAAAATCGACTTGAAGGGGCTCAGTATGAGCTGTGCTTGAACTGAGGGCCCTGATGGCTGCACGAAATTGACCCAACTGAGATTCTGGGAGGCGATGTACATAGCAGTAGTTACTATACATCTGATACTGCCGGATAAATTTGATTTCTTTCTGAATGAAGGGGCCAAACAGATTTTTATGGTGGATCTGGAACCATTCAGAAAGGGGAAGAGGAGCTTCCCTAGGGGGAAATCTGGCAGCTTGAGCTCGACGGAATTGACTGTACAGATCTTTATGGCTCCGAGCCCACTGCTCTTCAGTTTTGGCTTCAGTCATGGAGAAGACTTTGGACTGATGAGCCTTAGAGAGATGGGTATAAGGAAAGATGGTGGTGAGATTTTCAGAAAGATTTTGGAAAGGAAGGCAAAAAATATGGGAAAAAACTACCTTTTGAAGATATTCTTCATAGATAAGTTTCTGCTTGTTGGAGACAGAGAGGGAAAACCAAAGGGGAGGATAGCAAGGATCAGAAGAGACAGGATGAGTGGAGGTGAGTCTCCTCTTTTTAGAGACAGGACTAGAAGAGCCTGTCCTGTGAGTGTGGGTTCCAACAACCAGAACTGAACGAAGTATTGCTACTTTAAATTCATCCTTGATATCCTGGATTTGCACATGTGCGAGTTGGGCACCCTCAGGAATAATGGTAATGAAGGAGGGAGGTGTAGGTGGATTGAAAATAGAGTCAAGAGTTTCAGTAGGAAGAGTAAAAGTGTCTGATGTAGAAGGGCCAGAAGAAGAGGGCCCTGCAGAAGAGGATGCTGGTGGAAGCTCAGGTGGAGAGGATGGTAAAGGTGAAACAATGGTGGAAGAAACAGGAGATGAGGCAGGAGAGGAGGTGGATTGAGAGGGAAAGGGTGTTGGTGAGGAGATGGGTCTAGGTTGAGGTTTCTTGAAAGTCTGTGGGGTAGGAGGTGCAGTGGAGGATGAAGGTGGAGATTGAGGAACTGGTGTTTGGGAAGAAGTGGGAGCTGGAGGCTCGGGAACCAAAATTGCTTCTTCAGCCAAATTCTGCACAGGCTCAAACTCCAATGGCCTTGATGGCCCTGACATCTTCTCAGCAGGCCTTGGAGGCCCTTTATCCTGCTCAGCTGGCCCAGAAGACCCTTGCTCATTGACCTCTGCTTCTGCTGCTACTGCTGCTGATGGTCCGAACACTGGAACAGATGACCCTGATGGCCCTGATTCTGGAACTTGAGATGAGGAGAAGTAACTTGAGCTCCAACCACCTTCAGAATCTCAGAGAGCATTGTCTTCATGCTGCCCATCTCGTTGTTGAACCATTTCATGGCATTTCTGATACTTGAAATCTCCTTGGAAGATGAAGCTTGGCTCATGAAAATGGAATTTACATCTGATTGGAGAGAGCATAAGATTGTACCTTGAACATCCAATCTCTCAATAACAGGCTTCAAATTTATGACTATTTTCTGTTTCACCTGCCTCTCAAAAGGAGTATCTGCTAAGAGTGGAACATCGGAAACCACTTCTTTTCCTTTCTTCCTTGCCTCTGAAGCTGGAGGCTGCTGTTCATCATCTGATTCTGAGGAGCTGGCTGTCTCCCCATCTCTAGCATCATTACCTGGGGGATTGTCATGTTCCTCCCCCTGAGTGCCATCACCCTGTGAACTGGCAAAGATTCCTTCAGCAGGCACACTGCCCATAGGCATATCAGTGTGTGTTGCTTCTTCTGTGACCTCTTGTCTTTCACAAGGCTGCTCCCCCCTGAATAGGAGCTTCCTCCATCAAGACATCTTCTGGAGCACCTGATTGCTCCTCCTGAACTGGTGTAGCTGCTACAGATTCTACAATGTGGCCAGATGCCACAACTTCCTCTACGGAACAACCACCAGTCTCTGAAGTGACTGGGGTGGAGAGAATAAAGTCCACTACCCCTCTAAGTATAGAGGCTACAATAGAGGTGGGTAGATGGTCTGCTGTTGTAGACACAAAGGGGATAATTTCCTCAGGAGAGATGTCATCAATTCTTTCATTAGAACTCTCCACAGCTACTCTTGCTGATTCTTCTGGAAATTCTTCTACAAATAGAGAGTCTACAGCTGCTGCTGACTCTTCTGCTGCTGATTCCAAGGCAGGGGTTGCTGCAGATGCTAATTCTTCTTGCTCTGGCACAGCTGGGGCTACAACTACTGGTTCTGCGATTGCTGCTTGCACTTCTTCCTGAACTTCCTGAACTTCTTCCATAATGGCCTCTCCCTCAGCCATGGAGGTCTTAGACCAAACGCCATTTACAACTGAGAAACCACTTTTCCTTAGGTTTCTGGACCTAATAGCTTGGCCTATCTTTTCAACAACTGCTCCTGACAAATCAATACCAAAAAACTTGAAAATCTTGGTAAGCAGGTGAGCATAGGGCAGAGAAACATTGAGCTTGCTCTTGGTATCCCAAATCTGATCACTAGCAAATTTCATCCTTTCTAACATTACAGCGGCCATGTTTATCTCCTTGTTCTGTATGACCCAGAACATCATATCTGAGTCTGCCTTTGTACAGGTTGAAAAAGTTGCACTTCTGGAAGCGATTATCTGACAGACTATAAAGTGAAGGAGACGGTTGAAAGCATTCATTTGATTGATATCTATTTTTCCATCTCTCAGACGATACTCAGGTCCAATAATTCCGAGACCCTTTACCTTTGTATCCACAGAGTGGACTCCGCTGTGACCGGTTGTGCTCACATCAAACAACATCTTCAGAAGATCATGATCAATTTTTATGGGGATACCATTGACTGAAGACATCACAGACCCATCTGTCTCTGATTTCAAGCAAACATAGAATGCCTTTACGAGGTCTAGATAGCTTACCTCAGAGAAGGTTGAAATAACTGACCACTTCATCCTGCTTAAGGCTTCTACAACACTGTGCATCCCGTTCTTCTCAAGATCAGCAACATCTACTGCTTTATTTCCACACAGCTTAGTCTTCACGAACGTGAACCTTTCCTGCTGCTCAGGAGAGAGGAACTCGGCGCTGTAACCACCCAGATTGCCGGAAATGACGGATGCGGCCATGGATTCAAGTGAGAAGGTTTTCTGGAGGATTGAGGTGGAAGAAGGAGTGAAACCCCTCAAGAAATTTGTCGCGGGAAGGAGAGAAGAGCTTCAAAATTGCAGAGAGTCGATGTCCGAGTCGTTAGGACATCGGCTTAGGCAACCAGACGAAAGAGGAAAAAGATAGAAGATGGGAGATGAAACGTTCCCACATCGATTTTTGTAATTAAATAAATGCTGAGGAAAGTGAGGCGCCAAAAGGCGGTAGAAAGCGACAAAAGAGTTTGACTATTCAAACAGACTTTAATAAAAGAGCGGCCAGGAAGGATAATGTGAGTTTCTTTTGCTTAAATTTATGGAGGGAAATTTTACTTAAATCTGAAAATTTTTGTACCAGTTTCAAGCGGAAATCTTTTCACAAATTACACATACCCAATTCCCTTCTAAGAGATGTGAATCTCTCTTCGGGTAAGGCTTTTGTGAAAATATCTGCTAACTGACTATTTGTATCAATAAAGGAAATTTCAATATTACCATTTGCAACATGATCACGAATGAAATGATATCTAACCTCAATATGCTTGGTCCTTGAATGTTGGACTGGATTTTTGGTGAGATTGATAGCGCTGGTGTTGTCACACAATAGTGGAATCGATTTGATATTTAATCCAAAATCTTCAAGTTGTTGCTTAATCCATAGGAGTTGTGTACAACAACTTCCAGCAGCCACGTACTCAGCTTCAGCTGTAGATAGTGCCACTGAATTTTGTTTCTTTGAAGACCAGGATATTAAACACCCTGCAAGAAATTAACAACAGTCACTGGTGCTTTTTCTATCTACTTTGCATCCAGCATAGTCAGCATCAGAGTATCCTACTAAATTGATTTTACAAGATTTTGGATACCACAGACCTAAATCAAGAGTTCTAGCTAAATATCTAAATATTCTTTTTACAGAGATTAAATGTGATTCTCTAGGATCTGCTTGATACCTAGCACACATGCATACACTAAATAGAATATCGGGTCTACTAGCTGTTAAATGAAGTAGTGAACCTATCATACCTATGTAGGTCTTTTGATCTACTTTCTTACCATCTTTGTCACTATCCATCCTTGTTGATGTACTCATGGGTGTTGACAGTGGCTTGGTGTTATCGAATCCAAATTTCTTCAAGAGTTCTTTGGTGTACTTTGCTTGGCAGATGTGGGTGCCATCTTTTCCTTGCTTGATTTGCAATCCAAGGAAATAATTGAGCTATCCCATCATGCTCATCTCAAATTCTCCCTGCATCAACTTTTCAAAGTACTTGCAAAGGGATTCATCAGTAGATCCAAAGATAATATCATCTACATAAATCTGTACAAGTAGTATGCTTTTAACTTTTGATTTTACAAATAAAGTGCTATCTACTTGACCTCTACTGAAACCATGGTTTAGAAGAAAAGAACTAAGCCTTTCATACCAGGCCCTAGGTGCTTGCTTTAAACCATTAATGCCTTATGAAGTTTAAAAACATGATTAGGAAATTCTGTGTCATCAAAACCCGGGGGTTGTTCCACATAAACTTCCTCTTTTATAAAACCATTTAAGAATGTAGATTTGACATCCATTTGAAATAATTTTAAGTCTAATGCTGATGCATATGCAAGTAATATTCTAATAGCCTCAAGTCTAGCTACAGGTGCATAGGTTTCATCGAAATCTATGCCTTCTTCTTGGGAATAGCCTTGAGCCACCAATCTAGCCTTGTTTCTCAAGATTACACCAGTCTCATCCAATTTGTTTCTGAACACCCATTTGGTGCCAATAACTGGATGGTCTGATGGTCTAGGAACAAGTGACCATACTTGGTTTCTCTTGAACTGATTTAGTTCATCTTGCATGGCCAAGATCCAAGATTCATCACCAAGAGCTTCATTGACTGTCCTTGGCTCTATTTGAGAAACAAATGCTAAATAATTACAAGGTATCATGTTACCTCTTGTTCTTACCCCAACAGAAGGATCACCAATGATATTCTCAGGTGGATGATCTTTCTTGTATCTCCACTCCTTTGGAAGGTTTTCATGTGTAATTTCCTTTTGTTGCATGTCTTCCAGAGGTGGATCATCCTTATTCTCAATTGATGTATTCTTTAGTTTCTTGGACAGTTCATCTGTATCATCATTGTCACTATCTTCTTCCTTTCTCAAGGAAGGGTTAGTTTCATCAAAAATAATATATACAGACTGTTCAATTAATAAAGTGCATTTATTAAATACTCTATAGCCTTTGGGTTTAGAGGTGTACCCCATGAAGATGCCTTCATCTGATTTGGCATCCAACTTACCAATGTCCCTTTTTCCATTGTTGTGGATGAAGCAAGGACATCTAAATGTCCTGAAGTGACTGATCTTTGGTTTCTTTCCTTTGAACAGTTCATATGCAGTCTTCTTTAGGATTGGCCTGATCATTACTCTGTTGATGATGTAGCTTGCTGTGTTGACTGCTTCGGCCCAAAAATACCTTGGCAGAACATATTCTGATAGCATGGTTCTTGCCATATCCAATAGAGTTATATTCTTTCTCTCAACAATTCCATTTTGCTGTGGTGTCCTTGGCGCTGAGAAATTATGCTCAATCCCCTGATCATCACAGAATTTAGCAAATTTTTCATTCTGAAATTCACCACCATGATCTGATCGGATAGAAACAATGCTGAACTTCTGATCCTTTTAGACTTTCTTGATGAAACTAACAAAGTTTTCAAAAGTGTCATCTTTATGCTCGAGGAATGATACCTATGTGAATCTTGAGTAATCATCGACTATGACAAATCCAAAGTTCTTTCCTCCAAGACTGGTAGTTCTCATTGGCCCAAATAGATCCATATGAAGGAGCTCTAAGGGTTTTGAGGTGGTTACCACCGTTTTTGACTTGAAGGAGCTCTTGGTGTGCTTTCCCTTAGCACAAGATCTACAGACACCTTCCATTTTTGCACTGACCTTTGGCAGGCCTTCCACAAGGTTTTTCTTTAGCAATTTTCTCATCCCATCTATGCTGTAATGACCCAGTCTTCTGTGCCATAGTTCAGTTGACTGGATTTTATTTGCTTCCAGGCAAACATCCTGATCCTTGAGTTCTTTAAGATGAAGCGCATACAGGTTCTTCTCCCTATTGGCTTCGAAGATTACATCTCCATCCTTTAGTATGCTGCACTTTGACTCTTGAAACTGAATCTGATGACCTCTGTCACAAAGCTGGCTAATGCTGATGAGGTTGTGCTTCAACCCTTTGACAAGCAATACATCTTCAATGACTATCTTTCCTTTGTTGCTCACAGAACCACTGCCAATTACTGTGCCTTTTCCATTATCTCCATAGGTAACTGTTCCTTGTTCAGCTTGGAGATTGGTGAATAGCTTCTGATTTCCTGACATGTGCCTTAAGCACCCACTGTCCAAATACCATTTGGATGCTCGAGTGTTACCCTTTTCTTCGGTATTTGCCATGAAAGCCAGGTTGGCTTCTTCCTCATCACTGGTTGAGCTTGACTCACTGTCTGAGTCGCTGCTGTTGCTCCATGCAGCTGCCATAGCTTTCTTCTTATATTTCCTGAACTTCTTGGAGCTCTCTCTCTTCCTGAATTCAGGCTTCCTGAGCTTTGGACATTCAGCTTTAATATGTCCTGGCTTTTTGCACTCGTAGCATATGGGCTCACTCTTCTTTTGATCCTTTCCATCTGGTTTCTTGAAGTCTTTATTTCTCTTGAAGTGTCTTCTACTAGATTGGAACTTCTTCTTCTTTGCTAGAATGCGTTGCAACCTTTTTGATAGCATGGCTTCTTCATCTTCACAGCCACTTGAGTTCTCATCTTCAGCTGATGACTCATCTGACTTGTCTTCTTCTGCTTTAAGAGCATTTGAATGTTTCTTTCTGCTAGAGGACTCTCCTAGTCTTTCCATATTGATCTCATGGGCCATAAGGGACCCAATGAGTTTTTCCAAAGACATCCTTTTCAGATCATTAGCCTCTTCAATAGCTGTGACCTTTGGGGTCCATGAGGAAGGTCTTTCCTAGTCCAGCTAACCCATTTGTAATATCTGTAAATCTACTGAACATTTGGGTAATGGACTCACCTGATTGCATTTGAAATCTCTCGTACTGTGCTACAAGAATGTCTATTCTTGTTTCCTTCACCTTGTTTGTGCCTTCATAGGTGATTCTGAGCTTTTCCCACAATTCCATTGCGGATTTGCAGGCTGAGACTCTGTTGAACTCCTTTTTACTAAGGGCACAACACAGAATACTCTTTGCTTTACAATTCTGCGAGATCTTCTCCCTATCATCGTCTGTCCACTGAGCTTTCTCATTTGTGACCAGAAGATCGCCTTCTTCTACTATGGACCATATATGATAATCGTGGCCTTGCAGAAAGTACTCCATTCTTATTTTCTAGTATGTGTAATCCTCTCCATCAAACAATGGTGGTCGGTTGACAGACTGACCTTCGTTGTGACCTTGGGCTGCCATGGATCTTTACTCTTCAGATCGTTGGATCTTTCTTCTTTGTCGAAGAGACTCGCTCTGATACCACTTGTTGCCCAGTTGACATGCCCAGAGGGGGGGGGTGAATGGGTCTTTAAAAATCTATTTAGGTGACACCTGTACGTAAAAGTATGCACAAAACAATCTTCGATGTTGGTTAGTAACGGTTAGTATGAACTACAAACTCACAAAGAATCAATCACACAACGCAAGGAATTATCCTGGTTCGGACCTCCTTTCCTTAGGAGTCCTACGTCCAGTCCCTGAGCAACAACTCAGGTTTTCACTAACTAGGGTATAGTCCCCCTATGGACACTACAACACCCAGCTCAGCTGGTCTTCCTTCACACCAGAAGGGAATAACCACACCCTGGATACTTCACCAGGTCTTCCTTCACAACCGAAGGGAACAACATCCTGGATCCCACCAGGTCTTCCTTCACACACGAAGGGAAACACCACAGAGAGAATAGAATGAATTCAAGCCCCTAGATCAAGCTTTTACAAGCCAAGATCTGAAGCAACAAACACTGAGAGCAAAAGATCTAAACAAGGCACACTCTCAGAACTACACTGGCTCTCTTAGAAATTCTATTACAGCACAGAGAGCAAAGAGCTAAAGGTGATGAGGAATGAGATTCTTGGCTCTAGACTTCTTTTAGAAGGATTTGAATGCTCGTATGCGAGATCTTGTTCACTACTTAGTTGCTTGCATTCTTCTCTTCTGTCTTGTATTTATATCTTCTTTTGAAATACGGCCATTGAAGTAACCGTTGTCTCTTAAGTTGATAGAAGTTAGACTACTTGACACTTGGAAGCTTCAACAATCTTTTATCCATTTGAGCACGCAAAGAGATAGGGTCTTCTGGTGTCTATAAGGTCCAACGTTGCATGACAGAATGTCTTTAGGACCCTGCACATATTAAATGTTTGAACAGTAGACAGCTAGGCTATCTCTTGTTGTCAGTAAACGTTGATGTGAGTATTCACCAAAATAGTAATGCCAAATAGCTTGTTCTAAAAGATGTTGACAGAATATGCACAATAGAAAAGGGATATCATCTGCATGCATGCATAGATACGTTCTGTCTTTATTAAATGCACAGCAGTCAGATAGATAAGAGAAAACTTTGACTATTCAACGCTTTAAGAGATAAGATAAATGTCAAGTCGATATAAACCATAAAGTCATTGTCTATATGACTTATGAAATCGTTATGAATACTAACAAGTCATTATAGAGAGCAAATCGTTAAAGCAAGTTTATGTGTTCAACAAGGAAATCGTTATGAACACTTATCAAGTCGTTATGAGCTCTAAAGAAATCGTTGTGCAAAGCAAATCGTTATGACTTCTAAAGAAATCGTTGCGCGAAGCAAATCATTATGAGTTCTAAAGAAATCATTGCGCAAAGAAAATCGTTATGAGTTCTAAAGAAATCATTGTGCGAAGCAAATCGTTATGAATTCTAAAGAAGTCGTTATGATGACTTACAGAATCGTTACGACGAGCAAGTCGTTGCGATTTCTAAAGAAATCGTTACAGCGAGCAAGTCTTTGCGAATTCTAAAGAAATCATTATGATAACTTACGAAATCGTTACGGTGATCATGTCGTTGCGAGTTCTGAAGAAATCGTTATGATGACTTAAGAAATCGTTACGGCGAGCAAGTCATTGCGAATTCTAAAGAAATCGATATGATAACTTACAAAATCGTTACGGCGATCAAGTCGTTGCGAGTTCTGAAGAAATCGTTATGATGACTTAAGAAATCGTTACGGCGAGCAAGTCGTTGTGAATTCTAAAGAAATCGTTACAGCGAGCAAGTCGTTGCGAATTCTAAAGAAATCGTTACAGAGAGCAAGTCGTTGCGAATTCTAAAGAAATCGTTATGATAACTTACGAAATCGTTACGGCGGGCAAGTTGTTACGAGTTCTAAAGAAATCGATGCGATAACTTGAGGAATCGTTACAGGAACGACTTGATTGAAACACCATGTTTAGTCTTATAAAGGAATCGTTATAGCTCTATTGAAATCGTTGTGACTTTCAACAGAAGTCGATGTGGACTTAGAGAAATATGATTTAGAAATAATTAATGCTTCAGAAAAATAATGCTTACCAATATTGGCTTGATTGACCTTGGCCTTAGAGTATTTCCTGTACTTAAGACTTAGAGAACTTTGATAAGGTTTTGTTAATTACTAAAATATATGTATATTTAAACATTTCGTGGGGACAAACTGATCATAAGGACTTCCATTGGAGGTAAGATCTAAACTGTTGTGCGATCGTTCGGATCCAGTTTTACGGGTTGTGTGTATGGTGCTCATGACCAATGTGGGGTCATAGAGCCTTGTTCATGGCCTTTGTGCCTTGCCTGGGCATTGTGGGCCTTAGTTCTCAGCCCATTAAGCCCACAAGTTTTCTGGTGAAGAAGGCGACGGGGTGTGTCATCGCGTTTGGAATGTGACAGCTTCCTACGTTGCGATTCACCAACCTCCTTTTCGCGGCGCAGCACAGCCTGAGTGGCGACGGTCTGGCCTATTGCGTTTAATGTGTTATAAACATGACGTCTGCCTCCATCATGATTTTGACTGTGTATTTATTGCTCTATTTCTGTCAGACAGAGCAGAGGAGCTCTGTCCGGCGGTGGGGAGGCTGCTGCGGCGTCCCCTGGGTGATTTCGGCTTCTAGGTGGTCTGTGCGGCGCGGTTTCCATGCGAGGAGGGTGTCTGGAGTGTGGGTGCGCCGGTGGTGTGGTGTTTCTTGTGTTTTGCGGGCTCTCCGAGTTGGTAGGGAGACTTCCTCCTTTATTTTGTGTTCCATAATTGGTTTACAGCTTTAAAAGCATGATATGCAAGCATGTGGTGGTTTAGATTTTGGTTTATGAGCTTCTGTGTGAGTTGTATGGTGTGTGGGGTGATTTTTTGAAGGAGGAAGAAGGGTTTAGCCGCCTGCCTGAGAAGGCGATGGACTGAACCGTCGCATTTTGGCTTGGAATGCAGCGCCTTAAGTCGTCGCATTCAAGTGTTCCGATTGGGTTGGACCGACTGGTCGGAACGCGACAACTTGACACGTCACATTCTTGTTGAACGTGTCGGTATGGTCCGTCGCGATTTAGGGTACAGCTCGGTGTGGTCTTGTCGCGATGTATCGTTTTGTTGCAATTTGAGCTTTGACCGTCAGGGTTTGACCACTTGGCTTGAAGGCGACATATCGGGCCGTCGCGTTCTGGTCGCGACGCTAGGCCCTGTCACGTTAAGTTTGGAATCACGACCATTGAGGTCATCGCATTTCTGAAGGCGACATCTGTGTCCGTCGCGTTTCAGCTTCTGAGGTGTGGTTGTGGTGGTTGGGCTGTGATGGTCCTATGTGGACCTAGCCTTGATTGTTTAAAGTTAATTTAAGTTGTTTTGAGTTAATGAGTATTAGTAAAGCATGTTATAGGCTTATTGATTTGGATTATGTTTAGTTAGTAAATTAAGTTAATTATGTTATTATGCTAATTATGTGGTTAATGTGCATTGTGGTTTAGTGTTGCTATGGAGGTCATGAGATGACCAATGACAAGCAAAATTATTATGTATGTATGTGATTCATGTGTGTATAAGTGTATGGTTGCTTGGAGGTCACATGGCGACCCGTGATGATCTAATTAAGGTATATGTACCGTGGTATAAGCTTTATGATTATGTTAAATGACCGGCGTGATTTGTGTGTTTGCCGAGTAGGGTGGTCCGGCGCCTATTCCGGAATGCCTCTTTAGTCGGGTACCCCAGGTTCTTTATGAGCCAAGCACATTGTGTTTGTTGTGCTCAGGGTTTGTTCCGATACTGTGTGTACCATTGAGGTCTGTGTCGTTGTCACGCCCCAACGCGGAATATCGGAGCGTGAAGGCAGTTGCAAGAAAAAGGTATAGAGCGAATACTAGACATCAAACCATTACACATTGAATAATACTAAAGCAAATCTTTCTCATTAATAACTTTTCCAATGTCTAGTTACAACCACTAATACCAGAGCCATTCCATAGGGCCCAATTACATTGCAATAAAGGAAATGACTAACTACAACTCTAAGATAACATAATGACTCGAGGGTACTCCAGGCTTCACTCTTGGTCATTCCCCTCTTCGTGAGTGTATGTGTCATCCTCGGTCTCACCTGAGAACACAACATCAAATAACGTAGGGTGAGCGATAACGCCCAGTAGGACTTAAATCTCAGGCTCAAGCAGGCTTTAAATAATTAACGCATTTAATGGCAGAGTATCTAAAGATAGCAGGTACAAGAGAGTCAAATATAGCAAGAGGTAGCACAATAGCACGAGAGCGAGTATAGTTTCCAAAAGTAGCACAAGTATCGAGTATAACACGAATAGCAGGATGGCCATAGCACAACTAGCACAAGTATAGTAATAGCACGACGAGTATAGCACTTGTTTGTCATTCTAGACATCGAGAGAGTATAGCACGTTTTGTGTTTTTGATTGTCATATAGATAGTCGAGATAGATAGCACTTGAGTGTAATGCCAAACACTCTGATCATTTAACTCCCATGGGCACTAGCACTTTCGGGCGCACATCCCAGGACCAGATCGGGCCCTTTATATATTGCCAGGCATTGGTTATATTGTTTATCTTTAGACAATCAGTCAATGGCCAATATAGAGTACCAAGAAGTAGATGAGAGCACTAGATGAATAGACGAGAAAGTATAGTGAACGTGAATAGACGAGCGAGTAGAGTACAGATGAGAGCTAGTGGTCATTGCACGTAATACGTCGAGTAATCAGGCGATAGTAACAGTTGCACAACACGCGCACTTGGTGTTGGCAGTCAGGTGGAACTCACGACCCTACCACTGGCCTTGTTATGCACAGGTCCAGAGGTCCGGTGTGATTTAAGACGAGAGTGAATCTCTAATAGCCGTTGGATCATATAGATCCCTAAAGGGTATCATAGGTATTAGGGTACAACCGGCTCGTCGACCATGTGGGAATCCATGATCAGAGGAGACTTACGGAGGCCTTGTGCAAGAGTTCACTAGTCCGGCGAAAGGAATATCCGACGGAGAGTTCACCACAAGCCAAGAAAAGTGTGTATATAAAACAGGTGCTCGACGTTCTAGAGGAATTCTAGGACAGTGGAACGTCGATATCGGTATTATAAACAATGCAAGAAACGAATACAAGTCCTTTAAAAATAGGGCAATTAATATTATTTATTTCGATAATTTACCAGATACATTATGAGATATTTCTGCAAGATTTCAGCCATATATGGACAGTTCATGTGTGTGTATGTGTAAGAAATCATAGCTCGAATAAGTCGTGACATGTATTTTAAATCATTCAATATAGCACCATTTTTAAGTAGGGTTTTACTGGGGGTATAACGGTAAGAAGGCGACATAGGTCAATGAGCATTGCGACAGGGCCAGGCAAACACGACAGGGTCTGTACGGTTGCGACATGGCTGTCTGTTCAGGCGACCAGAACGCGACGTAGGTACTGTCCCACATTCAGAAGCGACAAGGAAGGCGTCGCGATGACTTGAGAAAGCGACAAGTGGATGGTCGCAATCAGACCCAGAAGGCGACATATCGGCCTGTCGCAATCTGGTTTGTCTGCACCTGGCCCTGATGGATTCAGACCAGCTTTGGATTGCGGGCCAACTTGAAATCGAATGATACAGGGTTCTTTGAAAAAATCATAACTAATTGTATAGTGAACGAAAATCATGAAACCAGTTGCAATTAAACTAGACATGTAAGGGTACTTCCAATAATAGGGATTCGAGAGAGAACATGGTTTGAGCATGAACAACAACGAGTAACACAGAACATGACAATAGAGAGCAAGACTGATTTAATTCGAGCACATGCTCAAGAAATTTAGGCTTTTTAGGGGCAAATGATCCCTAACAACATGAAGTATCTACAGTAAAACTTTCGTAGCATGGGATTAAGTATACATAGAGATTTGAATTAAACATGACACCTCGGGTTTATCATGTTTGCAGTTTTTCATAAATTAAGAACAAAAGATAGGATGGATGGAAAAATATGAAACTTGGGGGTTTCGTTCAAGAGGGTAGGAAGAACCTACAGAAAAGTTTCATGGTTTATGCTTGTGAGAATGCCTACCTTGACTTGATTTGTCTTCTAGGCTAGAACTTGAAGAACAAGGAAGAAGCTTCAATCTCTTCTTCTCTCTCTCGAATCCTCTCCTCCTTAGCCTCCTCTCCACGTCCAGCAACTCTTGGCAACGAGCTAGGGTTGCCCAGGGAGTTTAGGAGGTGTATTTATGCAAGTATGTATTTCTATTCCTACTACTACTCTAATTCCTCTTAATTACGAAATTTCCTTACTCTAACCTTCCTTCCTTGCTTTCCAATCTCTATTTAGACTTGTAAAAGATCCCAAATTTGTGCTAACCCATATGGGGTAGGTTTAGGAATCCAATTCCAACTCTAACTTCCTATTTAATACATTAAATACCCCTTTTCTGTTTAAGTAATAATTTAGTTACAAATTTAGGGTATTTTCCTATTATTCATACTTTGTAATTCATATTTTTGACCCAATAAATTCTATAAGATCCAATAAGTAAAGCCCATATTTTTGACCCAATAAATTCTATAAGATCCAATTAAAGCCCATTACTCTTTTTTAATGGGTTTCATTTAACGCTCTATTTAAATATTCATTTAGCTAGGTTTTAAATTCTTTATTTAAATTTTTATTTTTCGCAAAAATTCAGGTTGCTACAGTCGTCTTCCTGGACACCATCACTCTTGTGTTTGAGTTGTACGTCCGATGGAGGGAAAGACGACAGTGGGCAGCGACTCGTGTTTGTGGGTGTGCAGTCGCTTGTAGCGCACTCTTGGTTGGGGTACGGACACTAGTAGACGTACTGGTCCCCAGCTAGTCCTGTGTTTCCAGTGCCTCACTTTAGGGAGCTCAGGCCAGAGTCCTTAAAGGTGCCAGGCATGGGCCTGTAGCTGTGTGGTCTGCAGGTGTGGTGTTGGTTGGTCTCCACTGTTCTTTGGCTTTACTGTGTGGTTGTGGAGCGGTAGTTGGACCTTTTGACTTGGACTGCGAGACTGAGAGGTAGTTCTTGTGCTATGTTTTCCGGGTTGGATACTGGCATCATGAACCAATAGTCTGTTCCCGTGTGGTGGCGTCGTTCCTTTCCGACTCATGCTTTACCATTAGTTGTGGCTTATGAGCGGTGGCTCACCAGTTGTGATTCCGACTTGTTGTGGTGTGCCCTATTGTGGCACTGTGATGGTTGTGGTTTATGTGGTGGTACCTCGTGGTGGTAGGTACCTGTGCCCTGTGTGGGTAGCTGTAAGGCCCTCGAATTTTGTCCTTATTATTTTATTGTGTGCAATTTTATGCTTATGTATGTATATGCATTATCGTGTGAGTATTATGTATACATTATCTTGGTGTACTTATGAATGTATGTATAAACTTAGTTGTATGTATATATCGGTTGATTTCGTGACATAGTGAGTGTGTGCATTACACCCTATGTATTGCATGCATGAACTTAGGAGAAATTAGGGTTTTGCATGGTTTTGGGTTCTGGCCGAAGGGTTAGTCGACGTCAACATGAATGGACGTTCACTTATTGTTAACGTCCATATAGGTGGACGTCGATTATTCAGTCGACGGCCATATCGGTGGACGTCTATATCCTGACAGACCAGTCTGCAGCAGCATGGTGTGCCATGCCTTGATGGGAGATACCAACCACTCCCCAACGGCTCCTTGACCTTCCAACCGACCTCTTGCGTGGGGTGAGAGGGTCCTCTCTTAAGAGAGCCCTTGTTGTAACCTCTAGAGCTCTCTTGGCTCTTTGCAAAGAGATAAGAGAAAACCCTAGTGAGCTGTGAGAAAACTTGGAGTTTGGAGGCTTTGATCCGGCGATCCAAGGCCTCATCTGGAGATCTACTTCGATAAGGAGGGAGACAACACATCCGGCTACACATCCCCGACCCTGGATTGCAGAGGGGAGCATCACAGAGGCCGGAGTGGAGGCATCTTGGAGGCTTCTTGGGACTGCCCAAGGAGGGCTTCTCCAACCATTTTGATCCCTTTAGGAGTTTTTCCAAAGGCAAGTAACCCTTTCACCTTGTTCATGTATGTGTCTAGGAGGTTTCTATCATTTTTATGGATTTTCCTCGTGTCCTGGATCCCCTACATTCACCATTCCTTGAAGCTCGGACTGTGTTTTTACACAGGTCCGAACTTGACGGCAAGATCTATTGCCGTTGAGATCTTGAGTCAGCGGCCAACGATGTTGCCGCCAACTATTGTAAACGTCCATAGTATGCCGTTGAGTTCTTCTTGACAGAACAGTGAACTGTTCTGCCCTATATCTTTAAATTCCGGATTTCTGCGCATGAGGATATAATGTAAATTTTATATGTTATGTAAAATAGATAATGTGATGTGTGTGAAATTTCCTGTATTTTTGTGTGGATGGAATTAATTATTAGAATTATTAAAAGGCATGTGTAGGAAAGAGGTTACGCATGTTTAATTTTGTCCCCATAAATTCTGAGGAATTAAAGGCTGTGAATTTTATGAACCATGTTTATATGTATCAGTCCATGCCCTGCAAACTTGGAAATTTTCCCATACTCATGCGAATTTTATAATTTCTACAATGAGAAATAGAAAACATGTGTAGACCTTGCGAAAATTCTAGTAAATCTGTGTGGGAATAAATTGGGAAAAATTTCTTGTGCCAATATGTATGTGTGGTTCATGACTGTGCATGATTAAATCTGAAATCCATGCTATGTTCTATGTTAACTTAATTTATGAATGGCATGAAACCAAATGTTTTAATTTCTATAAATACATGTGAATTCAGAAAAATCTGAAAATTTGTATGTGTGTTCTTATAACCGAAAACAGAGTGTGGTTAAATTTTCAGGAAAATTTGATAATATTAGCCTACTCTACTCTATGAGATTTCCATGTGAAAATGAGCTACAAATACATGTACCATGATTTAGGTTAATGCTGTGCATTCCAATTAATCCATGAGAGCTAATAAATGTTTGATTTCTGTTATTAGTAGCACCATGCTAGGGAAGAACAGAACCATGTGCATAAACAAGAAAGTGTGAATATCATATGTAAAACGTGTGTTAATCGGAATGTGTAATGTGTAAATGTGCCGTGTGTGACACTGCTTCCATAGAGGGCTGTGGAACTGTATCATGGAAAGGTCCCACATGAGAAGGTTCAATGTGTTAAGATATCCTAAGGGCATTAGGATGAAATCCTGGAGGTGGACAAGTACCACTGGTTAGGGTGGAGACGTGTTCTCCCGGTCTGCGCAGTGCCAAGAGTCATCACTATATTGCCTAGGTGATGTGCTATGTGTTATGTGTATGTGATGTGTCCTTCTAGAGGTGGTTTGGACCATGTGTCACGGCAAATAAATTGTGAAATGTGAATGTGAGCATGTGTAAAATGTGTATATGTGAACATGTGAATGTGAATGTGAAATCATGTGAACTATTTATGTTAGAATGTGAACATTGTGTACATGTGAAATGTTTGAAAAATGAACCATGTGAAATATGGGAATGTGTAATCATGTGAAGTGAATGTGTTAGAGTATGAGACGATAATTCATGCTATGATATTTCTAATTCCATGTAAATTGCCATCATGTTATAGTCAAATTGGAAGTGTAGTTTTCATGTGATTAAATGAGTAGAAAGCATGTGATAGGGAGTATTATGTGAAACATCTTAAACCATGTACCATGTGTTTTGACTTTGTAGAAATACCATGATAGGTTGTCTCTTATAAATGTTCAAGCATGTTGTGTGATTGCCTTGCAAATTGAAATAGTAGAACCACTATGATGTATGCACGAATGATGTGTATGGAGTTACTTGCTGAGTCTTTTAGACTCACTCCTTGCTTCGGCGTACAGGTTTAGTTGGTGATACACTTTTGGAGGAGACCGTGGAGAGCGACTCCGAGCGTGGAGAGTAGCTTGTGGAGTTGACGTTGTGTCCCTTTTTGTTTCATAGTATGTAAATTGTGCCTTGTATTAGAGTTATCATTTATGTAATTGTGGACAAATTATGTATTAAATGTAGAACTTTAATCTTGTGGACAATGTAGTTTGGTTTAATTTCAATTATGAAAGTTTAGTCCTTTAATTTGCTATATGGATCATGTATGAGAAATGTGGATGATGAAATGTGATGACAGTTAGTCCTTTACTTCCGCGACTCTGTGTCTATATTTGTGTATATCTCAATCATGTGATAGTGTTTGGGTAAATGTCCCACTGTGATAACCTTTACTATACCGACGTGGGTTGGTATAACCGTACCGGTATAATGAGGGTCGTCACAGTAGCCGTTTGTTGTGGTACATTGTGTACCAGCTTTTTCAGGTGTTGAGGTGGAGCTGTGATCCGTGGAGGTCGTGTTGTAGGACCTTCAACTTGTTGTGCTGTACCCTTTGAGGGTAGTATTCCAGGGTGTTCGTTGTTTTAGGGTATAGTAGACTTGCTCCTTGTTGGCAGTCTGGTTACCCTTGTGCTTGTGGTTCGCTTATGAGGCTTGTGGCCCAGGCATTGCTGTTCTTGTTGTGAACTGGTGTTTCGGTACTAGTCCTGTTGGTTCTTTAGTTTTTGCATACTGTGTTAGATAGTGAGTTTTAATTAATTACAATTTAATTATGTTTAATGCGATCGTGTTGTGATTTGACTATCGGTGTTACCAGTGAGACCCTTTGCGGTTGAGGTCTCTTCAGTTTTTAGTTGTTGTTTTTGGGAGGTCCCTGCTGAGCCAGTGACTTGTCGAGGCTCACTCCCTTACAGTTCTTTTCAGGGTTGCCATGTGTTGGCTCGCAGTGGCATTGTGACAGTCTTGTACCACCAGCAATTGAGTCATAGTTAGTGTTGTGTGAGCTTTGCTCCCTCGGGGTATGCCCCAGATAGTTGTAGTTTTTCTCTTGGACATGTAATAATGTATTGTGACAGTGTAATGTGTTGTGAATGAATATGAGAACATGTACTTTCTTGTGTCTTATATTCTTGTGGTTATCTTTTATATTCTTACTGTGCGAGTTATCCCTGGCGAGACTTCGGTCTGTTCGCAGGAGGCGGGTCTGGATATGGAGCCTTTTGGGCATAAATATCTAGGGTCACTACAGTTGGTACCAGAGCATGGTCCAGTAAGAATATGAAAAGACATTGAGGTTACAATGTCCCAAGACATGGTTTAATGTTCACTGCTGGTAGTAAGTCTGCAGTTTTATGTGATTTTAGTGGTTTTCACGAGTTTTTAGCATGTGTATTGTATGTATATGTTTGTCAGCTCGGTAATTGTTAGTGAAGGCAGAGAAACGGTGCGGTCAGTAGTGATATAGTTTGTTGAGTTATGTTAATAAGTTGGGTTGTTACAGAAAGAGATGATTGTGTAGAGGTTTTCAGTTGTGATTTTCAGTAAAGAAAGAGTTATGTTCTGAGAAGGATATGATTTAGAATGATGAAGGTGGTTTAGCAAGGTAGAGAATCAGCGGAGACAGGTATAAGGTAATGGTTGTGAATATGTGTAAGAAGAAATTGTTGCAAAGGTAATTGTGTAATAGAGTTACAGTGGGAACAATGCTGTAATGTGGAAAAATGTGTGAAAGATTGTTAGATGAAAGGATTGCGGTTGAGAAATTCTTTAGAGATAATTGATATGTTTAAGAAGTAGTTTGGATGATAATGTGGCTAGTGATATGGAAGATTTGGAATGATTAAGTGAGGCAGATTAGCTTCAGATAAGGTATTAGTAAATAGAGGAGCAGCGATTTACGGCAAATCGTTAAATGTGTTTTGTAATAAGAAATAATTGTAATGGAAAGTCTGAGAATAATGTTGCTATAAGTGATGATGTAATATGAAGTTTGATATAAAGCTGAAGGTAAGAGTGTGCAGAGGTGAGTAGTTAGAAATAGAGTGAGTAGAGGAAGATCATTATTCAGTTAAGTTTTCTGAGAATTTTGAAGAAAAGATATTCGATTGGTAAGTGGCAGTTTGTAAAAATTCAACAGAAGTATTTTTTAAAGAATTGCAGTGTTAAAGACCAGCTCAGTAATATTTAGCAGTTGTGGATAGCATGATGAAAAGGAGAGGTGAGTTAGTTGAGAAGTTGATAAGGGAATGTCAGGTTGAGCAGAACAGAAAGGTAGATTGTAAAGAATTAAAGTAAGGATTTGAATGAAAGGGATATTAATGGGTATGATGTACCAATAATGTTTTTAGTACTTAAGAATAAAGTAATTATTATAAGGTATTAGAAAAGTAGATGCTGAAATTGTAAAGCAGCAGTGTGAAATAGTGGAATCAAGTAGAGCAGGTTATTGCGTTTAAGGAAAGGGATATTCAGATTTTTAACTCTGGCAGTGTTTCAGCGAAAGGTAATTGTGTGTTAAGAAAAGTTACAGTATAAGTGGTACACTAAGATCCGCCAGTTAGTGGAATAGTTAAAGGAAGTATTTTGTAAAAAATGGTATTATGTTCAATGAAGTTGTCAGTAAAGTTAAAGTTCAATGTTATTGATTAGATGAAGAAGGAATGTGGCAGATTATAGAATGATGATAGTCAGATGGTTCATGAAATGTTCAGAAAGAGAAAGAGTTTATATGACAGTATATAGCAAATAATTTAAATCAGTAGAGGCATTCTTTTGTAAAGATATGTCCAGCGTTTAATGTAAGTAGTTGGAATCCAAGAAAATGAGGGGAACAACTTGTTTGGTTAATACCAAAGTGTGTCACCTTTGGTTGGACAAGAAGTAAATCTTGTTAAACACCACAGACAGGTGTATGTCGACAGCCAAAGAGTGGCTGTCGACAGCCACTGACCATCCAAAACTAGATTCTGGAACTTGGTCCCTGTCTGTCGACAGGCCAAAGGTGGCTGTCGACAGATGGAGGCCATCTGTCGACAGATGAAGTCTATTTGTCGACATCTACTGGTGTTTCTGCATTTTTGGGTTCTGGAAGCATGATACCTATCAACAGATGGGTTCTATCTGTCGACAGTCGCGGGTTGATCTTCTAGAAATGGTTTTACAACACCTCAGATGACTCTTCTAAGTGTTCCTATGATTCTAAGCATGATTAACAACACTTCATGGGTCTTATTTACATTTCTAAACACCACTTACATGAGGGAAATAAGTAGAACAATAGGAGTATATTATGGCATGGAAACCTATGAAAGGATGATTACTGGAAATACAACTCTTCTAAACAACATTTCCTTGCATTTAGTAGGAAGATTTCCACAAGTATGATTGGATAAGACATGAGCATTAGCTTAAGCATGACTACAATGGATAAGAAAAGCATTCCCAAGGATGTTTACAGAACCTAAGTCAAGGTATGAACATGGTAAACACTTAAACACAAAGCTCTTAATCAAGAGAAGGAGACAAGAAAGAAAGAATCCTATTTGACTTAGGAAAGATGAGGGTCCTTCTCCTCTCCCCAATGCTGGAACCAGCAGCAGGAGGAAGAAGAAAAACTTGTGGAAGTGGTAGCCATGAGAGGTGCAATAGAAGGAGTAGCAGCAAAGGCAGCTACAGCAGGAGCAGCAGTAGCATCTACAACAAAGCAGCAGCAGCAGCTTCAGCAGAGAAATGACAGCAGCAAGATGGAAGTTTGAGCAAGTGGATAAAAGCCCATACGAAGGGTTAAGGGGAGGTTAATATATTCATACAGGTTTCATGCATGTATGGCACGTAGCCATATATGTGTTGCTGTAAAACTCCATATTTTCACAGCGCAAGCCACGTTTACATGGGGTTTTACCCCACTCACACGTATTAGGATACGTGTAATCCACTTACCCAAGGTGCAAGGAGTCTTACGTAACCCATGTTACGTAAGCAAAATAATCAAAGAAATTGGATTACGTAAATAGGTAAAAATTCAGCTGGTCATTTTGTCCCTACATTTTTGTATCCAAATGATATCCAAACAAGTTGAAATTTCAAACATAAGTTAATTGGAAGGTTTTATAAATTATGATGCTTTTATTTTAATTTTTAGAATTAATTTTTCACCTAGTAAAAATTGCCCAAAAAATCATTGCGTCAACTTAATCTTGATATCCGTGCGTCAATATTTCTGGATATTTACATTTTTAGTATCATCATATTTTTCTGGAAATTTTGGCATTTTTAGATTTCAATTCTGTTACAGAATTCCGATGACACCCTGTGAGAGTGCGCACCTCTGAATACAACACTGGGATTGTATTTATTAATATAAAATAATCCTAAATTAAAGATAATTACATCTCATGAAAGTAGTTATGTTTAATAATCACAATCATCACATTTTTCTAAATTTCCAATAAATAAAATTTTGAGGTGTTACAACTCTCCCCCATTAAAGAAAATTTGGTCCTCCGAATTTAACAGATAAGAGTTTAACAATATGTGATACTGACCTACAAATAATTTTGGATACTTGGTTTTGATGGCATCTTCCAATTCCCACGTTGCTTCTTCCTATCATCGCTTATTCCATTGAATCTTTAGTAACAGAACTTTCTTATTCCGGAGTTGCTTGATCTTTCGGTCGAGGATTTGCACAGGTCTCTCTTCATACGCCAAGTTTCCTTGTACTTCCAGATTCTGATATTCATTAACATGTTCTCGATCGTAAACATATTTTCGCAACATTGACACATGGAAGATGTCATGTACATTGGACAATTGAGGTGGTAATGCTAGTTGATACGTCATTTCCCCAACTCTCCTTAATATCTCAAATGGTCCAATGTATCTTGGTATAAGTTTTTCTTTAATTCCGAATCTCTTGATTCCTCTTCGGGGTGACACTTTAAGAAAAACATGATCACCTTGTTGAAATTCTAGCTCTCTTCTTCGTCGATCATCATAACTTTTCTGTCAATCTTGAGCGGCTTTCATTCGATCTTGTACTAACTTTATAATCTCTGTAGTTTCTTGTATCATTTCAGGTCCAAGGATGTGTGATTCCTTCAATTCAATCCAACATAACAGTGATCTACACTGTCGGCCATATAAAGCTTCAAATGGTGCCATTTGAATTGTAGACTGATAGCTGTTGTTATAAGCAAATTCCATGATTGTTAAATGGTTACTCCAGTCATTTCCAAATTCTAAAACACACGCACGAGACAGAACTGTTAGAACTCTTAGTTCACTGTCTACCATGTATAAACTGAATTATCTTGTAAATTGCCTGAAATCTCTATTTAATATTAAAAATAGTTGTACTACCCATAAATTTATGAAACATTTGTGATATGTTGTGTGATACCTATGTACCCTGTGGTTAAATTTTTAGTCTGTTCTGATTACTGTAGAATGAATTATCTTATTAAATTTCATGTAATTTGTGATAATTATTAAAAATGGTTTTACTACTCCGAAAATTGTGAACAATTACAGATATATTCCATGTGCTATATTTAACATGTGGTTAAAATTTTATATGATTCTGAGTACTGTGCACATTGTTATAAATTTCTAAAGTCTTCTGTACCGTGTATTAAGAGTAAATTGCAATTATGAATGAAGATGTGATTAACATCATGATTTAGTTACTGTCAATTACTGTTTATGACTGATTGAGAGTCTGAATGTGATAAATTATATTCCATGGTATATGTGTGTGCCTGTGCATGGGAAGTGAGAGAACAAGTAGTATATGTGTACGTGTATAATGATTTATGTGACAAGATAAAGAAATTGTGCCCATAAGACACTGCCACCCTAGATTGCTTGGACTTGTACTGTAGTGGTGCCCCTACGAGAAAGCTCAATTGTGAAACGTGATACCCGAGGCAAGGGTCTTGAAAATCCTAGAGGTGGACAAGTTCCACTGGTAATGGTGGGAAGGGCTTTCCCCGGTTTCTGCAGGAACCTAGACTTGGTCACTTTGCCTAGTGATTAAGTACATGAAAGTGAATGTGTGTGTACGTGTTATGTGATCTATCTAGTGGTGGTTTGGGCTATGACTTGGCAACGTGTAAAAATGAACATGTGTAAGATATGTAAAGTGATATGTGAACGTGGCACATGTTATGTGCAATGTGACATGATATGTGATCGTGAATGTGCAAGTGAAAACCTATATGAAAACCATGTGAAATCGTGTGTAAGTGAACATGTGATGATGTGAAAGTAAGTGCATGTGAATATGTCATGAAAAAGGAAATTACATGTGTTAATATAATTATTTTTGAATGATAAAAGTGATATTATGTTTAGTACCAGGTGTAGGTGCATGTTTCCATTTCCATGAAATTATAATTACTTGATGTGCAGTTCAATGTGATCCATATGCAAGCGTCATTTGAATGTAATAAATTTTCTATAAAAACAACAAGCTAAGTGTAGAGTGAAGTGTTATATTTGCATGTAAAGTGAGTTAGAGATCATTCTAGGAGTGTTACTTATCTTGTACATGTTTCCATGATTAAAATTGTAGAACTGCGCAATGATTGGAATAAAGCATGAAAACATGTGGTTATATGCTTGCACTCATGTTAATGATACCATGTTATTAGCATCTATGTTTAGATTATTGTTTTACATGTGTTAGATTAGTTGTTTAATACGATTCCATGTTTATTCATTTATGTTATAGCATGAGCATGTATGAATTTAATTGCTGAATTCTAACGTGTTAATAGTGTTAAATTGTTAGAAAGCATGTTTGGTAAGTATATGGTTTGAAGTTTTAAGTTACTTCCTGAGTCTATTATGTAGACTCACCCTTGCTAACCATTTCAGGAAATTTAGAAGCCAAGGAGCTAGGAAGATCCGAAGCGGAGTTGGAAGAGTGAATTGAAGACTTGTAATTTATTTTCATAGTATGTATTGCATTTTATAATTTGAACTTGATTTAGATTGTGGTATGTGGATTAAAGTTGATGGAATAAGAGTTTATTTAAATTCCGTTGAAATAGTGTTTTCTATTCGTGTATATCTCAGCTCATTTGTATATCATTGGGGTTTTCTCCCCTGTAGCGGCTTGCTCTCATCTGACGTGGGTTGGTATAACCGTACTGGGTGGAAGTGGGTCGTTACAACAACTCTCTCCCACTAAAGAAAATTTGGTCCTCCAAATTTAACAGATAAGAGTTTAACAATATGTGATACTGACCTGTAAATAATTCTGGATACTTGGTTTTGATGGCATCTTCCAATTCCCACATTGCTTCTTCCTGTCCTCGCTTATTCCATTGAATCTTTAGTAACGGAACTTCCTTATTCCAGAGTTGCTTGATCTTTCGGTCGAGGATTTGCACAGGTCTCTCTTCATACGCCAGGTTTCCTTGTACTTCCAGATTCTGATATTTATTAACATGTTCTAGATCATAAACATATTTTCACAACATTGACACATGGAAGATGTCATGTACATTGGACAATTGAGGTGGTAATGCTAGTTGATATGTCATTTCCCCAACTCTCCTTAATATCTCAAATGGTCCAATGTATCTTGGTTTAAGTTTTCCTTTAATTCCGAATCTCTTGATTCCTCTTCTAGGTGACACTTTAAGAAAAACATGATCACCTTGTTGAAATTCCAGCTCTCTTCTTCGTCGATCATCATAACTTTTCTGTCAATCTTGAGCGGCTTTCATTCGATCTTGTACTAACTTTATAATCTCTGTAGTTTCTTGTGTCATTTCAGGTCCAAGGATGTGTGATTCCTTCAATTCAATCCAACATAACGGTGATCTACATTGTCGGCCATATAAAGCTTCAAATGGTGCCATTTGAATTGTAGATTGATAGCTATTGTTATAAGCAAATTTCATGATTGCTAAATGGTTACTCCAGTCATTTCCAAATTCTAAAACACAGGCACGACACATATCCTCAATAATTTGATTTACCGTTCTGTTTGTCCATCGGTTTGAGGATGAAATGTTGTACTAAACTTCAACTTAGTTCCCAATGCATCTTGTAGTTCTCTCCAAAAATGTGAAGTGAATCTTGCATCTCTGTCAGAAATGATATCCTTTGGAATTCCATGTAGTCGAACAATTTCCTTGAAGTACAAAGCTGCTAATATATTAACAGACCATTTTGTCTTGATGGCAAAAAAATGAGCTGACTTTGTGAGTCGATCAATTATTACTCATATCGCATCATATCCATTACGTGTTCTGGGTAATCCCATAATAAAGTCCATACCAACACTGTCCCATTTCCACTCTGGTATCTCAAGGGGTTTTAATTTCTCTGCTGGTTTCTGATGTTCAACCTTGATTTTCTGACATGTTAAACATCTAGTTATAAAATCCACAATGACTTTCTTCATATTACACCACCAAAAAATTTTCTTTAGATCTTGGTACATCTTGACAGCTCCCGGATGGATAGTATAATGTGCCCGATGAGCTTCCTCTAATATTTGTTTCTTGATTTATGAATTATCCGGTATGCACAATCTATTTCGGAATCGAAGATTTCCATGAGCATCTTCATTAAAATCAGGTCTGGAATTCAGTTTCTCTCTAATTTCTACCAATGTGGGGTCATTGTCATGTTGTTCACCAATTTGTCTTAATAGTTCAGATTGCACTTTCAGGTTATTAATCATAACCTTATCTTCTTGTGGTACAGCTTTCAAACTCAATGTAGAGAAATCTTCCAAAAGTTTCCATTCTTTGACTTGCAAATGAAATATTTCAGCCATGAGATTCCTACTAAGAGCATCAGCTACAGTATTGCCTTTTCTAGGATGGTACTCAATCTTAAAATCATAATCCTTGATATATTCCACCCATCTTCTTTGTCTCATATTTAAATCTTTCAGTGAAAATAAATATTTCAAACTTTTATGATCGGAGTACACTATAAATTAAGTATCATACAAATAGTGTCTCCAGAGCTTTAGAGCAAAAATTACCGCTGCTAGTTCCAAATCATGTACCGAGTAATTTTTCTCATGATTCTTTAATTATCTAGATGCATAAGCAATAACTTTTCCTTCTTGCATCAAAACACATCCTAATCCGATATTTGATGAATTGATGTATACTTCAAATGTTTTACCCTCTACTGGTAAAGTCAGAACTGGTGCGGATGATAAACATTCCTTCAACCTTTGAAATGCATTTTCACAACTCTCATTCCATTCAAATGTAGTTCCCTTCCGAGTTAGTTGTGTAAGAGGTGAAGCGATTCTAGAGAAATCTTTAACAAACTGCCGGTAATAGCTAGCCATACCCAGAAAACTTCTAATTTTAGTAATGTTCTTAGGTTGTTCCCACCTCTGAATAGCTTCAACTTTAGAGGAATCTACTGACAATCCCTCTCTAGAGATGATATGACCTAAGAACGTTACTTGTTCCAACCAGAATTCACATTTACTAAACTTTGCGTACAACTTATGGTCCCGTAGTAGTTGTAAAGTGATCTATAAGTGTGCTTCATGTTCTTCCATACTCTTAGAATAAATTAATATGTCATCAATGAATACAACCATAAACTGATCCAAATATGACCTGAATACATCATTCATCAATCGCATGAAAGCAGCAGGTGCATTGGTTAATCCAAACGGCATCACTACAAATTTGTAATGCCGTATCTACTTCGAAAAGTTGTCTTGTGAATATCCTCTTCTTGAATTCTCAATTGATGATAATCGGATCTAAGATCAATCTTTGGAAAAATACTGGGCTCCGGACAATTGATCAAATAGATCATCAATTCTAGGAAGTGGGTATTTATTTTTAAATGTTAGCTGGTTCAACTGTCTATAGTCTATGCATAATCGCATAGTCCCATCCTTCTTCTTAACAAACAGTACTGAAGCACCCCAAGGTGATGTACTGGGTCTAATGAATCCCTTTTCCATTAGTTCCATCAATTGCCTTTTTAATTCTTTCAATTCTTCCATTGACATTCGATAAGGCATTCTTGAAATTGGTGTGGCTTCTAGAACCAATTCAATTGAGAAATTTACTTCTCTACTAGGTGGCAATCTAGGTAATTCCTTAGGAAATACATCAGGAAAATCTTTTACTATCGGAATATCCTTCAATCATGTAGTATTCTAATTCATTATTATCGCGGACGCCAAATATCCTTGACATCCTTTTTGTACCAACTTGCATGCTTTAACTACCGATATTATGGGTATACTTCTTACACGAGGTTTATCAAAAGTCATGGAGTAAACCTCCTTACCCAGAAAATTACTTGCCTTAATTGACAATCCAAATTTGCATGGTGTTTAGATAGCCAATCAACTCCAAGGATTACATCATAATCCTACATCTCATTATGTTCTTTAACGAGAATTTGACTAGCAAGGTAATATTCTTTGAGTTTCTTACCCTCACTTAGAGGAGTAGCTACCTCTAGTTGTACAGGTAATGGAACTGATTGAATTCCTAAGGATCTAGCAAACTCACAACTAATGAAGGAATGTGTAGCTCCTGAATCAAATAAAACATACACAGGTTTAGAGTTTACTAAAAGTGTACCTTCAATAAGTCCGCCATCTTGCGGAGATTCAGGTTCCACTTCTTGAATAGCTTGTAGACATCCTTGTTTGGCTCGGAGATTCTGGGTTGCTGGTGCATTCTTCATCATAGGACATTCAAGAATCCAATGTTGATTACTTCCACATCGGAGGCAAGCATCCAACCTACGCCAACAATTCTCAGTCTTGTGTCCACTGAGATGGCAATGTCGACAAACGTCCTTATTCCCAATTGGAGATTTTCCTGCTTTCTTGGTGGACTATTGTACTTTAGGGGTATTTCCCATCTCAAACTTCCTTTTACGGTCAGTCGTGGAAGAACTTTCACCGGACTTCCCTCTAATCTTTTCCACTGTTTCATTGGCAGCTTCTAAAGCCAAAGCTCTTTTAACCATTTCAGAATATGTGGTAATTAAATGAGGCGTTAGTTGAGTAATGAAGTTTGGATGTAAACCATTCATAAACCTTTTTGCTTTCAATTTCTCTGTGGCTACTAGATGAGAAGCGTACTTAGATAGTCGAGCAAACTGCGTCTCATATTGACACCGTCATTCTGAGTTGCTTTAGATTAGCAAACTCATTAGCCTTCCTCTCTTGAACCACCTCAGAAAAATACTGATCATTGAACAATTCCACAAATTCCTCCCAACCTATCTGATTTGGGTCCTCTATAGTAGATTCCATATTCTCCCACCATGCTCGGGCATCCCGATCCAACTGGAATGTTGCTAAATGTATCTTATCCTCTTCTGCACATCGGATCACCTTAAAAATTCTTTCAATATCTTTTAACCAATTTTTAGCCTCATCCGGATCCGTGCTACCTGCAAACTTTGGATATAAACTTCGGAAATCTTTAAACAGATTTGTTCCATTATGAGTGTTGTTCTTAGCCACTGTCCTCATCACTCGTGTCAGGTCATGCATTGTGTTTTCCATCTTCTTCCAGTTTGCATCGCCTCCTTCCATATCTATTTTAAGGAAATATCTGAGACATCCAACAATTCATACATTAATATCATCACCCAAACCAATACACACATTCATCACATACAAATTTTCTGTTATCACATAACATACAAACTTTTCATTAACAAGCCAGAAATATTTACATCACCATCAACATTCTTATCCTAATAAGCCGAAAATATTTACAACACCACCAACATCCTTATCCTAATAAGCCGAAAATATTTACAACACCATCATCATCCTTAACCTCTCATTACATATATACATGAAGAGTTATATATACTACCCACTACTAACAAAAGGAGAGGTAAACAAAAGTAAGTTTCTAATTTCCTAGCTTGCTTCAGGTTTGTGTGGCAGATTCCACAGACAACTGTTGATCTCCCCCAGGCCCATGATATAGCTCTCTTGCTGCTTCAGACAACACCTCCCAATATCCTTCACATTATTTGGGTCATAGTTTCCAAGGAAGCACGGGGATTTCCTCCCAGAAATGCACCAGCAGTTAGCTTCAACACTTCCTCCTTTATTTGCACATGTGCTTCCCTCTGGGCCTGAGCATATAACTCCACATCTTGTCGGAGTAATTCCATTGCAGACACTAGCCATTCTTGACCATTCATATCCATTCTGTAGCAAATAACAAATTAAGTATATACACATATACAAAATCACTATTACCTTTATAACTAATCCCAGATTTCTACCCCAACTCACTGGTCATTCCCTAGGTTTACAGAACCTAAGGCTCTGATACCAAATAATCTATCACGTCCTAATAAATCACTATTTATTGGAAAATGACATAAAACATACTTAAGAATTAGAACTTAGATTATACGAACACCTCTCATTCTTATAGCGGAAGCTTTACATACATAATACTCCTCATTACTGACCACAAGAGGAGTAAGAAAAAGAAAACTTAATAACATCCCATCTCTAACTACAGTACTAAAGAAAACATTTATTGGACTTCGAAGACTGGTTGTCCCGCTCAGCACACCCCCTTAAGAACTAGGCTCATCTTGTTCACCTGAAAAAGTAAAATTTAATGAGCAATTGTGCCCAGTAGGATTCACCCATTCCAATCAAAAGGATTAAGATAACTAAAGAATTGGGCAAGAAACTTAATTGGTAGCAATGCCAAATAACAAAGATGATTGTATAGCCATGTCAACTAGAAAACAATTGTAGAACAAGAGTACTGAGTTAAACTTGCACAGAAAGGAAATCAAAGTAATAATCACATTCTGGTTCAAATACATGATCAACTCATGATAGGATATGGTGATGACCAATCAAGCAAGTACGATGCAATGCCAAACATCCAAGGGATCTATTATCATTCCGTACGACCATTAATTGAATTCGGGTGCTCCTCCCCGGACTGGATCAGCCCCACTTGCACAGGCATATATCTCAATTGAGTCCAAAGACCCAAAAATTGTCATCACAAATAATTTCTGTTAAATATTCAAGTGTGGTACACAAGTACTCAAGATCTCTCATGTAGCAAAGGGTTGGGAATCAATGTTAATGACTTCAGAAGGTTGTAGCCATGTAGGAATCAATCATACATAGGAGTGTCCAAGAACATTCCATAATTGGATGTGGATGGAAATTAAATGATTCCTCTCAGTGTAAAGTAGTTGGAATCCAAGAAAATGAGGGGAACAACTTGTTTGGTTAATACCAAAGTGTGTCACCTTTGGTTGGACAAGAAGTAAATCTGGTTAAACACCACAGACAAGTGTATGACGACAGCCAAAGAGTGGTTGTCGACAACCACTGATCATCCAGAACTAGATTCTGGAACCTGGTCCCTGTCTGTCGATAGGCCAAAGGTGGTTGTCGACAGATGGAGGCCATCTGTCTACAGATGAAATCTATCTATCGACATCTACTGGTGTTTCTGTATTTTTGGGTTTTGGAAGCATGATACGTGTCGACAGATGGGTTCTATCTGTCGACAGTCGCGGGTTGATCTTCCAGAAATGGTTTTACAACACCTCAGAAGACTCTTCTAAGTGTTCCTATGATTCTAAGCATGATTAACAACACTTCATGGGTCATATTTACATGAGGGAAAGAAGTAGAACAATAGGAGTATATTGTGGCATGGAAACCTATGAAAGGATGATTACTGGAAATACAACTCTTCTAAACAACATTTCCTTGCATCTAGTAGGAAGATTTTCACAAGTATGCTTGGATAAGACATGAGCATTAGGTTGAGCATGACTACAATGGATAAGAAAAGCATTCCTAAGGATGTTTACAGAACCTAAGTCAAGGTATGAACGTGGTAAACACTTAAACACAAAGCTCTTAATCAAGAGAAGGAGACCAGAAAGAAAGAATCCTACTTGACTTAGGAAAGATGAGGGTCCTTCTCCTCTCCCCAATGATGGAACCAGCAGCAGGAGGAAGAAGAAAAACTTGTGGAAGTGGTAGCCACGACAGGTGCAATAGAAGGAGTAGCAGCAAAGGCAGCTACAGCAGGAGCAGCAACAACATCTACAGCAAAGCAGCAGCAGCAGCTTCAGCAGAGCAACGGCAGCATCAAGATGAAAGTTTGAGCAAGTGGGTAAAAGCCCATACGAAGGGTTAAGGGGAGGTTTATATATTCATACAGGTTTCATGCATGTATGGCACGTAGCCATACATGTGTTGTTGTAAAACTCCATATTTTCACAGCGCAAGCCACGTTTACATGGGGTTTTACCCCACTCACACGTATTAGGATATGCGTAATCCACTTACCCAAGGTGCAAGGAGTCTTACGTAACCCATGTTACGTAAGCAAAATAATCAAAGAAATTGGATTACGTAAATAGGTAAAAATTCAGCTGGTCATTTTATCCCTACATTTTTGTATCCAAATGATATCCAAACAAGTTGAAATTTCAAACATGAGCTAATTGGAAGGTTTTACAAATTATGATGATTTTAGTTTAATATTTAGAATTAATTTTTCACCCAGCAAAAATTGCCCGAAAAATCATTGCGTCGACTTAATCTTGATATCCATGCGTCAATATTTCTGGATATTTACATTTCTAGTATCAGCACATTTTTTTTAGAAATTATGGTGTTTTCAGATTTCAATTCCGTTACAGAATTTCCGTGACGTCCTGTCGGAGTGCGCACCTCTGAATACAACACTCGGATTGCATTTATTAATATAAAATAATCTTAAATTAAAGATAATTACATCTCATGAAAGTAATTATGTTTAACAATCACAATCATCACATTTTTCTAAATTTCCAATAAATAAAATTTTGGGGTGTTACACAACAGATACTTTACAAGAAGAGAAGATAAATAAGACATGTTGACATAGTGAAGGGACATTTGTAGCACCCCGGAAAATTTAATAAGTAAAAAATTCAATTAAAATGGAAATAAATAATTTCCATAATAACAAGTATTTAAAACATACGTATCATTATCGTATGTGCTAAAACACTTCAGAAAATTTCCTAAAAATTATAAATCAACCCTAAACATTATTACTAAATGTTTCACAAAGAAATTTATGAAACAAAAAATCGGATTAACCAAGTTTAAAGTGTTTCGCGACTTATTATCGTAATTCATGAATAAGTCGTAAAATCATTATCACACGTACGTGGATGAGTCAGAAAATTAAATAAAAATCATATATGGACTTCAAATAATATCCTCTAATGACCCCTCAAGAAATTTGGTTCAATAAAAATCATTTGGGCTAGGTTTGAGAGTTATTGTGACCGATTATCTAAATAAGGAAACAAGTCGGAAACCGTTAACACGGAAATACGACGCAATCAAAAATTAAATAAAAGTGTTGGGGAGACTTCCAACATTATATATTGATGACCCATTATCATAATTGGGCCAATGGGCAACATTTGGCCCAAAAATCAAATAAAGCTAGAAAATACATAGAAATTCGTAACCATAAATAAGCTGAAATTAAAAAGAGGCAATTAGAGTTGAATTGGGATGCAATCATGCATTCATGGCAACCCAAATTCGTGCCTAACTATGAGGGGAGGTTTCCTAATGCCTCACACACTCAAAGGGAGGAGGAAATCATCAAAAATAGGAAACCAAACATGCCAATCCCGAAACCCTCCTTTCCTAGTTATAATAGGACTCCTAAACACCATGGTTACTTAAATACTCTTCACCCAAACCCTAGGAACGAATTTAGAACTTGCTAGGGTCGTGTGGAGGAGCTCTTGGTGGCTGAGGAGCTGTGGAATGACCACAAGAAGCCGTTCTTCTTCCCCTTCTCGTCTGCTGCGACCTGCACAAACCACTCTCTTGAAGTCGACCAAAAGTGAGTCAAACCTAAACCATACCTTGCAAGGCCTATACCCCTGGAAAAAGGGTCAAGTCTACGTTCTAACCCAAGTGGAATGCCCAAATTCCATGTAGTATACACGGAGTAGTAAGCGTTTTCCTCCAAGTGGTCTGAACACGGGTTTTCTGGAATAACGGGACTTCTTCAACCCGAAAGGTAGGTTTTCTTGGGCCAAACCTTAACATATCCTATACCAATGTGTAGAGCATAAAGTTAACTTTCATTTCCCACTGGTTTCATCGAATTGCATTTAGTAGATTTTGAATTATAAGCATTTTGCCAAAGTCGCGCACTGTTAGAGCTTTTCCCGTTCTTAATATGTTGCACATATTTTAAGACTGAATTAGAGAAAACTCATAACATGAAAGTTATTCTACTAGTTGTCCTCGTTAGTTTCATGTTGAACATTTTGTCTAAATCTCATTAGTTAGAGAGTTATAAGTGTGGTAATAGGGTTGCTGCATAAAACTACGTCTTCAAGTTACCCTTGGTCTAACCTTGTGTTCCCCATGATCAAAACCTATCGAAACCATCTTTATTGTTCAATTCCGATTTACTGGAAGCACCCTAGTATGTCTAGGTTATTTTAAAACTGGTTTCGTTATTTTTCACGCACCGTGCAATTTTTTCTCTATTTTAGAACAACCCTATGTCAAAAGAAGGAAAGACAGGTCTGCAATCCAAGGCACTGTTCTTGCTCTGTCCGAGCCAGGCACGGACCCTATGAACGCGACGGCCCGATATGTCGCTTTCAGAGGGTTGATTGCGACATACCCCTTGTCGCTTTCTCAAGGCGACATGCGCTCTGTCGCTATCTACCTGCCTGATCTAACTTCCCTGTCGCGATGCTTACACACCTGTGTCGCCTTCTGGGCCCGACATGTCGCCTTCCTTACATGAGCCTGTCGTGATCTGACCCCGGCCTGACAACACCCATGTCGCCTTCCTTACACGACCCTGTCGCGACCTGACTCCGAGCCTGACACCCTGTCGCCTTCCTTATATGGCTATGTCGCGATCTCAGGATTTTTACCGGAAACCACGTGTTTTCTTACAAAGTTTTCCGCATATACCCGAGGTCTGTATAAATGTGATATTTGCTGTGTAAGTTACCTGTCTTGGGTCTGATCATTACATGATTGTTATTTAATGGCTTAAAATTTATTAACCCATTTAAAAGCTTTAATTACATGAATGCTATTCTAAGTGCTCCTTAAATGTTATGATCTATTCAGGCTTCTTGTGATTTAATCTTCCTACTGTTCTTCCACGTTTAAATGATAATGGTTATCATAAAATCTTGCAAACCATGATTAGTTAAAGTGCATAGTTTCATGTCATGCCATCATTTTAAGTACTTTCCGTGAGTTGAGACCGATGCTTTGTGAATTGAGACACTCGTACATCACTACACACTTGCACATCTAGGCAGCCTTTCTTGGGAAATTGGAAACTCTCTACCGGTCATTCCGAATCGGTAGACTAGTGACCTTTTCACCAAGGCCTCCGTAAATCTCCTCTGACCATGGATTCCCATATGGCCGACGAGTTGGTTGTACCATTGAAGTTCCCTGGAGATAGCACGCACTTCCCTTCCCTTCTTGTTCTCGTGAGTGAGACTTACAAATCGAACTAAAGCCATTAATGTAAAGATTGAACGAAAGTATAAATCGTACCGTTATGCTGCCGAATTTATCTCTTGACCATTGTACTCGTGAAATCATGTTCCATTACTTATTACTTGTTCTCCTCATCATCATGAACATGACATTACACATGCTTACTTATTGAAACTCTCATTGCCATTATAAATGACTGTGGGTATCTACATTTAAAAATTTAAGTGAGATGCTGACAGGGCACGGCGTGTGTCCAAGGGCTCCAATCTAGCCCCAATGACGGCGAGTCATAGATATACTATTAACCATGGGGTATAATGATTACTGGCGTTGCATCTGCGCTGGGAAAATCGTGCGTGCGTGTTGAATGATAGATACAATACCACATACACGTGACGTAGTGTACATTCTTGATGGATCTTTTCTCGGTGTACATTAGTGTCTACGTGCCTGATTAGTGTTACTTGATCGTGCTTGCTTGCTTGCGTGATATGGCCATCCTGCATTTATTGCAATTTACATGATATCTTGCGTGCTTGTACAAAGTGATCTATTTCTAGTTCTCTCTTGTCATCTTGTTTGTGAATCTTGTTCTATCATGATCTCTCTCTCTAGCTTGTTTTATATATCATGTTTTAACGTGTTTTATTCGTACTTGCATATCATTCATCGTACTTGCCTAGTTCCAAAATGTTAATCACTTATATCATTGCCCGCACATTGAGATATAAATCCTACTAGGCTAGTTTGCTCATTCCCTACTTTTACCCAATCTAGGTGACCATGAAGTGCAAGAGGAAGAGCAAGTCGAGGATGGGAATGCGTCCGAGTGAAGAGCGTTCCAAACATGAGTCTATCTATAGTTAGTTTATTTTGAGTGTTAGAACAATGTAGTAGGAAGTGAGGTAGTATGTACTTTTGCTTTTATTGAGTCTTAGTCCTGTATTAGTTTATCTGAGACAAATATGAGATTTGAATACAATTTATAATTGAGTTCACATTTGGGCCCTATTATGATGTTGTGTTGATACACATTTAGTGCGTGCTAGCTAGAGGCTTATTTGCCGACTGTTCACGTCTCGAAATATCGACTCGAATTAATTAATAATATCCGCTGCGTAATTCTCGGGACGTGACAACACTGATACACCAAAGTGCATAGAGAAAAATCTAGTCTACAACAAGTGTTTGAAAAGAGCTCGCTCCTTCACTCAGATCAACTTCTCCGCTCTTAGCTCTCCTCGAAGCCTTGTTCTTCAATCTTTCCTTGAGAGAGAGCTTGTAAAGATCTGAGAGTGTTGCTTCATTTTGTGTAGTTTGTTTACTCTCTCAGATCGCGCCTCAGATTAAGCATTGTATTGTTTCTATTAGCTTGGTCTAGGGGTGACCACCTCTATACTCTTCATAGAGTGTTCCTCTTCTTAAGTGAAGAGAAGACCTGCTATGTAGTGGGTGGTTTATTCCTTTTTGTAGAAATGAAGATCTGTTGTAACAGGTGGTGTATTGCCTCTTCGTGGGTTGAAGAGAAGGCCAGCGGGTGCTAGATGTGTAAGTGTCCTTAAGGGGGACTGTACCCTTAGTTAGTGGAATCCCAAGTTGTTTCTTGGGGACTGGACGTAGGACTCCTGATGATAGGAGGCTCGAACTAGGATAAAATTCCTATTGCATGTGTGATTGTTTTCTATCCTTATTTCCACTGCTCACTAACTCTAACCTCTACATTCATTGTTTCTAAAGTTGTTTGTTACAAAAAATTTTAAAGATGATTTTTAGCAATCCATTCACCCCCCCTGGACTTGCAACCTAGTCAACAATTACTTCCTTGGGATACAGTCAAAAGAGGTAGTCGAGAGTTCCAATGGTAAAATAGGAGTCAACAACAATGGCATCATGCCTTGGAGATTGGAAGTAGTAGGCAACAAGATGGGTGTGTACCCTTGGGTTATGGATTTCATTAAAGATTTAGCAATAGAGTGTGTGAAAATAATATTGGTTGTTGACCCCTTCACCTGAGTGAGTAAATTGATTATAATGGTGTGAGGGGTCATGAAAGCTTGGAGGGAGATATTCCCAATGAGTATTTGAAATTTTGTGTAATTAGCAACTGGAATAATAGACGTAATTTCTTCAGTAGACCTCTTGACGGCCAATGGTAAAGGTGAGGACTTTCTCTCTGCAAATGTGCCCAGTATAGAGACAATGACCGACATACGTGGAACATAGTTTCACAACTTGAATGACATGCCCGGTCCCAGGTCTTCATTTAGCTTGTCTTGGCTTTGTTCATGGCTCTTCACAAACATGCACCTGGTCCATTGGATGGGGGCATGTATAGTGAGTAATAGAGTGGAAGCAATAATGGATGTAGTAGGTAATGGAGTGGAAGGCTTTATGGCTAGTGGAGGCTCAATGAGTATGGAAGGGAGGTCTTGCTCAGGTTCAGCTGTCGATGGTAATGGGTATAACAGTTGGTTCAACAATGGGAGGTGTGATTGGTTCAATGATGGGAGGTGTAGCAATTGGTGGAAGAGGTTTAACATTGATGGTGGAGGTTGGTTTAACAATGAGAGGTTTAATAATAAGAGTGGTTGGCTTCACAACGGGTTTGGTGGTTGGTGAGGACTTAACAAAAGTGGAGGGTATCGGTTGAGTGAAAGGTAAATGGCATACAAACATGACCTCAGAAAGGCTCACTATCATAGCACCAAGTGGCTTTAGGGAGGGGGTTTGCATTGATAGCATCAGCCTGAACAAGTGGCTGAGGTGGAGGTGGAGGTGGTTGTGGTGCTAGTGGAGCAAGTATTGGAGTAGGTGCATCATATGATGGAGCATTATCAACAATTGGGAGCCCATATAAGGTTGATTAGCTCGAGGATGAATAAGTGGACGCCTGGGTGGCGGCATGTTATGGTAGGGAGGTGCATATGCGGTAGAGGTGCATTGGTTGGTGGAACACCAAGGTGGATGGTGAGTAGTGTCCACTAGTCCATTGGGACTCAGACTTTCTCACCCAAACAAATTCTTAATTGAAGAATCCATTAGGTTTTCCTACAGTTATTCCATTGTTTTGAGCTTGTTCATGGCCAAATATGCTTAAAGCTCAGAGTAGAGTTGGAAATAATCAGTTTGACTTGCTTTGACTCTGATAGTGTATCCTTTAACTTAGTGGCCATTGTCCTCCATTGGTCAACAAATTGAAAAAAATCCTTGTTAGGCCTCATCTTCTCGGATGCTAAATTCGTGATTGAGAGAGAAGGACTAACACGGTCCTTGTATCTTTGAAGGAGTCTCCTTTGTTTAAAATTAAAGTCTTCGGACTCTCTTGGCTCCAATGAGCAAAGCCATTCGAAAGTTGGGCCGTCCAGGGATCTACGGAAGAGATGTGCAAGAATTTGAGATCATGTTGCCATTGGGAGGACTCATATAGGAACTCTTTAATATGAATGTAGGGGTTTCTCACGCCATTGTACAAGCGGTATGTGGGTATCTCTGAAGGATAGATGTAAAATGAAGGGAGAGCTGGCATGGCGACATCAGGGTTACCCTTGGAATTGGAAACCTATTTCAATTGTTCCTCCATTGCATTCAACATATTGAGAAGAGCTTTTTACATTGGCGTGATATGCCCTTGGGCTTGAGAAGGGGTACATGGAGAGGCTGTGAAGGAATGGGGCTGCCCATTAGATGGCCTGGACAGGCCAGATGGAGAGGATTGTTGTCACGACCCCAAAATTGGCCCAAGAAACTTATGGGAATAATTTGGGCACAACATACAAATCAAACGGGTACATAAGTCCTTTAATCTAGTTTGGATAGGAGAGAGAGTTGAAATTTCTGACAACATTGGTCGACAGACAACCCCCAGGTGTTGACAATCCAGAGCAAGTGTCGACACACAACTCAAAGGGTGTCGACAGAATTGAGCAGGTGTCGATAGACTACTACAAGAGTGTCGACAAACTAGAACTTATATGATAATTTAAGAAGGGCATTACAATAGTATAATTACAAGTAGATATGGTCCTCTTAGGTCCCATGACTTCATAAAAAAAGAGTGGTTCCAAAACAAAAGGGACCATCTATCAAGGCATCTTTACAAAAGACTACACTGGGTGCTCTCTTCACTCTTGCCCCATCTCATCTGTCTCCATAGGTTCACCTTCACTACCTGAAAATATTAAGGAATTTAATGAGCTTACACTTGGTAGGATTTATATCTCAAGGTGCAGGCAAATGTATAAATGATTATCATTTTTAAGCAAGCCGATTACAAGGATAACAAGCAAGGTAATCGAGGTAAACAAGAAGAATGTTTATAAACAGATTAGAAGATACATATTGCAAAATTGCAAGGCAAATCATGCTGCTACCAAGACCAAATAGAAGGGATTATTATATCATGAGAACAATAGGATGATTCATACTATGACTCGAACAAAGTACATGTCAAATAACAAGAATTGGCCATGTTTCAAACTTAACAAATCAAACAAATCAAATCATACTTTGAATTCAACATGTAACCAGAGGCACTTTCAAATCAATCAAGCATTTTAGTGTCCTGCCACCACCACAAGTCCATACTCCCGCATTAATAAGTATGTTGGGGTGCTCCTCCCTAGGACAAGATAGAGCTCTTAAATATGCACAAGCATGAGGTCAGTTGGACCGAAGTCCCAAGTAGTTAGCAGATTTAAAGGTAGAATTCCAGCTAAGTCTTAAAGGAACAAGGAATCGAGACACTTAGGAGCCAATTAGAATGCTTCTCAATATTTCATAGTTTTAACTCTCATAGTATATGCTTCAGATTTTTGGGGCTAAGTAAATGTGTGTCACACTATGGGGAGAATGTGTCAACATAGAAGGGAGGTGTCGACCTGCTATACAGTCCATCTAGACAAGTTGAAGTGCCAAAGGGGCATTCAAAGTTGGCCTTGTGGGCCAGTCAAAGTGTGGCCAAGGGCCAATCGAAGTTGGCCAAATGCCAGTCGATGTTTGGCCTAAAACAAGTGGGTCTGGTTTCAAAATAAACTAGTAGACAAATCCTTATCTAGGTTTTCAACAAAGAAGTTGATGGGACCTTCAAAGGGGATAATCTTAGACCTCAATTCAAACTAAACAATTTGGGTGACATGTGCCAAGGTAGTCAAGGGGGATTTCTCACAATAAAGTGAGGATCCATGAAATATTAGATGTTGGGATCCTTTGGATAGTAGCCACATCCAACACTCTTGGAGTAGGAAAAATTGAACCAAGGAGTGTGCAAGAAAACTCTTGATGGTATGAGGGTCCAGGATATTCTCAAATCAACCCTTGACTGGACAGAAAAGGGAAGAAGAACCAGGAGAACCTTCAAGATAAAATTTTGAAGATCCTTTTTTAAGTATGAATATTAGCTTTGTGCCCGAGAATGTTGAGTTATGGTTATGTGAACAGCGCGCCCCTCGAAACACACAACATGATCAATATTCATAACATAGTATATGGATTGTGATCGCCACCTAACATGTTGCCCTAAAATATAAATGAAGACTAAAAACTAACATGCTAGGAAAAGAAGACGAGAAGGGTCACTTATAGATGTCGCGATGAGAGTACCCGTCGCGATAGGAAGCTTGTCGCGACACCCAGATAGGTCGTGTCAATGATGTCGTGACGGCGGTGCCTGACGCCTTCTCAACAGCGCAAGAGATGAATGGGGGGACCTCCTTCCTATCCTCCGGCCAGCTAGATAACAAGAGCCCCTCATCTATTCTTGCCTTAGTACCTGCCGAAACAATGAAACACAAAAAAAAAACCCTGTTAGACCATATTTAAGTGAAGTACCTATTCAAAATGAAAGGAAAATGGTGAGGCATGGGGGGAACGAACCTGGGGTGTTTTGAAACCCCTTGGGTTGCATAAAAACGTAGGAAGAATGATGTGCTTCTATTTAAAAGAAAATAATAACATGCATGAAAGGAAATGAGAAGGAAAGAAGGAAGAAAGGGCCCCAAAGGGGCGACTCCCTGGCTGTAGGTGGTGCTTCTAGGTCGTACAACAGCCTCTGAAGAAGATGGAAGTCGCCTCCTCAGCCACCAAGCTCCATACTTGAAGAAAAGGATGTGACTTGATGAAGAGGATAATGAGAAAATGGGAGGAAATGGGAGGGCTACGAGCCAAGGAGGAGCTCTGGTGAGATTTTGGCAGCACTTCGTGGTAGCTAGGGGTCCTCTCGTCCTTCTGAAATAGTAGGGTCACTTCTATAGAGAGGAGAGAGATTATCACGTCTATAAGTGATAATGATCCATGCAAATAATAAAAAGTTAAGTAAATCTACATGGGAAGAATCCTAAGAAGGTTCCAAGGTGAGATGGAACCTCAAATCACGGCTGGGGGCTTGGGAGGTCGTTGTGGATGAAGATAAAGCCAAATGGAGGATAAAGGGGAGGTGGTTGCGGAGGCCAGCGCATGCAGACCATGTCGCGACGGGTCATAGAGACGCGACAAGGATTTCCGCGATGGCCAAGATGGTCATGACCATGAAGACACGTGAGTGGATATGCATGCGTTGTCGCAACGGCCATGGTGGACGCGACCTGAAGACTAACGTGACGCCACGACCTGTCGCGTTAAGGATGACCGATCATATTAGAATTTTGATCGATTATTTAGGAAAATAATCGATTATTTAAGGATTTGTAATCGGTTAAATGGCATGAACGCGACCCACAAGGCTGTCGCGTTAAGGACTAAGGGTTGAAACCCAAGGACAAGGACTCTGGAAGTGATAATTGGACAAGATAAGCTGAGAATTGGGCTTTAATGGGCTCGAAACATGGCTAACGAATGGGCCAAAGGTGAGTGACCAACTTGGGGCTCTCTAAGAAAACAAGAAATACGGTTCGGCTTATGGGCCAGAATCGGGTGTCTACAGACATATGTTGACATAATTCTTGTGAATCATGAAGATATCATAAAATCATTGTTTGGCTAATGCAAATTAGTGCCTCATGTTGAATTCCTCTTAAACAATGTTTGCATATCATAGACTGACTGACCATATAGTTAACTTGCATAATTATTGCTTCGGATGTTCAGTTTTGTTCCTTGTCGGTCAAAGCACAGTACGTCGGAGTGCTAACATTCGACTGTTTGAAAGTCATCATTCTGACATTCAACTCCTTGAAAGTCAGAGTGTTGACATTCGACTCTTTAAAAGTCAGAGTTCTGACATTCGACTCCCTGAAAATCGGAGTGTTGACATTCGACTCTTTGAAAGTCGGAGTCTTGACATTAATAACTCCTTGAAAGTCACAGTGTTGACATTTGACTCTTTGACAGTCGGAGTTCTGACAGTTGACTCTTTGACAATCGAAGTTAAATTGCTTCATTTAAATGACTTTTTTATTAATGCTTATTAAATTAGGTAATGTCTGTGTGCAGGGCCTAGACATAATCAAGCCAATTGTGTCAACACAATCCAAGAAGTGTGTCGTTACAGGTGTGCTCTCCTGTGAGCAAATCAAGGAACACAGAAGAGTCATCTTTGAATATAACAGTGTTTGTCGACAGCCAGGGATCATCTGTCGATAGATAAGGAAAGATCTTGACAAAATAGCTTATGGATGGACGGATTCAAGTAGTAGTTGTTGACAACCAGGATGCGTCTGTCGACAACCGCAGTTTCAACGCCAACACCGGCAACACGTGTCAAAAGGCCAAAAGTACATGTCACTAAAGGGTGTACGGATAACCATAATTGTGGTACTCTCGTATCCCTAGGTACGAGGTCAATGATGTGGGCTATAAATATGCCCTTTGTCACATCTGAAAAAGCGGCACCCAGAAAGAGGAGAAGAGAATATTCCAAGCGCCGCTAGAGGAAAAAAGTGATAGAGCAGAAGAACTCCACATAGAGAGAGAGGATACTCTTGAGAGGTTTCTAGCAGAAGAAGAAGAAGGCTTCAAGGATTCTGTGCTAGATGAAACCTCGTCATCGTCAAACTTGCTGAAGCCAGAATCAGAGTATCGCCAGTCAAGCCTGAATTAAAGAAGATCAATTCAAAATGCTTCAGCAACACATCTATATGATGAAGGCAAGCATGATGATCTAAAGCATGATCCAGGCTGTCAAGACTTGAGGAATTTGAGATCGAATTGATCAACACATAGAAGAAGAACAAGATCGATGGACAGATGTTTGAGGATTTGCTTCTCTGAACTCAAATTTTTTGAGCACCTTATTTTTCCTTTTATTCAATTCAGAACACTTTGAATGCTCCTACTAGTGATAGGAGTATTGATCCCACATTGTGTATGTGTGAGGATTGAGGAGGTCTATTTGACCTTGAAGCTGTGAATCAGCGGATAAGCTGTGTAATCAGTGGGTGTAGAAGTTGTAAATCATCGGCTGTGAAGGTGTCTCACAGATTTATGTCACTCCCAGTGAAGCCTCACTTGGTTTAAGTGAGGGGTGGATGTATGTCTCCTCCTTAGAGCTGAACCACCTTAAAATTTTGTGTGTCTTGTGCGTTTTGCGTAGTATGTTCCTAATCATCTGAATCTTAAGTGCTTTTACTTCTGCAATTTATTTTTAAGGGGTAGATCTGTTCACCCCCCTCCCCCCCTTCTAGATCTCCATTTTCTCTACCAACAATTGGTATCAGAGCAAGGTTTTCCAAAATTTTGGTTTAACAACCAGGAGAATTTGAGTGAAATGGATCACAGGGGATATATGGTAGAAGGCCATTCTGTGAACAGGCCATCTGACATTGATGGGTCAAACTATACTTACTGGATAACTCGTATGCAGGTTTTTTTCCTAAAAGTTCAAAGCCATCAAATTTGGAAGGTGGTCAGTAGTGGACCATACGAGCTCTTAGAAGATGATAAGAAATGGACTCCAGAGCAAATCAAGAAGTCAGATGCCAACTGGAGTGCAATGATTATTATGCAATGCTCTCTTCACCCTACTGAGTTTGCAAGAGTCTCCTCATGTGCCACCGCCAAAGATGCATGGGGTCGTTTGACAGTAATCTATGAAGGTACTTCTGAGGTAAAGGAAACTAAAGCCAATATGTTGATTTCTGAGTATGAGGCGTTTAAAATGAAAAATGATGAAACCATCTTAGAATATGAACTTGGCTTAAGAATCTAGGAAAAACATACACTGAATATGAACTTGTTATAAAAATTCTTGGATCCTTGACTCCAATTTGGCATACGAAAGCAATTGTAGTTGAAGAGTCCAGGAACCTGTCAACTACAACTGTTGATCAACTGATCAGGTCTTTAATGACATATTAATTGGGCTTCAAGAGAACAGAGTAGGATGTTAAGAAAAAGAAACCATTAGCCCTCAAGGCAAGTCCAAGCATCAAAGAAATCTCTGAGGGAAGCGAGTCATCCAGCTCAGAAGATGACTCAGGTGAGGTTGCTTTCATTACAAGGAAGTTCAAAAAATTCCTAAAAAGAAAGGTCAAGGGTTTCTAAAAGGAAGACTTCAAGTAAGTAGCTCTTAAAAGCTCAAACAACCTATGAACAAAAGATCTAATAGAGTAGTTTGTTATAACTGTAGGAAACTAGGGCATGTCAAATCAGAAGGCCCAAAGCTTCAGAAGAAAACTCACCCCAAATGGAAGAAAAACAAGCCCAAAGCAATGGTTGGAACCTGGAGTGAAGAGGAAGATGATGATGAAGGAGAGAGCTCAGAAGCTGATGAAACAGACACCAGAATCTGCTTAATGGCTAAGGAAGGAGAAGAGGATGAAGATGAGGTAATGTCTCCTTTGAAAGATTTTTCATTCAGTGATTGGGAGAAGGTTTACTTTGAACTTGTAACGACCATCTTTATACCGGTACGATTATACCGGCCCACGTCGATATAAAGGGCACCGTCGCAGTGGGACATGTACCCAACACAACACAGTAGGTAGAGATGTACATAAATAACAAAAGAGAGTACAGCAGAAATGAAAGATAATCATATTCCATCATCATTCACACATTCCACAGTCAATATAGTAGCAATGTAAATAACAAATGTCCACAATTATACAAGTCCATGTGATAACATTGTCCACATACTAGTAAATGAAATGCAGTCTCAAACAAGTGATCTCCTTAAGTATAGCTACTCCTCACGCTCAGAGTCGCTCCTCAGTATGTCTTCCTCTAGCACGGGGACACATGTCTCACCTGTATGTTAAAGCAAGCATGAGTCTTTCAAAAAGACCCAGCAAGCAACTCATTGGCACATCCTTACACATATCACATTTAAGCTAATCTTTTAAACAATAAGAGAAGTACATGGCACATCGTTTATGTCAAATAAGCAAGTACACATGAATAACCTATAGCATGCTTTCTACACATGGTCTTTAACTTGATTTATTGTGACAATTCCAATTCATATCATTTCATAATTCTACACAATTAGAACATGGAATTAAGCACATGGTAACTAACAATCCTAGCATTATGTCTAACATTTTTCACATGCTTTTAAACCATATATGCACATACTTTACTTGCTGTTTTAACATAAACAAATCACATTCACATGGTTTCACATCTTTTCACATGGTAACACTTTAACACAACACTATCACATGATCACATTGCACAAATACACATTTTTCACACTTTTACACATTAATTTGTCGTGACACATAGTCTGAACCACCATAAAGGACACACATTCACATAACACATACCCGTCACCTAGGCAATATAGTGACAAATCTTGGTAAATGCGCAAAACCGGGAGAAGCTCTCTCCACCTTAACCAGTGGTACTTGTCCACCTCCAGGATTTCATCCTGATGCCCACAGAATATCACATACACAATGTGCCTTTCCATATGAACTTTTCTACAGTACGGCTTCACAGCCTTCTATGGTAGCAGTGTCAATTTCGGCACATAATTCACTTAAACATATTCTCTTGATTAAGCACATGATGAACATCATTCTATGTACACTATTTGGTCTATTCACATGCATACTAATTAACACATAAACTTCAGTTTACAGAACTTAACATGACTGTTTCATAGTGTCAAATTAAGCATAACAGTACATGAACATGTTGCTATTCACTTGAAAATACATTATCTAAATCAAACATGCTTAACATGGCTTAATTACCCTTTTTAAGAGCAAACAGTATCTACGGGTATCAAAATAGTACCAAATGTTAACAACAGACTCTACACATGTAATATGTCATATGACTAATTTTTCATAATTTTTGCAATACTAAAACTATTTTTAACATTTAATACATATTTCATGCAATTTTAGCAAGATATTACCCTCAACATGATAGACAGTAAAACTGTCAGTTCTCACATGTTTAAAATATGTAAACAGTAACCCTAAGATCATGAAAATTCTCTGCAATAGTAACATGTATTAAAACTATTTATTCAGAATTAAATCTTGTCAAATTATGCATATTTCACCATAACAGAAATTATTCTAAATAAAAGCATGATTAGAAATTCGACAGAAATTCATGGGATGACCCTAAAATAGTACCTGAACATTCATGATTTTTACAACATGATTAGACATCCAGAAATCTGAAAATCATAACACAAAGATCCAGACCACAATTCTGTAAAAATAGAAGAACTTGGCAGCAAGGGCTTTGCCGTCAAGGTGGGTTAACGGCACAATCGGTTGCCGCTAACTCAGGAACTTGGCAGCAACAAGGTTGCCATCAACCTTCTGTCTTCAGAAAAGTGAGACCGAACGCAATAAAAGAGAGAATTTGGGGGTCCAGGACATGATGTAAAAGTCCACAAAAATACCTAAACTCTAGGGGACATGTCTAGGGATGATACCCCTAAGTTACTTGCCTAAAATAAAATATCTAAAAATCAAATTTGGCGATGAATCCCTCCTCGGCCAAGCCAAGAAGGTGATTTCTCCAGCCCCAAATCCAATCTTCACGCCTGTGCAGATGGTTCTCCAGAGTCGGGGAAACTTCTTCACCTCCAAAAGCACCTTCCAGTCGAAGAAGATTGCTGGAATAGCCTCCCAAATGCCAGATCTAGCCTCACAAAGTTCTGACTTTCTCTCAACCGAACCCTAGGATTTTCCTCTAAACCAAAGGGTCTAACCTAGCTGAAATACTTAGGTTATATAGGGTTAAGAGTCGAGATACGCCTAGCATTAGGAGTCCTGACCATTGGGGATTGGGTTTCCTAAACAATCACCGGAGAAAATGGAGCCATTTCATATCTGGAATCCCAAACGCAGCTGGAGAAGTAAACGGCCACTTTGCTGCCATCAACAGGAAATAGGCGTCAATCGATGTTGACGTCTATATCCTTTGGCTACATAGTCAACGGCACACAAATTGCCGTCAACTTTCTCTTAACGTCAAGTGATGTTGACGTTAAACAGGAATTTCGGGTAGAACATAAATACATCAAACAAGCACACACACATAGAAATAATTAAACATAATATGTACAAAAAATAAATAAATACCATATGCATAGAAATTGAGGGCCTTACACCCTCTCTCCCTAAAAGAAAACTTCATCCTCGAAGGTAGAACAAAATACTAACCAAACAAATGGGGATATTGCTTCTTCATGGCGTCCTCAAGCTCCCATGTAGCCTCCTCCCGTGAGAAATTCCTCCATAACAACTTCACGGATGTAATACTCTTGTTCCTGAGGTGTTGAACCTTCTGGTCTAGGATAGCTACTGGTCGCTCTACATAAGACAAGTCTGGCTAAATCTCCACTAGCTCGTGACTAATAACATGAGACGGATCTCGCACGTATCTCCTGAGCATAGACACGTGGAAGATTGGGTGAACACTAGCTAGCGTTGGGGGTAAAACTAGCTCATATGCCACGTTGCCCATCCGCCTGAGGATCTCAAACGGGCCAATGAATCTCGGGCTCAACTTGCTATGCCTGCCAAACCTGACCACGCCTCGGGTAGGCGAAACCTTGAGAAATACATGCTCGCCAACCTCGAACTCTAAATCCTTCCTTCTATTGTCGGCGTAGCTCTTTTGCCTATCCTATGCCGCAACCAACCTCTGCCTGATAAGCTGAATCTTATCCGAAGTCTCCTGCACCAACTCCGAACCAACCAACTGCCTATCACCTATCTCCTCCCAGCACAAGGGAGATCTACAGGGCCGCCCATACAGAGCCTCGAATGGAGCCATGTCGATACTCGCATGAAAACTATTGTTGTAGGTGAACTCCACAAGAGGTAGATGATGTTCCCAATCGCCCCTCCAATCAAGCACGCACACTCTCAACATATCCTCGAGCGACTGGATCGTCCTCTCGGACTGGCCATCTGTTTGAGGGTGAAATTTTGAACTAAGCTTCAGCTGAGAACCCAAAGCCTCCTGAAGACCCTGCCATAGCCTCGATGTAAACCGCGGGTCTCTGTCAGAGATAATAGACTTTAGCACACCATGCAACCTCACAATGTTGCCAACATACAGCCTAGCCAAACTCTCCACTGACTGTTTCTTCTTCATGGGTAAGAAATGAGCAGTTTGGAGAAATGATCTACAATCACCCAAATCAAGTCATTGCCCTTAGCTGATCTGGGCAAACCCGTCACAAAGTCCATGGTGATTGCCTCCCACTTCCACACAGGTATCTCCATCTTCTGCATAAGGCCCGATGGTCTCTGACGCTCAGCCTTTACCTGCTGACATACCAAACACCTGGACACAAACTCTGCCACATCCTTCTTCATGCCAGACCACCAGAAGGATCTCTTCAAGTCCTGGTATGTCTTGGTGTTGCTTGGGTGAATGGAGAACCTCGACCTGTGAGCTTCTGCAAGTACTCGCTCACGAACATCCACAATATCAGGGACACATACTCGGTGCTGAAATCTAATGACACCATCCTCATCTCGAGCAATGCTGACCTTGCCCACCATCTTCTGAAGCCTGGGGTCAGCTCTCTGCTGCTCGATCACCTCATCTAGAACCATGTATCGGATAGACAATTGAGCCACGAAAGCCTGACACAACTGTGGCTCTAACTCAGTCATAGCACATGCCGCATCCTCAAGCATCTTCCAATCCTGCCGAAGTAATGACCTCTTCCTGCTAAGCGCATCTGCCACAACATTCGCCTTCCCTGGATGGTACTGAAGCTCGAAGTCGTAGTCCTTGAGAAACTCTATCCATCTTCTTTGCCGCAGGTTCAACTCCTTTTGAGAGAAAATATATCTCAGACTCTTGTGGTCAATGAACACCTCGAACTTGACACTATAAAGATAGTGTCTCCAGATCTTCAGTGCATGAACTACAGCCACTGACTCCAAATCATGGGTTGGATAGTTACGCTCATGCTCCTTTAGCTGACGGGAAGCATAGGCAACTGCCTTACCATGCTGCATCAACACACAACCAAGGCCTATCTGAGAAGCATCAGAGTAGATAGCAAAACCCTCTACACTACTAGGCAAGATCAACACGGGTGCAGATGTAAGCCTCGTCTTCAGCAATTGGAAACTGCTCTCCCAATCATCAGACTACACATTCTTAACCCCTTTCCTGGTTAGCTTAGTCAAAGGTGCTGTGATAGAGGCAAAGCCTTCAATAAATCGCATGTAATATCCTGCTAAACTAAGAAAACTCCTGATCTCTGATGGTGTCCTTGGAGTTTCCCACTCTAACACCACCTGAACCTTCACCGGATCAACAACGACTCCAACACCTGAGATAACATGCCCAAGGAAATGAACCTTGCCAGAAGTCGCACTTGTTGAACTTAGCATATAGCTTGTGCTCTCGGAGAACCTCCAGAACAATACTCAGATGCTTACGGTGTGTTGCCTCATCAGAAGAATAGACTAACACATCTTCTATGAACACCACAACAAAGCTATCCAAATATGGCCTAAACACCCTGTTCATGAGATCAATGAACGCTACAGGGGTGTTAGTCAAACCAAATGGAAGCACAAGGAACTCATAGTGTCCATAACGGCTCCTGAAAGCAGTCTTGGACACATCTTCACCCTTGATCCTCAACTGATGGTAGTCGGACCGCAGATCTATCTTGGAAAACACTGATGCATTCTGCAGCTGATCAACTATCACCTAGTTGAGCTTCCTGTAGTCAATGCACAGCCTGAGAGAACTATCTTTCTTCTTTACGAACAACACAGGTGCACCCCATGGTGACACACTAAGGCGAATGAACCCCTTATCAAGCAAATCCTGCAACTACTTCCTCAGCTTGGCTAACTCCGCAGGTGCCATCCGATATGGAGCCATAGAGATAGGTGAGGTGCCTGGAAGCAACTCTATAGTGAACTCTATCTCCCTTACTGGTGGCAATCCAGACAAATCATCAGGAAACACGTCTGGGAACTCCTGCACAACCTCAATCTCCTCAAGGGTAGGTGACTGATCGGCCTTAGGGACTAAGACCACGCTGGCAAGAAAAGCGTCACAACCCTTGTTCACCATCCTCATCGCCTTCATGGCGGAGATCACAAACCTTCCCGCTAAATTCCTTGGCAATGAATGTGAGAACTCATCCTCTCCAGGAATACAGAAAGTAATGTTCTTCCCTCTGCAATCCACCAAGGCATAGTGCTCCTCAACCCAATCCAGACCAAGTATGGCATCATAGTCCTTCATCTTAAGCAAGTAGAAGCACCCAAACAGGCCTCGGTCTTCAATGCACACAGGTAAGGATGGAATGCACTTCCTGGTTGCTACCGTACCTGCTGGTGTGTGCACAGACAAAGGGACTTCTAACTCCTCTGCCTCAACTCCAGACTCTACTGCTAACTGCTTAGCAAACCGCTCAGAAATAAATGAGTGTGTAGCACCCGTATCAAATAACACTCGAGCCTGCACACCCATGACTAGAACCATACCTTCTGTGACGTTCTCGGCCTGCTCTGCGTCCTCTCAAGCTAGTGCAAACACTCAGGCTTGGGCCCGAGGCCTTCCTGGTCTCCCTGTCACTGGTGCTGCTACTACTGCTGCTGGTGGGGCTGGCACTCCTCTCTGAGCTAACTGCTGAAGTCTGGGGCAATCTCTGATCTGGTGCTCGGTGCTGCCACACTTTAGGCACTTCCCTGCTAGCTCCAACACTCGGTGCCGTCGTGTGTCCTTCCACAGTGAGGACACGCCTTCTTGTCGCAAGGCCTGAGGCTGGGTGACTGTGGTGTTACCGCCTACTGACTCGAAGCCACTACTGGATGCTGCAGTGACTAGTACACTGCTACCTTCTTCCTGTCCTACCTCTGGAAAGGTGGTGCTGACCTCCTCTGAGCTTCTCTCTTCTCCTCAATATACTGCTCCATCTTACTCTCCTGCCTGCATGCTGGGCTGAGAGCCTCGTCTAAAGTGCGGTGGTCAAAAGCAACCAACCTCGACTGAGTGATGGTTTGAGCCCCATCACAAACTTCTTGACCTTCCTACGGTCATCAGCCACAATATGGGGAGCATATTTGGAAAGCTCGAAAACCTGGCCTCATACTCTAAGACAGTCATGAAGCCCTGTGTGAGAGAGAGAAACTCATGCTCCATCTTGTCCTGGATGTGCTCGGGGATGAACTTGGCCCGAAATAGCCTCGTGAACTCGGCCCAAGTCACCTCAATGGCACCATCCTCGTACCTGGTACATAGCACGGAGGCCCACCAAACATCAGCCCTCTCCTGCAAAACACAACCCATAAGCACCATCCAAACAAAATCTTAACCTTACACAAGTACATATACTCTAAGTACATGTAGCATGTAAGTAGCCAGGCTGACTTTATCTTCTTCCGCACACCTTATAGCCCAGAAGATCTTCTCTACCTCCTTCATCCAGCTCTCTGCCAAGAGGGGCTGACTCTCCCCCTTAAAAAAAGGTGGAGCCATCCTCTTAAACCTCTCCATGATGGACAGACCACCATGGCCATGCTCCTGAGGAACTAGAGCTGGAGCCTGAGCCTGGACAACAAGCAATACATAAGTAACACATAAACAATCATACATTCAACAAAACATACTACTTCCCTATTTAACAACTCTAGCATGTGCCTACAACTGAGCCTGCAGTGCCGCCTGAGTCTGCATCGCGTGGACCAGGCCTTGCATGAACACGCCATAGTCCACAGGTGGTGGTGGAGGGAGTACTGTGGGACCCTAGAGTGCTGGGGCCTACTGCTCACCCCTCTCCTCACTCCTCTACTCATCCTCCCGAGCCTGAGCACTGCGCCTACCACGGCTCACCATAGCCTGTAAAATAATTAACTTAGTTAGAATTTAAGTTACTTAGTCCTAACCATTTTCTTAACTATCTTTGATTCATTATTAGATATTTTCCACATATATGGACTAATTCTATAAAGACTTTGAAATATTGTGCAGATGATGGCTTATTCATGTACAATCTCAACCTGTTGCTCTGATACCAATCTCTGTAACGACCCTCTTTAAACCGGTACGATGATACCAACTTGATGATCAGTCCATCCCTATATAATTTTATTTAATTATATACAATTTTGGTGATTAAAAAAACCCTAACAACTATTTTATAACAAGTTTTTATGAAGTTCATCCACAGGGAATAAGTCAAGCCTAATCTATGTAAGTAATTCTTACATTGTATCATTTAAAGTTCAGAGCATGCATTTCTTCTAAGTAAACATCGATATCGGTCTTACAACGATTCGTTAAGTGAAACAACGATTTCGTTCTCACAACGATTTCGTAAGTGAAACAACGATTTCGATCTCAAAACGATTTTGTAAGTGAAAAAATGATTTCGGTCTCACAACGATTCGTTAAGAGAAACAACGATTTTGATCTCACAACGATTTCGTAAGTGAAACAACAATTTCGGTCTCACAACGATTCGTTAAAAGAAACAATGATTTCGATCTCACAACGATTTATTTCAATTTCACAATGATTTGTTAAGTGAAACATCGATTTCGGTCTCATATCTATTTCATAAGTGAAAACAACGATTTGACTCTTATAACAATTTCATAAGAGAAAACAACAATTTGACTGTCATATCGATTTCATAAGAGAAAACAACGATTTGATAGCTAGAACGATTTGCTCATATATGTACAATGATTTGCTCATATTTGTACAACGATTTACTTGAACAACGATTTGGTTTCTCTTGAACAACGATTTGCTTATGCTTGTACAACGATTTACTTATATCTATATAACGATTTGCTTGTACATCGATTTGTTTATGTTTGAACAACGATTTGCCTATATCTGTACAATGATTTGCTTGAACAACGAGTTGCTTACTCTTGAACAATGATTTACTTACGCTTGTACAATGATTTACTTATATCTGTACAACAATTTGCTTGTACATCGATTTGTTTATGTTTGAACAACGATTTACCTATATTTGTATAACGATTTGCATAAACAATGATTCATAAGTTGTACAACTATTTCATTGTCATAACGACTTCATGGATTACATCGATTTCATATATGATATTCAAATATATTTTCAAATATTGTAAAAGTCAAAGTCTTCACGCGTGCATCACTAATATCCATGCATTTAATGTGAATGTACACATCTCTGCTAATTGCATATCTGGGTGCCTTCTATTCTTATGTTTCTATAGCAAACACTTTTCAGGATAGCAGAATGGCATTACTATTTTGGTGTACGTTCTTACTGCATGGTTTCTAACGTTGACTGACAAGCATAGAGACAGTCTAGCTGTCTGTGCTTTGACATTTATTGTGTGCAGGTATTTGCCAGTATCATATCTTACAACGTTGGACAACATGAAGCTGAAGGATATCTGGATGAATCTTCTCTTTGCGTGCATGGCTCCAGAGCATTAAATGACTGCAAGCTTACCTGTCGCGTATGATGGACCATGTAGTCTAACGAGCATTAATCTTAGAGACAACGGTCTCTTCAACGGCTACTTTATTAAAGTGAAGATATATATACAAGACTGAAGACTCTCAGACAGTTCAGTTCGTCAATTTGAATCTTTGTGTGATAGAGCCTTCAAGAAAACCTTCAACAATGAAGAAGAGCGACTTACTTCACTCCATTCATTCGTTAGCTCGTAGCTCTCAACCTTTGATTGTCTACACTTTTTCGAGAGCTTGTAGTTCTGAGAGATTTTCTCATTGTTAATCTTTCTCTCTCAGACTTCGCCTCAGATCAAGCGTTTCATTGCAAGCTTGGTCTAGGGGCCTTTCGCTTTCTTTCACATCTGTTGTGAAGTTCCTCTTCGGGTTGTGAAGAGAAGACCTGTTGGAAACATGTGGTTTGTATTCCCTTCAGTAAGGAAGGAAGAGGTGTATCAAGGTGGTTTGTACCTCTTCGGGGTTAGAAGAGAAGGCCAGCTGCGGCTGGATGTGTAAGGGTCGTTAAGGGGGACAGTACCCTTGGTTAGTGAAATCCCAAGTTGTTGCTTGGGGACTGGACGTAGGACTCCTTGGGATAGGAGGTCCGAACCAGGATAAAAATCTTCTGTGTTGTGTGCTTGTGTGCTTATTTGTTTGTTGTTTTCCTTATCACTAACACTAACAATCGAACTTAGTGTTTTTTTGTTAAAGCATTTTTGTTGACAGGTGTTTAATCTAAAAGAATTTTAAATCCCATTCACCCCCCTCTGGGCTTGCTAGTTGGGCAACACAACCCACATCGATATAAAGGGCGCCGTCACAGTGGGACATGTACCCAACACAACACAGTAGGTAGAGATGTACATAAATAACAAAAGAGAGTATAGCGAAAATGAAAGATAATCTTATTCCATCATCATTCACACATTCCACAGTCTATATAGTAACAACGTAAATAACAAATGTCCACAATTATACAAGTCCATGTGATAACATTGTCCACATACTAGTAAATGAAATGCAGTCTAAAACAAGTGATCTCCTTAAGTACAGCTACTCCTCGCGCTCGGAGTCGCTCCTCACTATGTCCTCCTCTAGCACGGGGACACCTGTCTCACCTGTATGTTAAAGCAAGTATGAGTCTTCCAAAAAGACCTAGCAAGGAACTCATTGGCACATCCTTACACATATCACATTTAAGCTAATCTTTTAAACAATAAGAGAAGTACATGGTACATGGTTTATGTCAAATAAGCAAGTACACATGAATAACCTATAGCATGCTTTCTACACATAGTTTTTAACTTGATTTATTGTGACAATTCCAATTCATATCATTTTCATAATTCTACACAATTAGAACATGGAATTAAGCACATGGTAACTAACAATCCTTGAATGATGTCTAACATTTTTCACATGCTTTTAAACCACATATGGACATCTTTTACATGTTGTTTTAACATAAACAAATCACATCACATGGTTTCACATCTTTTCACATGGTAACACTTTAACACAACACTATCACATGATCACATTGCACATATACACACTTTTCACACTTTTACACATTAATTTGCCGTGACATACAGTCCGAACCACCATAAAGAAGGACACACATTCACATAACACATACCCGTCACCTAGACAATATAGTGACGAATCTTGGTAACTGCGCAGAACTGGGAGAAGCCCTCTCCACCCTAACCAGTGGTACTTGTCCACCTCCAGAATTTCATTTTGATGCCCACAGGATATCACATACACAATGAGCCTTCCCATAGGGACTTTTTTACAGTACGGCTCCACAGCCTTCTATGGTAGGAGTGTCAATTTTGGCACATAATTCACTTAAACACATTCTCTTAATTAAGCACATGATTAACATCATTCTATGTACACTATTTGGTCTATTCACATGCATACTACTTGACACATAAACTTCAGTTTACAGAACTTAACATGACTATTTCACAGTGTCAAATTAAGAATAACAGTACCTAAACATGTTGCTATTCACTTGAAAATACATTATCTAAATCAAGCATGCTTAACATGGCTTAATTACCCTTTTTAAGAGAAAATAGTATCTACGGGTATCAAAATAGTACCAAATTTTAACTACAGACTCTACACATGTAATATGTCATATGACTAATTTTTCATAATTTTTGAAATAGTAAAACTATTTTTAACATTAATACAGATTTCATGCAATTTTAGCAAGATATTCCCCTCAACATGATAAATAGTAAAACAGTCAGTTCTCACAGGTTTAAAACATGTAAACAATAACCCTAAGATCATGAAAATTCTCTGCAACAGTAGCATGCATTAAAACTATTTATTCAGAATTAAATCTTGTCAAATTATGCATATTTCACCATAACAGAAATTATTCTAAATAAAAGCATGATCAGAAATTCTACAGAAATTCATGGGATGACCCTAAAATAGTACCTGAACATTCGTGATTTTTACAACATGATCATACATCTAGAAATCTGAAAATCATAACACAAAGATCAAGACCACAATTCTGTAAAAACAGAAGAACTTGGCGGCAAGGGCTTTGCCGTCAAGGTGGGTTAACGGCACAATCGATTGCCGCTAACTCAGGAACTTGGCGGCAACAAGGTTGCCGTCAACCTCCTGTATGCAGAAAAGTGCAGACCAAACGCAATAAAAGAAAGAATTTGGGGGTCCAGGACACGATGTAAAAATCCACAAAAATACATAAACTCTAGGGGACATGTCTAGGGATGATACCCCTAAGTTACTTGCAAGAAATAAAATGTCTAAAGATCAAATTTGGTGATGAAGCCCTCCTCAGCCATGCCAAGAAGGTGATTTCTCCAACCCCAAATCCAATCTTCATGCCTGTGCAGATGGTTTTCCGGAGTCGGGGAAACTTCTTCACCTCCAGAAGCACCTTCCAGTCAAAGAAGATCACCGGAATAGCCTCCCAAATGTCGGATCTAGCCTCACAAAGTTCTGACTTTCTCTCAACCGAACCCTAGGATTTTCCTCTTAACCAAAGGGTCTAACCTAGCCGAAATACTTAGGTTATATAGGGTTAAGAGTCGGGGTACGCCTAGCATTAGGAGTCCTGACCGTTGGGGATTGGGTTTTCTAAACAATCACCGAAGAAAATGGAGCCATTTCAGATCTGGAATACCAAATGCAGCCGGAGAAGTAAACGGCCACTTTGCTACCGTCAACAGGAAATAGGCGTCAATCAATATTGACGTCTATATCCTCTTGGTGCATAGTCAACGGCACACAAATTGCCATCAACCTTCTCTTAATGTCAAGTGATGTTGACGTTAAACAGGGATTTCGGGCAGAACATAAATGCATCAAACAAGCACACATGCATAGAAATAATTAAACATAATATGTACAGAAAATAAATAAATACCATATGCGCAGAATTTGAGGGCCTTACAAAACTGCTTGACCAGTATGATGAAGTTAAAAGAGAAAACAAAGCTCTTAAGAGAAAGATAAATCATATTGTTCCTGACACTTCTATGAAAGAAAAGGAAGAGGAACTTGCAAAAGAAATTTGTGCATTAGGGGAGAACATTGAAGAATTGAAGCTAAAGGAAATTAAGCATGAAAAAAAAATGGAACTGTCTGTTGAAAAATATGATGCTATCAAAAGTGTGAATACGGAAATGAAGAAAGAAATTGAAGAACTTCAAGAGGAGGTAACTGAAAGACAAGAGGCTTTGGAAAAATTTGTCAGTGGTAAAAATAATCTAGAGGCATTGTTAGGAACAAAAGTGAACTTTAACAAAGAAGGGTTAGGATTCAACCGTACAAAGAAGAAAGAAATTGGAGTGAAAACTATCACATTTGTCTCCTCAACAAGATCAGAAGATTCTTCATCCAAAGTCAAACAAAATGGAAAAGAATCTAAAAGAAATGAGAAAAAGAAAGATGCAAAAAATTTCAAAATGAAAAGGTAAGGTCAACACTGAATATAGAGGAGGTCGATTCATCTCAATCGAAAAGGCTAATGATAGTCAAGTGCATCGACATCCTATGTATACTAGGTCGACACAGATGCCTCACTGGAAGCAAAATTGGCAACTACATGATTGGGAAGGTCGACACACCTCATATGGCAGGTTGACACTCCCATTCGTCGGAACCCAGGGTATGTCTGGATGGACTTGGACAAGTCGACACAACACCTTCAGAGTGTCGACACATCCTTAAATTTTTGCTAGACCCAGTCATCTATGTCACGTCCCGTCATTTAATGTCCATAAATGTCGGAACATGAGCGAACGAGAAATCAAGAGTAAAATTGAACTAATTGAACAGTAAATTTGCTCAGAGGCTTCAATAAATAAAAATTATTATTCACCATTCAATAGGTGTTACATGGTTCTTGATTTACATTGTAAAAATAAAATGCTACCATGGTTGGTCTCTCCACACACAAGTCCCGAAGTCCCGCCTTGTAAAATTGTAGATTACCTAAAAAAGTGGAATTTGATGAGCTAACTAGCCCAGTAGAATTCAATTCCTTGAAATAGAAAGGATTCAAACGTATAATCTCAAGATAAGATCATATGTATAGCAAGCACTGAGTGTTCAAGAAATTGGACAAATGAGCTAAATTCATATCACGTATTGAACAAGAATAGTTTAGAAGCAAGATCAATAACTCAGGATGATACTTGAATTCAGAGTCAGACACATTTTCACACACACAAGCATGATATGATGACTAATCAAACACGAACTGATGCATGCCAACATCCATGATGTCATCATCGCCCCCGCGCGGCTATGACGAATTCGAGCGCTCCCCCCAGGACTGAACTAGCCCTTTATTTGCCAGGCATATTTCTCGAATGAGTCCCAAAACTCACAACTCGTCATCATCACACACTCATTTTTATAATAAATCAAGGATACACAAGGATTCACTCATGATTTACACACAAGAATTAAGGAACTCTGTTCCTTCATTGATTTTAGAAAATTGATGATCTCACAAGATCAATTGTGACTGGAACTTTTGAAGGGATAATTCATGGTAAAGAGAAAGATAACATGATTGGTTTTAGTAGGTGTTTAGGTGGTAAAAACCACAAGATATAAGTGGGATAATAGCTGGAACAATTGAGTGTGTTTCCAGCAAAGAATGGAACAAGGTCAGAGCTGGAAACATGATCCTGGCAGTGCCTGTCGACAGGCAGAAGCTTGCTGTCAATAGGTGCTGTTCTCCCAGAAGCAAAAATGGGGTTCTGCTAGTGCCTGTCGACAGCCAGGAAGGTGGCTGTCGATAGCCACTGTCAGGCAGAACCTCCTGGGTTCTGGAAACATGGCCCTGTCGACAGCTAAAGGCATGGCTGTCGACAGGTACTGTATGGACTTCTAAAAAAATGATAGGAATCATCTAAAATTTGTTCTACCAAGCTCCCCTATAACTCCTAACATGATTAAGACTTTACACAAGTATGATCTCAATCTCAAGAATCAAACCAACGTTACAAGGAAGTGAAAGAAGGAACATGGAACATGGTACACATGAATGACCAAAAGAGAAGACAAACTCAAGGGGAAAATTACTGGAAGAGCAATTTCCATAGAACTCTCTTTTCTTCCATCAATCATTTATCAAGGTACACTCACTTGAGACTTTCCTGATCTCTCAAGAAATCAACTCTAAGAAGGTAGAAAGAACTGTCATAGCTCAATCTACACTACACAGTAGGATCAACATGATTTCAGATTTAACAAGTTATGATGGAAGAGAAGTGAGGTATGACCCTCCATGACCAAACACAAATTTAAACACGATGAAAGGTTCAATTCTTATCATGAAACTATTTCCTAAATCTGGAAAATAGCATACACATAGTGAAGGATCACTTCAAACTACTGAACTAGGTTGAGATGTAGGAAGAAGGAAAAGAGGATAGGAAGTGAATCCTACATACACACAACTAGAACATGATTATAAGGGATGGTTACACAGTTCAAAAGAGAATTCACAAGTCTAAAACAAGTAAGTAGGTGTTCATGACCTCTTTAGCAAAGGTAGGAGTCAAGGATTTAGAAAAGAGGAGAAAAAGGAAGAGAATCCTACTTGTGAAGGTAGAAGAGAACTAACATACGACTTCCCCCCAAAACTGAACAAGAACATGATTATGGGGGTGAGTTGAACTTCAAGCAAGAACTTCAAGTAAGAGATACCGGAGAAACTCCTATCACTATAATTAGGTACTCAACAAGAAGTTCTACACAAGAGTACACTTCCAAGAGTGTTTATAGAGTCAAGCAACAATTTGAGGATTGAACCACCTATACAGGAGGTTTCATAGCTAATCAAGTGAATAAAATTGAAAGAGAAAGGAAAAGAATTCTACCTTACTGAGTAGTGAGAATTTTTCTTTAGTATAGAGATCCACAAAAATAGAGGAAGGAAGTGGAAAGCTTGCAACGTAAGGTAGCCTTAACAGATGCACTGATGTGCTGGAGAGGTGAGGATCCTTCACAGGCCAAGTAACAGCAACACACACAACCGTATGGATCTTCCTTAAGCAACAACAAACACAACATTTCTTAATGCAAAGGAAAAGCTAAAGAAAGCCAAAGGCAGCAGAGGTGAAGAAGATAAAATCTCACACAACGGCTGCTGGGGAGCTTTTATAGTTTTCCTGACTTCACATGCATATCGGCACGTTAGCCATCCAGGTGTAGCAGTGAAACTCTTCGGTTTCTACTGCTTACATGTTTACCATGCAAGTTACAAAGTTTACACCTAAGGGGTTTATGTGTTGATCACATTCCTATGTGTGCTGGCCTTCCCAGGGTCACCCACGTAAGCCTCTAGAAATTCTAGAAAAACCAAACTGTAATTGACCAATAATTCAGCTGGTCCAATTGTCCTCATTTTTATATATTCAAATGGTGTCCGTTTATGTTAAAATTTCAACCACAGACTATTGTGATAATTTTACAAATTATGGTGATTTTTATTTAATTTTTAGATTTTATTTTACACTAGGTGAAAATTCACTTGAAAAATAGTCGCGTCGACTTATCCTCGAAGTCCGTACGTCAAAAAATTTAGAGATTTATATTTTTGAGATCTCCACATTTTTCTGGAAATTATGGTGTTCTCGGATTTTTATTTCGTTATCGTTTTCCAGTGTCGTCCTGTGGGAGCGCACACCTCTGTGTATGACACTAGGGTAACGTATGTTACCATTAATTAAACCCAAACTCTAATTATTTAAATTTAATGACAATACTAATGTATAATAACCACATTATTAATATTTTCTTAACACTTTAAAATTTTTGGGGCGTTACAATCTAGGATACTCCAGGTGGTTCAGTGGTCATAATTTCCCATGGAACTTTCATTGGGGCAACAAAAGTCAATCAAAAAACAATTTTATGAATGTGCAAAAGAACAAGGCTCCAAAAACTTTTGGGAACAAGAAAAAGAATGAAAAACAAAGTAAAGTAAAAAATAACACTATTTCAACAACAAAAAGGCAAGCATGGATTCCAAAAAGTCTGTTGTCATGTGTATTAGAATTAGGTGATTTAAGGGGACCCAAATTTACTTGGATTCCAAAGACTCTCTTTTAAAATGTTTTGCAGGTATGTCTTATTGCCAGAAACAACAAGTGGTATCCTGTCAGTAGCTGTTCAAGACATATGACAAGAGACAGGAATAAATTTTGCTTGTTGGTTGAAAAGAAAGTTGGTCATGTGACCTTTGGAGGAAACAACAAAGCAAAATTATTGGATCAGGAAAAGTAGGTAAGAATCTTATTAATTCTATTGATGATGTTCTTCTGGTGGAAGGGCTGGAATACAACTTACTGAGCATAAGTCAACTCTGTGACAAAGGACATAAGGTAATATTTGACTCTCTTGTTTGTACCATCTTTGAACCAAATTCAGATTCTGTCAAATTCACCGGTAAGAGAGTTAACAATGTGTACATAGTTGACTTAGATGATCCTAAAAATGATAATATATGCCTTACTGCTAAGAAGAATGATCTTGCATGTCTTTGGCATCGTAGACTATGTCATGCTATGTAAGGCCTCCGATTTTTCGTCCTTTTCTTTTATAAGTACCTTATTGTGCGAATGTTTACGTGTCATGTATGTAGCTAGATATACATATGCATATAAGATGTGCGTGTAACTAATCGTATGCTTATACATATAAAAACCTTTATTTTATGCATGCATGTAAGCATGTATGTATGTATACATATGTGCTATCTATGCTATATATAATATATATGATATTTACTTAAGTGGTAAATTAGGTGTATGATGTGTGCTCAAATTATATTTGTGGTATTGAATGAAGATTGGTATAAAAGTGTGCATTGGTATAATTAGTTAGTAAGTGTGTTATTGCATTGTGTGTATGTACATTATAGTATAATGTGTTATTGCATTGTGTATAGATATATGTACATATATTGTTTGGTTGATAATATATATACCCTATGTATTGCTATTACATAGAAGGATACATGTGAAATTGTATGTTCTGGCCGAAGACCATGTCGACGGCAGCATCTGTGGACGTCAAGGACAAGTAGGCGGCGACCTCGATGGACGCCAACTATTATTATGGACGTCCGTTGATGTAGACGTCTACTTCCCTGACAATTTTCTGAGCAGCTGCATGGTGTGCCATGCCTCCGATTGGGGATGCCAACCACCCCCCAACGGCTCCTTCGCCCCTGCCAAGACAGACCCCATGTCTTGTCTATATGACCACCCACCCCTTGCAACCTAGAAGTCCCTTTGACCCTTGCAAGAGGGGAAGAAACCCTGGCCCCAAAAGGGTGAGAAATACCCTAAAACCCTGAGAGCTGTGAGGAAACCCGAACTTGGGAGGCTTTGATCCAGCGGTTTGGAGCTTCTTCCGGAGATCTACTTCGACAAGGAGGGAGACAACACATTCGGCTACACATCCCCGGCCCTGGATTGCAGAGGGGAGCATCACAGAAGCCGGAGTGAAGGCATCTTGGAGGCTTCTTGGAACTGCCCAAAGAGAGCTTCTCCAACCATTTTGATCCCTTTAGGAGTTTTTCCAAAGGCAAGTAACCCTTGCACTTCGTCCATGTATGTGTCTAGGAGGTTTTTGTGATTTTTACGGATTTTTCTCGTGTCCTGGATCCCCTACATTCACCATTCTTTAGAGCTCGGACTGTGTTTTTACACAAGTCTGAACTCGACGTCCAGATCTATTGCCGTTGAGATCTTGAGTCAGCGGCCAACGATGTTGCCGCCAACTCTTGTAAACGTCCATAGTATGCCGTTGAGTTCTTCTTGACAGAACAGTGAACTGTTCTGCCCTATATCCTTAATTTCCAGATTTCTACACATGAGGATATAATGTAAATTTTATATGTTATGTAAAGTAGATAATGTGATGTGTGTGAAATTTCCTGTATTTTTCTGTGGATGGCATAATTTATTAGAATTATTGAAATGCATGTGTAGGAAAGAGGTTATGCTTGGTTAATTTGTTTCCCATGATTTCTGAGGAATTAAATGCTGTAGAATTTTATGAACCATGTTATATGTATCAGTCCATGCCCTGCAAATTTGGGGATTTTCCCGTATTCATGCGAATTTTATAATTCCTACAATGAGAAATAGAAAGCATGTGTAGACCTTGTGAAAATTCTAGTAAATCGTGTGTTGGGAAATAAATTTGGGAAAAATTTCTTGTACCAATATGTATGTGTGGCTCATGACTGTGCATGATCAAATCTGAAATTCATGTTATGTTCTATGTTAACTTAGTTTATGAATGGCATGAAACTGAGTGTTTTAATTTCTATAAATGCATGTGAATTCAGAAAAATGTGAAAACTTGTATGTGTGTTCTTATACCCGAAAAAAGCATGTGGTTAAATTTTCAGAAAAATTTGATGACAGTAGCCTATACTATGAGATTTCCATGTGAAAATGAGTTATAATTACATGTACCATGATTAAGGTTAAATGATGTGCGTTCCAATTAATCCATGAGGGCTACTAAATGCTTGATTTCTGTTATTAGTGGTATCATGCTAGGGAAGAACAGAACCATGTGCATAAATAAGAAAGTGTGAATATCATATGTAAAACGTGTGTTAATCGGAATGTGTAATGTGTAAAATGTGCCGTGTGTGACACTGCTTCCATAGAGGGCTGTGGAACTGTACCATGGAAAAGTCCCCATGGGAAGGTTCAATGTGTATGTGTATCCTATGGGCATTAGGATGAAATCCTGGTGGTGTTTTGCCTAGGTGATAAGTATGTGTTATGTGTTATGTGTTATGTGTCCTTCTAATGGTGGTTTGGACTATGTGTCACGGCATATAAATGTGAAATGTGAACGTGTATATGTGAAGATTGTGTAAGTGCCATGTGAATATGTGCAAAATGAAAGATGTGTACATGTGAATGTGTAAATGTGTAACATGTGAAACCAATGTGTTAGAGTGTAAAACTTTGATTCCTAATGTGATAATGATAGAAACATATTAGAACCGCAAGCTAATTAGATAAGCAATCATGTTATTGTGTGCAAGAATGTCCATAGAATCCACGCTAGAATCTTCCTTTCACCATGTGCAAAAACCATGCCTAAATTGCTCTCATGATGTGGTGTGAATGAGACAAGTTCTTAATTGAGTTCATATGTTGACGGAATGAGAAAAGAACATGTGCTAGATTAGTTGTTGTTTGAACATAATTCATATGTTATAAAACTAGTAGAAGCATTATGTTAGGTTTCCCTTGAATAACAATAGATATGCGTAGAAGGTGTAGGAGAGTGAACCATGTGATGTGAATATGTTAGAGTGTGAGAGATGAACTTGCATGTTATGAGACTTCTAATCCATGTTAAAACAGCAACCTTAATGCATGAGAAATGATAGTTAGCATGTGCTACCATGTGTAGAAACCATGATGGTAGTGTTTCCTTTAATGCATATGAGAACCTCATGTTTAGTTGCTTTCATGTTTTAGTTAATTAGAAATGTAGCTTTCATGTGATTGGATGAGTAGAAACATGTGATAGATAGTTTAAATTGAAAGGTATAAATCATGTTCCATGTGCTTTAAATTTGTAGGAATACCCTGACAGGTTATGATAATATCACATAACCTTGCTACACGCTTAGATTGAATGCGATTGAATGTGAATGCCTATATGATGTATACATGTATGAAGTGTATGGTGTTATTTGTTGAGTCTTTTAGACTCACTCCTTGCTTCGGCGTACAGGTTTAGTAGGTGATCACATCTTTTGGAAGAGACAGTGGAGAGCGACTCCGAGCGCGGAGAATAGCTTGGCGGAGTCGTTATTGTTATATTTCGCTTTCATAGTATGTAATTTGAGGCATTGTATTGAACTATTATGTAATTGTGAACAAACTATGTAATTTGATGATAAAATTGTAGTTATGTGGACAATGTACCTTGTTTAAATTTCAGTTAAGTAAGCTTTAGCTTTCCTTTATTTGCTATATGGACTGTGGATGTCAATGTGGATGATGAAATTGAAGACAATAGTCTTTTCTTCCGCTACTCTGTACTTATATTTGTGTACATCTCAATCGAATGATAGTGTCGGGTAAATGTCCCGCTGTGGTGATCTTCGTCGTGCCGACGTGGGTTGGTACAACCGTACCGGCATAGCGAGGGTCGTCACATGCTAGCTACAATATGCTGCACAAATTGGTAAAATTCAACATGGTAAAAGGATTACCATAAATCTCCTTTAATCAAAATAACAAGATTTGTGAAACATGCACTCAAGATAAGCAAACAAGAAAATCCTTCAAAAGTAGATCTGAAAGTCAATCTTCCAAACCTTTCGAACTCATTCACATGGATCTGTTTGGACCCACTAGGACCAATAGTCTTAATGGGAAAAAGTTTGGATTTGTGCTTGTCGATGACTTTTCAAGATTTACTTGGGTATTCTTTCTTGCTCACAAAAGTGATGCCTTTGTGGAATTTCTAGAATTCTATAAGAAAATCATGCAAGAGGGAAAATTCAAGATTATATCCATAATGTCTAACCATGGTGGCGAGTTTAAGAATACTGATTTGAAAATCTTTGCAGGAAAGAAGGAGTTACTTATAAATTCTCATCACCCAGAACTCCAGAACAAAATGGAGTGGTGGAAAGACAAAATCAAACCTTGGTAGAAATGGCAAGAACCATGCTGGTGGAAAGAGGTTTGCCTAGAAAATTTTGGGCAGAAGCGGTTAATACCTGTCACGCCCCAATGCGGAATATCGGAACGTGAGGTAGTTGCAAGTAAGCAGGTATAGAGTGAGTACTAGACATCCAACTATTGCATAATGAATAATACTAAAGGAAATTCATTTCATTAATAACCTTCCAAATGTCTAGTTACAACCACTAATATCAGAGCCATTCTATAGGGCCCACTTACATTGAAATAAGCAAAAGACTAACTAAGACTCTAACATAGTACTATGGCATTGGGGTACTCTTGACATCACTCTTGGTCGTTCCCGTCCTCTTGAGTGTATGGTTCATCCTCGGTCTCACTTGAGAACACAACGACAAATAACGCAGGGTGAGCGATAACGCCCAGTAGGACTTAAATCTCAATAATCAAGCAGGCTTTAAATGATTAATGTATTAAGATCAGAGTAACTAATGATAGAGCGAGAGAGACAAGTAAAAGATAGCAAGATAGCACGTGAACGAAATAGTACAAGTTCCTAAATATAGTAAGAGTGTCGAGTATAGCACAAAATAGCAAGATGGCTATAGCACAAATAGCACAAAATATAGCAATAGCACAACGGGTATTGTATAGCACTTTTGTCATCTGACAACGAGAGAATATAGCACTTTGATTGTCATTTAGATAGTCGATATAGATAGCACTCGAGTGTAATGCCAAACACTCTGATCATTTAACTCCTATGGGCACTAGCACTTTCGGGCGCACATCCCAGGACCAGATCGGGCCCTTTATATATTGCCAGGCATTGGTTATATTGTTTATCTTTAGACAATCAGTCAATGGCCAATATAGAGTACCAAGACCTCAATTTCTTGGCCACGAAATCCCCTCTCTCTCAACCCAATTAGGAGATCTCTTGCTTTAAATGGGGAGAGGAAAATAGGAAACTTAGAATTAAATAGGAATTAGACTTAAACTAGGAAAGGGAAAGAGGAGAAGCTTAAATACTCTCCTAAACCTCTCATGGCCGGCCCTAGCTCATGCCAAGAGGTTGCTAGACCAAGAATAAAGGCCAAGAGGAGAAGAATTCGTGGAGAAGAGGGATCTCCCAAGTTCTTCCCCGAGTTCTTCAAGTTCTTGCCCTAGAGAAGAGAAACGACTAAAATTAGGCATTCTCATGAGCATAAACCATAAAAAAAATTTTGTAGGATGTCTCGTCTATCAGGAAGAAAAGCCCTTTTGTCTCATATTTTTCCATCGAGCAAATCTCTAGTTCTAAATTTTCAAAGTTCTGTGAACTTCATGACCCCGAACCCTCTTCTTAAATTCATATCTTCATGTATACTCGTCCTCATGCCATGAGATTTTTACTGTAAGGACTGACGGATGTTAGGCTTCTTTAGCCCCTGAAAGCCCTAAATTCCATCCACCATGTCTTGCGAATTAAATCTTGCATCTCAACTGTTTCCAGTATTCTATCCTCCATGTTTGATCTGATTAAACCTTGTCAAAACCATAACTGTTTACCAATTCCTAATTACTGGGAATACTATTGCATGCCTGGATTCGTTCGCAACTTGTTTCATGATTTTTCGTCACTTGTAAAATTAGTTTTATATTTTTGAATCCCTCTGTGTCAAGAAGGAAAACTCTTGGACCGCAGTCCAAGACATGTCTGCTTCCTGTCGGACTCGGGCACAGACCACCAGAACGCAATGGCCCGATAGGCCGCGTTCAGTGGTCTGGTTGCGACAGTCTGCCAGTCGCATCCTGAATGCGACAGGCATCACCGTCGCGATCACTGTGCCTGGCCTGACCGACTCATCGCGACCCATACATGCCCCTGTCGCGTTCCGACTACCTGTCATGACCGACCCGTCGCGATCCATCTAAACACCTGTCGCGATCTACCCTGTACCCTTCGCGGGCCTTACTGGGCTATGTTGCGTTCACAGGATTTTGTAGAAAAACCTCTGATTTGAAATGCTCTAATTGTCTATTGTGCTTATACCCTTTAATCCCAGTTATACCCACAGTAATTTCACTTAATATACATTGAACATTAATATGTGATTTAAAATACATACACACAACTAATTTCCATCTATGATTTCATGTCACATGCACACACTTTGAAACCATCCAAATATGGCCTAATTGGCGTGAACATATTACATAATATATCATGTAATTTATGTAATTAAATTGCCTCATGCTTAATTTCTACGTGTGTACGTTTGCTCGCGATGTTTTAGAACACCTATCTTGACGCTCCATTGTTCTAGAACTCCTCTAGAACGTCGAGCATTTGTTTCTATATATACATACTCTCTTGACTTGGACGAACTCTCCGTCGGATATTCCTTCTGCCGGACTAGTGAGTCTTTGTTCAAGACCTCCGTAAGTCTCCTCTGTCCATGGGTTCCCACATGGTCGATGAGCCAGTTGTACCCTAACACCTATGATACCCCTTTAGGGATCGATATGATCCAAACAGCTATTAGAAGCTCGCGTTTATCTTGAATCACGCCGGACCTCTGGACCTGTGCTTAACATGGCCGGTGATAGGGTCGTGAATTCCACCTGACTGCCAACACCGAGTGCGCGTGTTGTGCAACTGTTACTATCGCCTGTGTACTCGACATGTTACGTGCAATGTCCATTAGCTCTCATCTATACTCTACTCACTCAAAGGACCGGTAGGTAGGTCTCCATACACTCAGCAACCTCAGCATCCATGGAACAACAACAAACAGCAACCTCCTCAAGGACAGAACCCTCCCCAAGACCAGCGCCAATACTCTCAGGTTCCTCCACCTCAAAATGGCTATGCACCCAGAAAGCCCAATGGACCCAAAAGAGCCCAATATCCGCCTCTACCCGAGTCATTGGCCGATGTATTTGCAGCCCTTATGTCCTTGAATACCCTCAGACTCCCTCCTGAGAAGGCAAATTGGAATATGGCAGCGGACCAAACAAAGTATTGTGTCTACCATCGCCATCCAGGCCACAATGTGTTAGATTGCTTCCAGTTTCAGGATATGATATATGATCTTCATGAGCAAAACCAAATCGATTGGGTAGAGATGAGAAGGTTGATCCAGACCTTAAGAGACCAGCAGGGTCAGAGACAACAACAGCAACAACAGAGGCGACAGCAGCCGCAACAACAACAACAACAACACAACAACAACAACAACAACAGTTCCAGCCCTTCCAGCAACAATACCAACAACAGCAGCAGCCGTAGCCGGCAAATGACCTTGGCATAATCCGCAACCCCATGCCACAACATCCTGCAGCTCCAAACCCCCAACCTGCTCCGCCACCTCCTCCACCCACACAAGTCAATCCAGTCGTCCATTACCCACCACCAGAAGCTCAATGGGCCTTCAATGATGAGCATGAAGTGGGCCAGCTTCTAGTCATTTCCCACAACACACCCACTACCCCCACACCTACATCCACCATACCTCCCTCCTTCACACCTACCGTCGCCGCCATTACCTCGCCGCTTTATGACTCCCCCATCTTGTCACCCATCATCCCTTCGCCTAGCAACATCCTGCTATCCCCTACGCCAGCACCATTACTAGCCAATCCCTCCGTTCTTGACACCCCACCTTCTTCCCTCCACCATAACCTCGCCTTGCGGAGCGGGCGGATGTTCCATCGGATGTACCCTAATGCATTCATATCTATGCCAAGTCAACCAGTGCAACAATCCAACACCCAGCAGCAGCAGGACGCAGAAGAGATAGATCTGGTCCCAGGGACCCAATATGATATCTTGAAGCATTTGGATCAAACTCCCGCCAAGATCTCTATTTTAGAGTTGATCAAGAGGTCTCAGACTCATCAAGATGCCCTAAGGGCCTTCCTGCAAAGGGTCATGGTCAGTGAGGACATGAACCCCGATAATCTGCCCTCTGTACTTTCTATTGTAAAAAGGGGACCCACGATCACTTTCTCTGATGGCGAGTTAGCTGCTCCCGAAGCCAGGAAGATGCCCTTGTGTGTGACACTGACAATAAATAAAGTAGCTATTGACGCAGCATTAGTGGATACGGGAGCTTCCATCAATGTATGTCCACTAAGCTGCATATGACAATTCCCGGTGGGCTTGTCACGGGGTTATCACTTTGCAGGCAGAGTTGGGACCACTTGCCATGTCAGTTGAGTTTTATGTGTTGGATACCAATCACACTTACAAGGCCATCCTAGGGCGTCCGTGGATCGAATCACTAGGGGAAGTACCTTCCACAGCACATCAATGTCTGAAGTTCCCCTTCCAAGGGAGGATAGTCAAAGTTAAAAGCGCAGCGACAACCCACATAGTGGAAGCTGTTGAGAGGGTGTTGCCATCAGTCTGGCCATCCAACAAGCCCGTTATCTCTATACTTGATGTGAACTATCCCTAGTTTTATACTTTTTCTTCCAATCGCCCAATTGTGTCCCCATCAGTGGCAGCTGTCAGAAAGGATGTATCAGCAAACGCCAAAGGGTGGGATATCATGTTCAGAATCGGCTACCAGACCGGAAAAGGGTTAGGTGTTCATCTCCAAGGCAGAGTCAAAGTTGTCACCGGAACAAGGAAATCTACAAAGCATGGCTTAGAATACGCAGAATGGGCAGCATTCTCACCCATCTCGCAGTCAGATCAACAGCCTCTTACTTGGACACTGTATGATCACTTCATCAGGGGACCTATGCAGCCGGTATAACACTATGGTGAAAGAAGTTCCAAAGTCAGCATATCAAGTATTGGAAGCTCAGCGACCTGGCAAGAAGAAGAAGGCCGAGACGGATACAGAAGCACCAGATCTCGAAGATTTGATTTCAGCAGTCAGTTTGCTGTTCAATGAACCTGAAGCAGAGGCAGAGGAACCAGAATCAAAAGATCTCATTTCAGCAGTCAACCGCTTGTTCAGCAAGGATGACCTATCGCAGTCTCAAGCAGCAACAGCATCAGCATCAGCATCACCAGCCACCATCAAGCGACAGTTGCTTGGATTTGGTGAGGAAATTGAAATCGTAAGTTCAGCCGAATTAACAAGGGAGCTATGGCCAGGGTTTTCCCGACCTCTCAGCCACTTTGTTTCGTCCATCCTTGTTTATAAATTCCACTTCATTCCCTTATCTCCTCCCTTCATCCTCCAATTCTCCCCCGACGCTATTGAAGCGTTAGTCTCCCCTTCACCCCTCTTAGCCATTTTCCTTAATGGCTCGATTCTGTCCTTCTACCGAAGCCTCCCAATGTAATGTAGTTCTTTTCCTTTAATAATAAAATCCAAAAAAAAAAATATGTGCTTTCTCCATACTTGTCAACCTCCTTCTTTTTCCTTCCTCGGATGGCGATCCCCGTCTTTCTCTTTCCTCCTTCCTCGGACGGCGATCCTCGTCTTTCTCCTTCCTCCTTCCTCGGACGGCGATCCCCATCTTTCTCCTTCCTCTTCTTTGGACGGCGATCCCCATTCACCTCCTCTCCCGTGACATCTTCTTCCCACTGTTTGACTATTGTTGTCTCGCTCTCTCTCTCCTTCCCGACGGCGATCCCCGTCACTCCCTTCTTCCTAGGCGGCGATCCCCGCCCTTTTCCTCCTTTTGCTCAAGCTGTGTTTCCGCCTGTCGACCAACATGGTCATTTTGGGCGATCTGGGTGAGGGGTCCTCTGTTCCCCTACATCCCAACTCTGTTGCTGGCACCCTGAGCTTAGGTGGCCTCCCTCCTCCTCCAGTCCCATCGGAGGACTTTCGCGGCCCTGCCGCACCCTTTTCTTTCTGTTCCAATAAATCTTTGGACGTTTCTCCAGAACCCTCTGTAAATATCGAATCTAGTTTAGGTCCAGAGGTAGATTCTAGCAAGTCTCCGTCCCCGTCTAGGAAGAAGAAGGGTAGTGGCATACCCCGCAGGTATCTCTTAGACCTGATACATAGGTGCGGCGCTCTTCTAGCTGTCGAAGAGTTCGTCCAGCAAGCAGTGGTTCTAAACATAGAGGATCTGCACATAGAGGAAGGGCTAGATGACGGATTTGGAGTGTATGAGATCTTAGCTGAAGATGACCCATCGGATGAAAATGATTGTGAAACAGAGGATGCTGTCGAGATGTATGCGAGTGGCATGAGGAGATTTGATGAACCCACCTTGGCAGTCGACGAGCCCACCAAAGAGGTAAACGTGGGAACATAAGAGGATCCCAGGCTTTTAACCATAGCTTCCAGTCTCCCTCCAGAAGAAGAAGGGGCACTCATAGAGATACTAAGGGAGTTCAAAGATTCCTTTGCCTGGTCCTATGACGACATGCCCGACATTGACCCTGAATTGGTTGAACACAGGTTAATTTTAAAACCAGGGGCAGTTGCCGTTAAACAAAAGTTAAGGAGATTCCTCCCCCACATTGCTCTGAAGATGAAAGAGGAGATTGATAAGCTACACAAAGCCAAGTTCATCCGTGTAGTCCTCTATCCATTGTGGGTGGCAAATATAGTCCCGGTAATGAAAAAAGACGGAAGGGTGCGCATCTGCATAGACTTCCGGGACTTGAATAAGGCATGTCCAAAGGACGATTTCCCGTTACCTCACTTGGATGTTTTGATTGATAACACTGCAGGGTTCGAAACTCTATCTTTCATGGATGGGTATTCAGGTTATAATCAGACTCGTCTAGCCCCAGAGGACCAAGAGAAGACTTCCTTCACCACCCCATGGGGAACATATTGCTATGTGGTCATGTCGTTTGGACTGAAGAATGCCGGCGCCACTTATCAAAGGGAAATGTTAGCTATCTTCCATGACATGATACACATTGACGTTGAGGTCTACGTGGATGATATCGTGGTGAAGTCTCGGATTCAAAGAGAACACTCCTCTGTCCTTGCCAAAGTGTTCCGTCGCGCACAAGAGTATCAATTGAAGATGAATCCGAAGAAGTGCGTATTTGGGGTTTCCTCAGGAAAATTTCTAGGGTTCATAGTCAACAAACGGGGGATTCAAATAGACCCTCACAAGGCCAAGGCGATAAATGAAATGTCTCCTCCCAAGAACATATCCGAGCTTCGAGGTTTGATTGGTCGGCTTTAGTTTATAAGGAGATTCATATCTTAGCACTCCCAAAGATGTCGTCCCTTCTATGAACTGTTGAAAGGAGGAGTCGATTTTGATTGGAACGCCAAGTGCCAAGAGGCCTTTGATGAACTCAAGAGTTACCTTATGAATCCGCCCGTGCTTCAGGCGCCCATCCCTGGTAAACCCTTGATTCTATATCTGTCGACCATTGAGGACTCCCTAGGAGCTGTCCTTTCTCAACATGATGAATCTGGCAAAGAAAGGGCAGTCTATTACCTATCTAGGCTCTTCAATCCTTCCAAGCTCAAACTCACTACAATGGAGAAAACATGTGCAGCTCTAGTTTGGGTGGTGCAGAAATTGAAGCACTACTTCCTAGCTCATAAGGTGAGTTTGATTTCTAGAATGGATCCTATTAGGTATCTCCTGGAGAAGTCAGTCCTTGCCGACAGATTGGCACGCTGGCAAAGTTTCCTCTCTCAATTCGACATTGCCTTTGTAGTTCAGAAAGCTATAAAAGGGTATGCCATTGCTGAGCACCTAGCTCACCTCCCTCTCCCTCATAGTGACACGGTTCAAGAGGAATTCCCCGATGAAAACCTGTCACTCGTCTCTTGCGATCCCTTCTGGTCGCTCCACTTTGATGGAGCTCTCAACTCTAGGGGACGGGGCATAGGTGCTGTCTTGCTCACCCCAGAAGGGATCACCATTCCTCTAGCCTATCAGCTCCAATTCTATGCCACCAATAATATCTCCGAGTATGAGGCTCTCCTTACCGGTCTTAAGCTTGCCTACCTCTTAGGCGCGCATCATCTCAAGATCATAGGAGACTCTCAACTCGTCCTTCGGCAAGTCCTTTTTACTTACCGCACACGTGACCCTAAACTCAAGCCCTATCAAGATCTGGTCACTCTCCTAGCCAAGCAATTCCGTCAACTCATCTACATTCATACTCCTCGTTCTCAAAATATCCTGGCCGATGCCCTCGCATCCCTGGCCTCCTCTCTCTCCTTCCCTCTCAGCCGCAGCGCTGAGACAATCACCGTTCAAAGGTTAGAAGCTCCTTCCACTCAAGATCCTTGGTTTGTTAACCTTAGGAGTTCTCTAGTTTTGAAGGCAGAGAGAAAAGAAGCGAAGGAGTTATTGCTTGTGGAGCTAGGAGAAATGATAGAAGAAGAAAGGCCTTGGTACCATGAGATTGAGCAGTATTGCAAAGACGGTACCTTCCCAGAAGAAGCTAAAGCGGAAGACAGGCGAGCTATCCGTAGAGCAGTGTTAAGGTATACCCTTATTGGTGGAGCACTTTACAGACGCGCTCTAAATGGAATGCTCCTCAGGTGTGTAACTGATGAAGAGGCTCGGAAAGTAGTGGAAGGATCCCACTCTGGTGAGTGCGGAGGGCATGTGAATGGCCAAATGTTGGCTAAGAAAATCCTTAGGCAGGACTACTACTGGCCAACCCTAGAAGAAGACTGTGCCATCTACATTCGTAGATGTGTCAAATGCCAAATCCATGCTGACAAAATCCATGCTCCATCTTCCTCTTTGCATCCACTATCTTCCCCTTAGTCTTTCTCCATGTGGGCCTTTGATATCATCGGGCCTCTTGGTGATCCTAATGCTCAGATAAAACAAAATTCCTTCATTCTCACTGCTACTGAGTACTTCACCAAGTGGGCCGAAGTTGAAGCATTCGCAGAAATCAAAGGTTCGACCATGTGCAGATTCATCATGAAGAATATCATCGCGCGGTTCGGAGTACCAGGCAGCCTCGTCACCGACAATGGACCCCAGTTTATATCTCAAGAGCTTCGAGATCTATGTAAGAAATTCAATATTTCCTTGCATCATTCGTCTCCGTACTATCCGCAGGGCAACGGCCAGGCCGAAGCCATAAACAAAACACTTTTGAAAATTCTAAAGAAAACTTGTGAGTCTAATAAATTTACTGATTGGCCAGAAAAGTTAATTGAGGCTCTGTGGGCCTACCGCACCTCCGTCCGCACGCCCACCGGGCAAACTCCGTTCTCACTTACTTATGGGATGGAGGCGGTATGTCCACACGAGATCATCATTCCTTCACTAAGGGTTCAGCTAGACAAGGAACTCAATCCCGATGAACATCGAGAGGTGTTACTGGTACAACTATAACTCTTAGACGAACGGCATCTAGCCGCGGCCGATCATGTGCTTGCATATCAAAACAGACTCTCAAGGTCTTTTCAAAAGAAAGTGATTGAGCGTAAATTTCAAGAAGGAGACATGGTTTTGAAGCGCATTTTTATAAAACCTGGAGGTCCAAGGTCCAAATTGTCAGCAAATTGGGAAGGGCCGTACGTTGTTAAGGAAGTGTACCCCGGAAATGTGTATAGGCTAGTTAATGCAAAAGGTGAGGAGCTCTCTCACCCATGGAATGGGGTGTACCTTAAAAGATTCTACCCCTAGTGTTGATAACAACACCAATTTTCCAAAAAAAAAGAATGTTGTTGGCCATGTGCCTCACTCCCCCTCATTGTGGTAAATGATCTCTATGTCCGGTCACACACAACACGGCGACCTAAGGCCAATTCCCTGTCGTTTATGGTGTTTTCATTCAGCCCTCGTGTAGGGAACCTGAGGTCAATTCTCTTCTCACTCGGACAAGGTCCGCAAAGGGAAAGCTAGCATGTAGATAAGCAAAGTGGTATGTATCATGTGTATGAAGTCTCAAAAAGGGACGATCAATTTAAAAGAAAAGCAAAAGGGAATGGAAACAAAAAAAAAGTGAAAGAAAAATGATAAGAAAATCGGGGCATGTCAAAGAGTGGCAGTATAGTTCCCCACGGGACGCCCTTGAGCCCGGTCGTACGCATGCCCCCAATTCAAAAAAAAGAGCAATGACCCTAAAGTCCCTAGACAACAGACGAATTTCACATGTAACATACACATTGCAAATCTTACGAGCCAGTAACCCCGACCCCAAAACTAAGTCTTGTCCCATTACTAATCTTCATATTCTCCCTAAAAGACCAAAGGACCCCCACACCTGTGAAAGGTTTGCGGAATCCCAATATGGTAATCTAGAAGGGGGGTTGAATAGATTACTGCCAATTAAAAGTTTGAAAACAACCCTTTTTCAATCACAACAAAGTCTTTTGAATTTTCTGTAGAAACAACGTGAGACTTAGATGTGTTGAGGATGTGTAGGTGAGTTAGCAATCTATCTAGTGTGTGAATGCAACATGCCTATCAAGCATCTAACGTGAAAATCGTTCAAACCACAAGACACGAAGATTTACGTGGTTCGGAGTACACAAATCGTGTATCCTACGTCCACGGCACACACACACGCAGAGAAAACTGCTTATGAGCGAGTTCGGTGACTACAACTCACACACATGTGTTTTCTGATGTGCACCCACGATCAGAACAACACACACACGTGATCGCAAGCACAAGGATCGCTTGAATCACCACAACACACACACAGATGGTAGAAATACGAAAATAGAGAGAGTTCTGAGTCAGAGAATAAACCCTGGTGAAGAACTCTTCTGAGAACACCTGGAGGAAGTTCAATCTTCGACTTGAATGCTTTGAGTCGATGGAGAAGGTTGAATCCTCGACGTTCTTCCTTCAGAAACTGGTGGATCGACGGATCTTTAGGGCTCTGTGCAGCAGTCTGAAGCAGGGCAGCAGCAACTCTTGTGAAACTTGGAGTAGCTCTAGGGTTTTTGGTTGTGGCTGCTTGTGTTCGAAATTTCCTCCAAAGAGGTGTTTAAATATAGGAGTTCTCACATGGAGAAACGTGAGAGTTGGAAACACCTCCTAGGATAACTTAGAAACTTTCCGTAGTTTGAATTATACTCCGTCTGTCGACAGGTCTTGGCCATCTGTCGACAGGCGACAGTAAGTTTGCAACAAACAGAAGTATGGATCTTCAGCTCTGTGAGATCTGTCGACAGTCGAAGACCATCTGTCGACAGATGTCCTCTTTTGTGCAAACGACAGAAGTCTGGATGTTCTGGACTGTGAGATCTGTCGACAGTCGACTTCCCATCTGTCGACAGATGAAGACTTCCTGAACTATGGGTCTTCTGGCAGATCACACCTGTGAGATCTGTCGACAGGTCTTTTGTAACAAAACGCCTCGGCCAAGCCCGTTAACTGATAACGTACTTGATCCGAGTCCGCCTCCCGCGAACGGGCCGAAGCCTCGCAAGGGATACCAAACCACAGTCCGTGTAAACACAAAGGAACACACCACATTTTATACATATATCACAAGTTACATAGCCATATTTTCACAAAATTGAAAAGAAGTACAAGAGCCTGGGGCATACCCCGAGGTACAACTGAAGAAAGTAAACAACTAACTACACTACACTGCTGGAGCTGCCACTACACAGCTGGAGGTACCGACCCTGCACCGCTACGGCGCGGCCCTGAACTGGACGACGGTCGGGAAACGTCCTCCTCGCTCTCACCTGTGGGGGTAGGGGTGAGCCTCACTAGTCACTGGCTCAGTAGGGAACTCTCCCAAAACCGAGCAAACCAAAAACCACAAGTACAAAGCTATAAAAATACCAACAATTTATAGAACAGCTAAGCAGGATATTAAAGCTGTAAAAGTACTCACCGTCTGCCGACTATGAGAAACAACTGTAATAATTAAACGGCAAACCAGTATAGGTGTACAAGCTAAAGTAGAGACAGCCAAACACGAGCCACGTGAACTGGTTCGCGACACTAGAAACTGACTCGGACAAGCTAACACAGGTCTACCTCTCAGTCTCGCAGCCACGGACGAAAGGTCCAGCTGCCGCTCCACGTAAAAAGGTCAAGCAACTGTGGAGACCAACTAAACACCACCACCTGCGGACCACACGGTCACAGGCCCATGCCTGACACCTCAGGAGACCCTGGCTCGGGCTCTCTAGAGTGAGGCACTGGAAAAGGACTAGCTGGGGACCAGTGTCGACTACTGGTGTCCGTACCCCCAACTACGAGCGCGCTACAAGTGACTAAAGACAAACACAAGTGTCACTGTCCCACTGTCGTCTTTCCCTCAGCCGGACGTGCAACTCAAACACAAGAGTGAGGGTGTCCAGGTCAGACGACACAGACCTCGACAGTACAACACAAGTACCGGGACAAAGCCCCGAGCTAACAGCCTGGCTCACAAGGAACCTAGGGCACCCAACTGGAGAGGTAACCACGGTAGGCGTCGTACTACTCCCCACGTACACAGAACCACGTGCACATCACACACAAACCACGTGAAACCTCACGTAAACCACAAATAACAATGGTCCACTACACGTGAACCCAACTAGACTCGCGTAAATAACGCACAGCCACGAAAGTAGGTAACTAACTGCAAACCTTGTATGCTAAACACGAGAACTCTGTGCACTCAGTGCACCTCAGGTGCCAACGCACATGCATCATCGATAAATACCATAATTAGTCATTCTTGTTTATAACCAGTAGGCGGCAACATCGACTGCCGCTTACAGGAAATCGACGGCAAGGGATCTGGCCGTCTTCATCCTGGCTGATGAGCTTGGCGATAAACGATGTTGACGCCAAGTTCTTCGGCCTCTAACCCTGCAGAAACCCTAATCCGAATCTATGGGTTTTCCAACCGTTAAAACAACGGAAAAACATACTGTAATGATCTCTCTAACATCCATGCACCATATTTAAACCAAAACAACATGTTTTACTGCCTAAATTCACCAAACCACCCATTAAACCCGCATGGTGCAACTTAACCCGAAATGCACTAAATCTGTTGTTTCAGGTGGTTAAGTCATATTTTAATGATCCTATGGAGCTAACAGGGTTCGTCCCCTACCTCAGAACACGCTAGAACCTCCCATAATCTCCCGATTCACACCGAACCCTCCGCGAGCTCCCACGGGAATTGCACCACGGTACGGTGTTTCCTCGCGCAATTCAGCGACGCCACGCGTTCTACGATCGTCCAACCACCCTTCAGTACCTATTGGAAGCTTTAGAAACATGGGGGCAACAAACTGGGGCAAGGGAGAATGAGAACCAGGTAAGAAACCTGCCCTCGGGTGACCTTATAACCTGCATAATTCTCAGGTTGGCGTCAACCCCTCTGCCGCCAAGAACAACCGCCAGTCTAAACGTCCACATCCAATGCCGTTAAGATCATGCAGTCAACGACCACTTACCTGGACGCCAATAGGTCAACGACCACCCCTGGCCGCCAACTCCAATTGAACTGCAGCAGGACCTATTTCATTTCAGGACCAAACCTGCACTTTACCTGCTCAAGCCACACATTCACACCACACATTCCACACAACCAACTCACAATGGCCTCACAACGGCCACCACAACCAACACACTCATGATCCGCATGGATCCGAAAAGCATGCGACGTTACATTACTATCATCTAAAAAGAAAATATCGACCTCGAAATTCATAACACAATTCAAAGTCAAACAACTTAAACATATACATTTTTACAAGCACTATCATCTAAATAGAAAATACAAAGGCTTACATAAACAGATAGGGATATCCTTTAGCCATTTCCTCGGCTAATTCCCAGGTATCCTCACCACCCAACCTATTTTCCCATCTCACCTTAACCAACTCAATTTCTTTATTTCTCAGCTTCTTCATCTTTCGGTCTGTGATCTGAACCGGATATTCTGGCATAGTCATGTCCGGCCTCAGGTCACCACCTTGATATTTGATTATTTGAGCTGGATCTTCAATACATTTTCTCAACATAGAAACATGAAAAATATCATGCACATCTGCAAAATCTGCTGGCAAATCCAGCCTATAAGCTGCTTCCCCAATTCTTTCGATTACCTGGAAAGGTCCCACATACCTTGGACTCAACTTTCCAGTCTTGCCAAATCCATAATACCTTTACTCGGGGAAACTCTCAAGAAAACAAAATCTCCCACCTCAAACTGAAGTGGTCTCCTCCGAACATCTGCATAACTTTTTTGCCTACTTTGAGCTACCTGCAATTTCTCTTTAATAAGCTTTACTACTTCAGTGGTTTGCTGAATCAATTCAGGACCCACTAACTGCCTTTCTCCCACTTCATGCCAGTTCATTAGGGTTCTACATGGCCTTCCATATAAGGCTTCATACGGTGCCATCCCAAGACTGGTATGATAACTATTATTGTAGGCAAACTCAACCATTCCCAAATGATGTTCCCAGCTACCTCCCCAAACCAAACAACAAGCTCGCAACATATCTTCAATTGTCCGGATAGTCCTCTCTGTCTGACCATCTGTCTGGGGATGATAAGCGGGGCTATACCTCAACTCGGAACCAATTACTCTTTGCAGACTTCTCCAAAAACCAGAAGTAAATCTTGGATCTCTATCTGACACAATAGTCTTTGGAATACCATGCAGTGGAACAATTCTTTCAACATAAATATTTGCTAATCTGTCCACTGTCCAAGACATACTCACTGCCACTAATCTACACACTTTGGTCAATCTATCAACAAACACCCATATTTCATTATGCCCTGAACTCGATCTTGGTAAACCTGCCACAAAGTCCATAGCAATATCATCACATTTCCACTGTGGAATGGGTAACGGTTGTAATAGACCTCCAGGCTTCTGATGCTCTACTTTAATCTGTTGACAAATAACACACCTCGCAACAAATTCTTCTATTTCTTTCTTCATAAGAGGCCACCAAAAATGCTTCCTCAAATCATGGTACATTTTAGTACTACCCGGATGAATAGTGTACCTAGATTTATGAGCCTCTTCCAATACTCGCTGCTTCACCTCTCTTTCTGCAGGAACAAACAACTTGCCCCTGAGCCTGACCACACAATTATCATCAATAGAAACTCCTTCCATCTTCACAATTTCAGGTAAACTTGCATCTGCTCTCTGAGCCTCAATGATTTGCCAATACAAAGACGGCTCTACAGCACTAGCAGCTAGTACTGCCCGTCGCTGACTACTGGGCACATATAAGGAGTTCTCTACTACCTCTTCATACAACTTCCATTCTTTAATCATCATCAAATTCATATATGCCTTTCTGCTCAAGGCATCAGCTACAACATTGGCCTTACCCGGATGGTAAGCCAAACTGAAATCATAATCCTTTAAATATTCAATCCATCTACGCTGGCGAAGGTTCAAATCTTTCTGCGAGAAGATATACTTCAAGCTTTTATGATCTGTAAAGATCTCAAATCTCTTGCCATACAGATAATGCCTCCACATTTTCAAGGCAAACACCACAGCTGCCAATTCTAAATCATGAGTAGGGTAATTCTCCTCTGCTGGCTTTAATTGCCTGGACGCATAAGCTATCACTTTACCATGCTGCATAAGTACTGCGCCAAGTCCTCTCCTTGAAGCATCAGTATACAATACAAAACCACCACTCCCTGTCGGTAATGTCAATATAGGTGCTGATGTGAGTCTTTTCTTCAATTCCATAAAACTTTTCTGACATTCACCGGACCACACAAAAGGCACCCCTTTCCTGGTTAATTTAGTCATAGGTGCTGCAATCTTAGAAAAATCTTGAATAAAGCGCCTATAATAACCTGCTAATCCCAGAAAACTTCTAATCTCGATTATTGTCTTAGGCACTTCCCATCTCATCACTGCTTCCACTTTACTTGGGTCCACTGCTACTCCTTTAGCTGAGATGACATGACCCAAAAACTGAATTTCTTTCAACCAGAATTCACACTTACTGAATTTAGCAAACAACTGGTTATCCCTTAACAACTGCAAAGTAAACCTCAAATGAGCTGCATGCTCCTCTTCAGATGTTGAGTAAATTAAAATATCATCAATAAAGACCACAATAAATTGGTCTAAATATGGATGAAAGATTTTATTCATCACATCCATGAAACCTGCAGGAGCATTAGTCAACCCAAAAGGCATAACCACAAACTCATAGTGACCATATCTAGTTCTAAAAGCTGTCTTATCTATATCCTCTTCTTTAATTTTCAACTGATGGTATCCAGACCTCAAATCAATTTTAGAAAACACTTTTGTTGACTGCAACTGATCAAACAGATCATCTATCCTCGGCAACGGGTACTTATTCTTAATGGTCACATCATTTAACTTTCTATAATCAATACACATCCGAAAACTTCCATCTTTCTTTTTCACAAATAAAACTGGCGCTCTCCACAGGGAATGACTCGGTCTAATAAAACCTTTCTGCAATAACTCTTCTAACTGCTTTTTCAACTCTTTAAGTTCTGCTGGTGCCATCCGATATGGAGCTTTAGAAATCGGCATGGTACCTGGCAGCAACTCAATAGAAAAGTCCACCTCTCTATGTGGAGCTAAACCAGACAAATCTTCAGGAAAAACATCAGTAAATTCCCTAACCACAGGAACTGCTTCTACTGGCTGACTGGCTTCTACCAGACTTACCAAGTCTAAATAAGCCACACACCCATCATTTATCAACTTTTAGCTTTAATTACAGAAATTAGAAACTTGGAGGTATAAAAAGGCATACCTTGATATTCAAATACTGCACCATTAGGATGACAAAATCTGATCATTTTCTTTCTGCAATCTAACATTGCTCCATACATCTCAAGCCAATCCATACCCAAAATAATATCATAATCTGACAATTGCAAGGCATACAACCGACCCGACATCTAGTTCCCTTCAATCATAACAGGAGCTTCATCTATATAGCTCGAAGTGAGTAAGAACTCACCTGAAGGAACCTCCACTACTAACTCACAGGTCTTCTCCTCTAGAGGATGAGCTATACAATCCAGAAATTCTTCGGAAATAAAAGAATGAGAGGCACCCGAATCAAATAAAACTCTTGCTGAATATTCATAAAGAGGTAAAGTACCTTCTATCATATTCGATGCCTCCGCCTGGGCTCGGGTGATAGCCATAACCCGGCCTCTTCCTCGCTGCTGCGGTACTCCTCTGCCACGACCTGCCTGTGGCTGCTGAAACTGCTGAGGCTGCTGCTGCTACTGCACACCTCTTCCATACCCATATTCTCTCGAATAGGGACAATTGCGGATCAAATGTCTCGGCTGATTACAATTATAACATCTATACCCTGGTGGAGTGATGGGCTGCCTGGCAGTACTCTGCTGCGACTCCTCCACCTCAGGCCTACCTCGGCCCTGCTGAAACTGCTGACGACCTCCCCATCCTCTTCCTTTACCTTTAAATGCTTGCTTTAATTTCTGGCCCCATTTACCAAAGTCTGATGAAGAAGGTCCTGCTGGTGCTTTACCCTTACTCGCACCCACTGACTGCTGCGGTAGCCGGAAACTATCTGAACCTGACTCGCCCACCTGACGAGTCCGAATAGACCTCTCCAATGTAGCTGCTCTCTGAGCTGCCTCTTCCACTGTCTTGCACATGAGAGGTACTATCGCATCTTGCAATTCCACTCTCAAGCCTCTAATGAAATACTCAACCATCATATTATTATCTGAAACCACATATGGGGCATAACGGCTAAGTGCCATAAATCTCATCTGGTACTCTAAAACTGAAGAGTTACCTTGCTGGAGAGTCCGAAACTGCTCCCTTTTTACTTGCTGCACTTGGATCGGAAAGAATGTATCATTAAATACATCGAGAAATTCCGACCAAGTGATAGCCTCCTCTGTCCTGCCTGCAAAGGTGGTCTGCATCTTCAGTCGCCACCATTCCAAAGCAAAACCCCTCAACTGATAAGCAGCTAACACCACTCTATCTGCTGCCGGACACCTCATAGTCGCAAAAACTCTTTCAATCTCATGAACCCAGTGCTCTGCTGTATCTGGATTCGGCCCTCCTGAGTAAGTAGGCGGCTGTAATCTCAGAAACTTCTCCACCTGCATCACTGGTTCTTCTGCTATCAGCACTGGTGGTGGTGGTGGCACAGGTGCTGCAAAAGGTACCTCCACTCTCGGCGGAACTGGAGCAACAGGTATAGCCTCTCCATCCCCAGGTGGCACTGCAACTGGTGGTACCGGCGCCTGCTGATCCATCCTCGCCCGAATATCCGTGAGGCTTTCCCAGATTCTTTCAATCATACGCTGGGTACTTTCCTCCGGACCATCTCCTCCACCACCCCAATCTCTTCTATCAGCCATTCCAGAAATTTTTCTACATAAACAAAACACCAAACAAAAATCAAAACAACAAATTATCAAAAACCAGGGTCCCTACCAGCAGTGTATAAAGACCGAAATAAGGCTATGTATCTTTCTAGTTCCCTTATATTAACACGGACCTTGCTCTGATACCAACTATGACGGAACGCCTCGGCCAAGCCCGTTAACTGATAACGTACTTGATCCGAGTCCGCCTCCCGCGAACGGGCCGAAGCCTCGCAAGGGATACCAAACCACAGTTCGTGTAAACACAAAGAAACACACCACATTTTATACATATATCACAAGTTACATAGCCATATTTCCACAAAACTGAAAAGAAGTACAAGAGCCTGGGGCATACCCCGAGGTACAACTGAAGAAAGTAAACAACTAACTACACTACACTGCTGAAGCTGCCACTACACAGCTGGAGGTACCAACCCTGCACCGCTACGGCGCGGCCCTGAACTGGACGACGGTCGGGAAACGTCCTCCTCGCTCTCACCTGTGGGGGTAGGGGTGAGCCTCACTAGTCACTGGCTCAGTAGGGAACTCCCCCAAAACCGAGCAAACCAAAAACCACAGGTACAAAGTTATAAACAATACCAACAATTTATAGAACAGCTAAGTAGGATATTAAAGCTGTAAAAGTACTCACCGTCTGCCGACTACGAGAAACAACTGTAATAATTAAACGGCAAACCAGTACAGGTGTACAAGCTAAAGTAGAGACAGCCAAACACGAGCCACGTGAACTGGTTCGCGACACCAGAAACTGACTCGGACAAGCTAACACAGGTCTACCTCTCAGTCTCGCAGCCACGGACGAAAGGTCCAGCTGCCGCTCCACGTGAAAAGGTCAAGCAACTGTGGAGACCAACTAAACACCACCACCTGCGGACCACACGGTCACAGGCCCATGCCTGACACCTCAGGGACCCTGGCCCGGGCTCTCTAGAGTGAGGCACTGGAAAAGGACTAGCTGGGGACTAGTGTCGACTACTGGTGTCCGTACCCCCAACTACGAGCGCGCTACAAGTGACTAAAGACAAACACAAGTGTCACTGTCCCACTGTCGTCTTTCCCTCAGCCGGACGTGCAACTCAAACACAAGAGTGAGGGTGTCCAGGTCAGACGACACAGACCTCGACGGTACAACACAAGTACCGGGACAAAGCCCCGAGCTAACAGCCTGGCTCACAAAGAACCTGGGGCACCCAACTGGAGAGGTAACCACAGTAAGCGTCGTACTACTCGCCACGTACACAGAACCACGTGCACGTCACACACAAACCACGTGAAACCTCACATAAACCACAAATAACAACGGTCCACTACACGTGAACCCAACTGGACTCGCGTAAATAACGCGCAGCCACGAAAGTAGGTAACTAACTGCAAACCTTGTATGCTAAACACGAGAACTCTGTGCACTCAGTGCACCTCAGGTGCCAACGCACATGCATCATCGATAAATACCATAATTAGTCATTCTTGTTTATAACCAGTAGGCGGCAACATCGACTGCCGCTTACAGGAAATCGACGGCAAGGGATCTGGACGTCTTCATCCTGGCTGATGAGCTTGGCGACAAACGATGTTGACGCCAAGTTCTTCGGCCTCTAACCCTGCAGAAACCCTAATCCGAATCTATGGGTTTTCCAACCGTTAAAACAACGGAAAAACATACTGTAATGATCTCTCTAACATCCATGCACCATATTTAAACCAAAACAACATGTTTTACTGCCTAAATTCACCAAACCACCCATTAACCCCGCATGGTGCAACTTAACCAGAAATGCACTAAATCTTTTGTTTCAGGTGGTTAAGTCATATTTTAATGATCCTATGGAGCTAACAGGGTTCGTCCCCTACCTCAGAACGCGCGAGCTCCCACGGGAATTGCACCACGGTACGGCGTTTCCTCGCGCAATTCAGCGACGCCACGCGTTCTACGATCGTCCAACCACCCTTCGGTACCTGTTGGAATCTTTAGAAACATGGGGGCAACAAACTGGGGCAAGGGAGAATGAGAACCAGGTAAGAAACCTGCCCTCGGGTGACCCTATAACCTGCAGAATTCTCAGGTTGGCGTCAACCCCTCTGCCGCCAAGAACAACCGCCAGTCTAAACGTCCACATCCAATGCCGTTAAGATCATGCAGTCAACGGCCACTTACCTGGACGCCAATAGGTCAACGACCACCCCTGGCCGCCAACTCCAACTGAACTGCAGCAGGTCCTATTTCATTTCAGGACCAAACCTGCACTTTACCTGCTCAAGCCACACATTCACACCACACATTCCACACAACCAACTCACAATGGCCTCACAACGGCCACCACAACCAACACACTCATGATCCGCATGGATCCGAAAAGCACGCGACGTTACATCTTTTGTGTCTGTCGACAGGTGACCTTGTCTTTTGCTTTTTGTGATCTTTTTCACTTGCTTTGAGAGAGCTTGACTTTATGCATTTGTACCTATATGATGAAATATGTAAAGTTAAGTATTTTGAATACACAAACAATCAAGTATTGCATTGGGTTCTTTGTCATGTGTCAAGTGTATCAAACATCAATTGAAGTTATTCATCATCAGAAAACATGTTGTTATAAATGTTAGAATGAAAACCCAACATTCTCCCCCTTTTTGATGATGACAAAATTATTCAATTAATGTATTGAGGTTTCTCCCCCTTTTGACAACATCTAAAAGCATTCATCAGACAAACATATAGACAAACATAGAACATGGCACTGTGAATTCATTGATATGAAAGAGGCATACACAGTACAAAAAGTTATTTGACTGAGAGTAAACATGAAAGGGAAAGAAAATACATGACCACAAAGTGAAATAAAAAGACCAGAAGACTCAGACAAGACAAGACATAAACACTACGTGAAGACCCATTCCTAGACATAAAGCCTATCTAGGCAGCATCATCTGCAGGCGGAGCTGGAGCCTGACGAGTGTCATGCATCTCTGTCTGAAGCCTTGTAATACGAAGCTGGAGCTGGACTTGAGTGTCCGCAAGAGATTCCAGACTCGAATCCACTGTGTCCAATCTGGTATTCAGCTTCTCAAATCCATCGGTCATCTGGAGCTGTAACTGTGCAAGCAAGTCTCGAATGGACGGCACGGGTGGAGCATCACTACCAAGTGATCCAGACTGGGAGTCTTCAGCCTCGTCATCTTTAGCAAGATTCTCATCTTCTTCTTTAGCAATATCCTCTGCGGCAACAGCAGGTGCCTTACCCTTAAGCTCCCGGGTAACAACTCCATCAACAAGCTTGTATCCCATGCGATGTGCTGCAGTGAGATCAAAGTTGTTGCGAGAATTGAGCTCTATGCATTCGTTGTCCGGAATGACAATACCGATGAACCTTGTCAGGGAGGTAAGTGGACAGGCAAAGGGCATCGACCTCCAGGGTTGGTAAAAGCATTGTTTAATTAGGCCAACCATCAGAAGTGGTAGATTAATGGGTTCACATCGGCGGAAGAAAGTGAAGAGAGATTTGTGAACATCGGTGACCAATTCCCGACTGCCATGTTTTAGCGCAATCATGGTAGTGAATATGTGGTGGATCATCCGAATCAAGGGAGGAAATGAATTGGCATTGAGTTTAGAGATTTTCTGGGTGCCATCATAATCCTCAAGTGTGAGGAGAGGGTAGTAGACAGAGGCATTCGGAGTGTGGGTTAGGATATCAGCTCCGGAGTTGGGGATTTGAAGGGCTTTGCAAATAAGATTTTCAGTGAGTTGAAAAGTTGTGCCCTTCACTGTGGTAAAGAAACGATTATCTTGTGTGTAACCAAGGTGGTTGTAGAAATCACGAACGGCGGAAGGAGAATACCGCTGGTGATGGTAGAGAAACTGAGTCCACCCCTAATTGTCAAATAGGGGTTGGAGATTAGGAAACATATCGGCCAAGGACTCAAACTCTACATACCGTGGCTGGACAAACTTGGTATGCGTCCCCTTGGAGTGAGTGATGTGAAGACGGGGAGGTACCACAAGCTCGGGAAGACGATCGTCCCGATGCTTTGTCCGGCACTCAGCCTCAGCCTCGTCGTCACCGGCCCGAGAAGAGGAGGGACGGCGGCGAGACGTCAGTTTCTTCGATGTCCTAGAAGACATGAGGAAGGCTAGAACAAGAAGGATGAGCGTGAGAGAGAGACGTGGGTGAGGGCTCGGGTGAGAGGAAGGAAGACCGGAGGGAAGGTAGGGTTTTCCTGTCCAGACAGGGTATGGAGATTTAGAGGGGAGGTGGAGAGGGGTTTTGGTGGTAGGAGGGGAAGGAAACCCGTGGATGCCTTTTTATAGAAAGAGGAGGGAAGTTTAAAAGGCAAGCCCCACCAAAAAAGCCCCAAACGGCGTGCCCGTTGGACTTCCCAAACCGGGTCTGCCGCCGGCTGTCGACAGATGCCAGGGGATCTGTCGACAGATCCTTTAGAATTTCTGCCAGTGATTTTCTGATGTGGATTTTTAAGAAAGGAAAGGGAGCAATGGTTACATGATGTATATATGTAAGGTGTAAGATGGGTAAACACATGTTGTAACCTATCATTGTCATAGACATTAAGACTCTCCCACTTACCTAAATGGTTCAAACATAATACCCAAGGGATTTAAAGTTAAATCATTAAGGGAACATTTTCCATTCTTTGAGAAAAGACACTGTTACCCTTGGTTGATTAAGGACATTGTAGACCAACACTATCCCAAGTTTATGAGGATCAAATGATGATTGAAATAAATGCCTAAACTTCTGGATAGCCATAGGCACTACATGACCTTTAGATTTGAGACACTTTGGAGGCTTCACACTATTTCGTTTTTTTTTTTTTTTTTTTTTTGCTTTCAAGAAAAGAATGCAATGGGAAAAGTGATATTCAAGATAACTTCACACCTTTTGACATGAGGATAGACATGACAAGTGCACGTACCCCCAGTTACTCAGTCGAAGTTTCCATTATACCGTTGTATAGAGATAATGAGTTGGCTTTTTGACGCGAGGGCAGACATTTGTGATGCTCGTCTCCCCGGTTACTCAGCAAGACACATCATAGCTCTACCTTTATCCCAATTTTTTAATATTTTTCTGAAATAGGTAGTTTTTCTCCATTTTAGCTTAAACTTAAGATCAAGGAAATGTATATGATTATCCTTCAGTTCAAAGCATGAAGTTCAATGACCATAAGATTTTTCAATTGTCTTGAGAATGGTGTGTGCCTACAAGGAAATTATTCAATGGAGTTTAGGTGTTAATCCTCTAAGATAGTTCAATGTTTTCAGAATGATGTAACATAAACCCAAACATGAGTAGTATGTCCAAATCATGGTGGTTTAGGGGATAGCATCAATATCATGTGTATATGATGAAGTTAAACATGTATATCCACCCAATAAACACCTTAGTGAAAGTACATGAACCTGCTCAATAAGTAGGATGTGAAATAGGCATGAATTGCTTGAAGAGTTGGTGGCTGTCGACAGCTAGAGAAGTGCCTGTCGACAGATCACACAGACAGAAGATAGGCCAGTTCGGGCAGAGCAGAACCTGTGAGATCTATCGACAGATGAGGTGTCGTCTGTCGACAGATTGCACAGACAGAAGAATTAGAGTTCTGTGAGGCCTGATCTGTCGACAGATGGAGTGGGAGCTGTCGACAGATGCCTGTGCAAAACTGGTTTAAGGTTAGAATGAAGAGTGAGATTATCATGACAAGTGAGGGAATTGAAGATACACATGGAATGAGTGATTCTCCTCTCATGAAGGACATCTAACCTAAACTAGCTCCCCCATAGTGTGTGCACACTATTATAACTATTACAACTAGACCAACCATGTGAGCACACCAAGCTTTCAGGAAGACAGATTGTTAAGATTTTCAATGTTTCACTGAAGTAGAGAACGGACAAATTGTAAAGAAACTCATCCCTATATAAAGTACATACCCCTTACATGCATGTCAACTATGGATACGTGGCGGAGGATCTTTCCTCTACGCATAATGAGAGTTTCCAAACAAACTTTACTTGTTCTTCCACAAACACTATTTAATATACCTCATAGTTGGTGCACACAAGAGACATATGCTCAGTATATGGATAAGTTTCACTGCAATTTACACAAGCCCAATTCTCTTCTCAAAGTGGTGAATCTATCTTCAGCTAGAGGTTTGGTAAAGATGTCAGCCAATTGTTTTTCTGTGGGTATGAAACTAATTTCTAAGGTTTTGTTGGCTACCTCATCTCTCAAGAAATGGTGACGGATTTCTATGTGTTTTGTCCTAGAGTGTTGAATGGGATTCTTTGATAAGTTGATTGCACTGGTGTTGTCACATAGGATAGGTGTGCATCCAATATCAATGTTATAGTCACACAATTGACTTTTTATCCACAACACTTGTGCCACACAACTCCCTGCAGCAACATATTCTGCCTCTGTAGTGGAGAGTGCAACCGAGTGTTGCTTCTTGGATGCCCACGAAACCATGCAGCTTCCAAGGATTTGGCAATAACCACTAGTGCTTTTCCTGTCAATTTTACATCCAGCATAATCAGCATCAGAATATGAAATAAAGTCAAAGCTACTACCTGCTGGATACCAAAGACCCAAATCAAACGTCCCTGAGAGATATCTGAAAATTCTCTTAACTGCAATTAAGTGGCTTTCCTTTGGACTAGATTGGTATCTAGCACAGAGGCAAACACTGAACTGAATATCTGGTCTACTTGCAGTAAGATAGAGGAGAGAGCCAATCATACCTCGGAATTGTTTGGCATCTACCGGTTTACCTTTCTCATCTTTTTCAAGTTTTATACTTGTGCTCATGGGTGTTGAGGAAGGCTTTGATTGTTCAAATTGAAACCTTTTTAGTAGCTCTTTGACATACTTTTCTTGGTTTATGAAGAAGCCATCCTCCATTTGCTTGACCTGCAAACCAAGAAAGAATTGAAGCTCCCCCATTAGACTCATCTCAAATTCACTGTGCATGTGTTTGGAAAATTCCTCACACATTGAAGGGTTAGTAGATCCAAAAATAATGTCGTCCACATAAACTTGAACAATAATGATGTGTGTGCGAACTTTCTTTGTAAAGAGAGTTTGGTCTACTTTACCTCTTGAGTAGTTTTTGCTTACCAGAAATGTACTTAATCTGCCGTACCAAGCTCGGGGTGCCTGTTTCAAACCATAAAGAACCTTGTGCAATTTATAGACATGGTTAGGTTTCTCATGATCTTCAAAGCCCGGTGGTTGAGAGACATAGACTTCCTCTTTTATGTAGCCATTCAAGAAAGCAGTTTTGACATCCATTTGATACAATTTAAATTTGTTTGAGCATGCATATGCTAACAAAATTCTAACTGCTTCTAGCCTAGCTACAGGTGCAAAAGATTCTTCAAAGTCTACACCAAATTCTTGATTATATCCTTTTGCAACCAGTCTAGCCTTGTTTCTCAACACTTTACCCTCTTCATTGAGTTTGTTTCTAAAGACCCACCTTATACCTATGACAGACATTTCAGGGGTTTTAGGAACTAAACTCCATACATTATTTATTTGGAATTGCCCAAGCTCCTCATGCATAACATCAATCCATGAATCTTCTTTTAAGGCTTCTTCAACATTCTTGGGTTCCACTTGAGAGACAAAAGCTAAATGGTCCTGTTCAACTATTTGATTAACCTTCGATCTAGTTTGAACTGACTCATTTAACTCTCTTATTACATTCTCAAGAGGATGATCTTTTGAATACCTCACATTCATGATTGTTGAAGGCCCCGGAAGATCTTGCATTTGAGGAGGTTGTTCTGGAGGAGGAAGTGCTTGATGTGGTTCAAGTTGTTGTTCTTCCTCTTGTGGATCTTTGTCAGGTACATCTTCTGAATTGTTGAACGGAAGAATATCTTCTTCATCACCATACCTGCGAAGAAATCCACTCTTAGTTTTTGAACCAGCTTGAGACTTTTCTTTTCCTTTACTTTGAAGTTCCCCAAACGTCGTTCCTTCTGATTCATCAAACCTGCAAGCATTTGAAATGTTAGGCTTGAGTTGGGTTTCATCAAAAACAACATGTGGAGTTTCTTCCACTGTTCTAGATTTCAGATTGAACATCCTATAGGCTCTAGAGTGTTCTGAGTATCCAAGAAAAATACCTTGATCGCTTTTGGCTTCAAACTTGTCCAAATCATTTTTATCATTGTTATGTATGAACACCTTTGAACCAAAAACTTTAAAGTACCCAATAGTGGGTTTCTTACCTTTTAGAAGTTCATAAGGAGTTTTCTTGAATACAGGTCTTACCATGGCTCGGTTAAGGATATAGCAGGACGTGTTTACCGCTTCTGCCCAAAAGGTTCTCGCAAGTTGATTCTCGACCAGAAGCGTACGAGCCATCTCCACCAAGGTTCTATTCTTCCTCTCCACGACCCCAATTTGCTATGGAGTTCTTGGGGAGGAAAACATGTGTTCTATGCCTTGGTTCCTACAAAATTCGGAGAAGGAATTATTGTCAAATTCTCCCCCGTGATCAGTGTGGATAGAGCAAATTTTATTGACATTTCCATGCTCAATTTTGTTGAAGAATTCTTCAAAAACACTTAGAGCTTCATTCTTGTGAGCCAGGAATTTTACCCAGGTGAACCTAGAGAAGTCATCTACAATGACAAAGCCATAATGCTTGCCATTGAGACTAAGTGTTCTCGTAGGTCCAAATAGGTCCATGTGCAACAGTTCATAAGCTTTAGAAGTACTTACCGGTGCCTTTGATTTGAAGGATTTCCGGGTTTGTTTTCCCTGTGCACATGCATCACAGAAATTCTCATTCTTGTTAAAGGAAATTTCAGGAAGACCACTCACCAAATTAAGCCTCATGATCTTGTGCAATACATTATAGCTAGCATGACCGAGCCTACGATGCCACAATGTAAGCTCGTCCTATTTGTTTGTTATAAGACACAAATCATTATTTTCTGGATCATCTAAGTCAACCATGTAGATGTTATTTATCCTTTTTTCAGAAAACTTCAGACTTCCTGTTTCCTTATCAAGTATTTGACATGAATCTGATTCAAAGATAATTTTGTGACCCTTATCACACAATTGACTTATGCTGAGCAAATTGTGATGAAGGCCATCAACAAGTAGCACATTATTTATTGAGTTGGAGGTAAACTTATCGACCTTACCTGAGCCGATGATCTGGCCTTTGTTATTACCTCCGAATATAACCTGACCTCCGTCCTTTTCTACGAGCATACAGAATTTTCCTTTGTCCCCCGTCATGTGCCTCGAGCAGCCGCTATCCAAGTACCATTTGTTTTGATTGTGGGCTGCTAGGCATTCCTGCACATGTGGATTAGACAAGAGGTTTTGGTACCCAAATCACTTTGGGTGCCAAGGTATCATTCATGCCAAACAGTAAATGCTTTGGAATCCAAACTTGTTTGAATTTTTGTTTATTTGGGTTATTCCAGCATTGTTTTTCAATGTGCCCAATCTTTTTACAGATTTTGCATGAAGATGGTTTGTTTACAACAGTGGGCTTGATGTTCTTTGGAGCATGCATGGGCATCTTACCTTTCTGTTGCCTTGTCAATTTTTCTTTTGGGCTGGTTTTCCTGACCTGTCGACAGCTCTCGTTGGGGCTGTCAACAAATCTTGAACCTGTACCCGCATTAGACTTCTTTGCCTTGGTTTGGGGTTGCATTCCCTTAGTCTTGTTTTTGCTGTTCTTTGAGGGGGTACTCTTACTTGTACTTGGGCTTGTTTCAACAAAGGATGTTATCAAATTCTGACCAATTTTCTTTTGTTTAACTGGTTGAAACCCAAGCCCATGTTTTGGAACAAAGACATTTGACCCCAAGATTGCATCAAGGTTTTGTTTTCCTTTAACAAACCTTGACAAATATTCAGATTTCCCTTTTAGATTTTCTTCAGTCTTTTCCAATCTTTCTTTCAGTTTCTCATGCTCACCTTGAAGAGTTTCAAAGGATTTCATTAAATCAACTTTTTCTTTTTGAACTGAAGAGATGTGGAATTCCCTAAATGGTAATCTAGAAGGGGGGTTGAATAGATTACGGACAATTTAAAAGCTTGACGCCCTCTTTTTGCAATAGCACAGACAATTAAAGTGTTAGCAAAGATCAGACTATGTGTGGATGTGTGTGAGTGATTGATAGATGAATAAGCAAGTACTCAAACGTGTATAAAAGTGTCGTGCCTACCAAACATCTAACGCAAATTCGTGCAAACCACGAGACACATAGATTTTACGTGGTTCGGAGTACACAACTCGTGTATCCTACATCCACGGGCCACACACACACGCAAAATCACCTGCTTATGAGCTAGTTCACGAACTACAACTCACACACGTGTTTATCTGATGTGAACCAACGATCAGATTAACACACACACACACGTGTATCAAGCACAACAACCGCTTGAAACACCACACACACACACAAGTATGGAATAGAAAGAACAGGGAAGGGTTTGAGAGTTGAAGAACAAATCCAATAAGCAAACTCTTCCTCTGAACGTCCTCCTAGAGTCCAAGCTTCGACTTTGAGATCAGATATTGATGTAGATGCTTGAATCCAAGACGTTCGGACTTCACCTTCCGCTGCAAAAGACTTTCCTTCTTGGTTCTGGGCGGTAGGTTGAAGCAGAGCAGCAGAACAAGGCTTCTTGTAAGAACTCTTTAGGGTTTTTGCTTGGAGGCTGCTTGTGTACGAGATTTGTTGCAAAAGGTTGATTATATATGAGTGTTAACATATGGAGAGTCGTACTCCATAGAACCACTAAGTTTGGCAACTTGCAAAACTTCCCGTAATATGATTTCAGTCCGTCTGTCGACAGGTATTGCATCTGCTGTCCACAGGCGAAGACAGCTTGTGAAGAACCAGAAGGCTGAAGGCTCTGACTGTGTGCATCTGTCGACAGGTGCTCTGTTGCTGTCGACAGGCGCAGGCCTTCATGAGCTTTTGATCTTCGGACTGGTTGCATCTGTCGACAGGGTCACTCCTGCTGTCGACAGGCAATGCCTTGGCAGAACTGGCTGCTTTCTGACTGTTTGTATCTGTCAACAGGTCCTTGCTTGCTGTCGACAGGTACCTTGTCTTTTGACTTTTTCTTGAACTTTCAAGCTTATTTTTGGCACATGTCTTGCATGGTATATCTCCTACAAAAGTAAACATGATTAGTGAGATATTATGAACATAAAATCAAGCATTGTACCAAGTTGTTATGACAAGTTATTGTTTGAAGATCTCATGCATTTAAAACTCAATTCACATTGTTTATCACTTGTTTGCATTGTACATCATTGCACATCAATGTTCATCATCAAAAACATGTTGTATTGATTAATTAGAATGTGAGAACCCAACATTCTCCCCCTTTTTGATGATGACAAAATTAATCAATTAATGCATAATTGAGTTTTTCTTCTCCCCCTTTTGACAACATCCAAAAGCACACCATAGACACAAGTAGAATGCACAAAGCAAAGATTTCCATTGAATTTCATGAGTGCATACACATGACATTGGTTGCTAATGAAAGGAAATTAGAAGTAAAGGGAAAGTCATGGCATGATGACCATAGAAAAAGCAAAAGTACATGAAACATGACATGAATAAAATGAAACTTAGACTACAGGACTTGACCCAATCCTAGACAACTAAGCTATCTAAGCATCTTCATCAGCAGGCTGTGAAGGAGCCGGTTGATCAGCATGACTCTCAGGAGCAATGTGGTCCAGACGTGAATCGAGAACTGCAATGATAGATTCCATAGTATCCAATCTTGCATTGAGGCTTGCAAAACCATTAGTCATCTGAAGTTGCAACTGAGCTAGCAGTTGGCAGATGGACGGCTCAGTAGCACCAACAGTGACATCTCCCGGAGCATCAAAGGACTCAGTGTTGGAGTCATCTTCAGCGTCTTCCTCAGCTTCATCTTGATCTTCATTGACCTCTTCAACACCAACACCAATCTCTTCAGCTATAGCTGCTCCCTTGCCCTTGAGATCTCTTGAAACTATCCCATCAACTAGCTTGTAGCCCATCCTCTGAGCTGCGATGAGGTCATAGGAGCTACGGGAAGAAAGATCCGTCATCTCCTCCTGTGGGATGTGGATGCCAATAAAGAGGAATAGAGAGGTGAGTTGGCATGCATAGGGCATTGATCTCTTTGAACTTCGAACACACTGGCGAAAGATAGAGATCATGAGGAGTGGAAGGTTGATGAGATCAGTGTGGATGAATTGGTGAAGCAGAGACTTGTGAAGGGAGGTCACAAGTTCACGGCTTCCATCCTTTGGAACAATTAGTGTGGTGAAGATGTGGTGGATTAGGCGATGAAGTGGAGGGAAAGAGTTGGCATTCAAATGCATACGACTGGTGGGGTCGTAGGGCTGTCGAACGACGAGAGTGTGGAACTCCTCGGGAGTTGGATGAAAGGTTTTGATGTCAACTCCTGTATTGGGAATTTGAAGGGCAGTGGATAAAAGGTTTGGAGTTACAAAGAAGGGAGTGTCTTTGACTTTGGTGATGAGCTTGTCATCTTTGGACAAGCGAAGATTGGTATAGAAGTCCGTCACAGCGGTAGGAGAAGTCCGCTTGTGATCGTAACAAAAGGGTGCCCAACCCTGGACATCAAAAAGAGGCAGAAGGCCTGGAAACATGTCCTGCAAAGAGATGAAGTCGATGTAGCGGGGCTGCGCGACTTTAGTGAAGATGCCATGGACGTTGAGGAGTTGGAGATTTGGCAGGATCACGAGCTCCGGCAAGCGATCCTCCCGGTGCTTCATGCGACGCTCAGTGTGCGCTCTGGAACCCTGGCCTGGTTCGGGAGATCTTGCACGGCGACGAGATGCCAGCTTCTTAGCCTTGGGAGCCATGAAATGATGATCCTCGAGTAGGAGGGAGAGGGTGGATGAAGAGGAGACACGGGACAAAGAGAATCCGCAAAGGAGACGGGATCTCTTCCTGCGCCCTGAAGAGGGAGGGTTTTGGGTGGAAGGAGGAAGGGGAAGGGTTTTTGGAAGGAGGTAGAAGGGGGAAAGGGGTGTGGGATCCTTTTTAAAGAGTTTGGAAAGGATTTGAAAGGTTGGTCCCACAAGAACCCGGTTTAAACCCTTGCCTTTTGGGCTTCCCGTTGGATTCTGGCCGCTTGCTGTCGACAGGGCCTTTGGTGCCTGTCGACAGGTACATTCAAAAAAAGGCCAGTTTTATGTTTTTTGATGATTTTGTGAACAGAATCTCTGAGCAATGTCTTCCAGGTGTTAGGTGAAGGTGTATAAGAGGTGAATCATGTATGTTAACCTACCATATACAAGGATATAATAAACCATATCAATTTCCTCAATGGTTTTAACATAATACCCAAGGAATTTAAGGTTAGAGCATTAAGAAAACACTCACGTAAATAAAGAACAATGCACACTCACCCTTCGTTGTAAAAATACAATGTAAGACAACACAATCCCCATTTTGTGGATAGGCAAATGATGCATGAAATGATATCTATATGTCAAGACAATCACAAGACCAATGACTTAGGAAATTATGACTCAGTGGAGGCTACACACTATTTCCCTTTTTGTTTGAAATTTAGAAAAACAATGGGAGGAAATGGTACTTAAGAAGACGTCACACCTTTTGACGTGAGGATAGACATTACACGTGCCCATATCCCCAGTTAATTAGTGGAAGTTTCTATCATACCGTTGTACAGAGATGATGAGTTGGCCTTTTGACGCGAGGGCAGACATTTGTGATGCCCATCACCCCGGTTACTCAGCATAACGCAACATTGCTCTATATTCCCAATGTAAAGTTGATTTTCATTAACTAGATTTTTTTTTTTTTTTGGTTTCCTTGTGAAAGATTTTTCAGAAATAGGTAGCTTTTCTCCAAGTATTGTTGTAAAAGCCAATATCAAGTAGGTGATATGATTACCTATCAATATTAGACATGCACTTTCATGACCAAAAGGCTTATCAAGTAAATTGAGACTATGTGTGCCCACAAAGAATCAATGTAAAGGATGAGGTGGATATCCTTTAGAGTTATGAAATGTTTCCTAAATGATAGAACCTAAATCCAAACATGAATAGTATGTAAAATCATAGTGGGATAAAGAATAGCCTAAATATCATGTGTATATAGTGTGGTCAAACATGCATTAACACCTTATAGACACCTTATATGTTAATCATGAAGTTGCTCACTGAATGGGTGAAGAAATAAGCATGAAGTTCCAAAATTCAGGTATCTGTCGACAGGGAGAAGGGGCCTGTCGACAGGAGCATACAGACAGAAGTTGCAGATTTCGGGGAGGCAAAAACTGTGTGCATTGTCGACAGCAGGTAGAGGGCCTGTCGACAGATGACACAGACAGAAGAATGAGAGTTTGTCTGGGCTGAGCTGTCGACAGGGCCCTTGTAGCCTGTCGACAGGGACATGTTCAAAGCAGTTTTAAGGGTAGAATGAAGGTCTAAATGACTAATGGTTGTGAGGGAGTTGAGATGGACAAAGGTTGAACAATTTCCTTCACATTTGCATTCATCTAACCCTAACTTGCTCCCCCATAATGTGTGCCATTTGATACAAAAGGACTCAAGTTCATGAAGACATATATGCACACAAAGACCAAGCAATTAAGAACACCAAGCATGTAGAAAAAAACCAACAAGTGTTTTCAAAATTTTAAAGAGAGTTTTGAATAGGCAAAATTATAAAGAAACTAATTCCAAATGTAGAGTACATGTCCCTTTTTTTGTCACATGACTATGGATACTTGGCGGAGAATATTTCTCACGCATAATGAGAGTTTCCAAACAAGCATGACTTGTTCTTCCACACATCACCATTTGATATACCTCACAGTTAGTGCACACAAGGGACATATGCTTAACATTTGAGTTAAGTTTCATTGCAATTTGCACAACCCCAACTCTCTTCGCAATGTGGTGAATCTATCTTCAGCTAGAGGTTTGGTAAAGATATCAGCCAATTGTTTCTCTGTGGGTATGAAACTGATTTCCAATGATCTATTGGCTACCTCATCTCTCAAGAAATGATGACGAATTTCAATGTGTTTCGTCCTGGAATGTTGAATGGGATTCTTTGATAGATTGATTGCACTAGTGTTGTCACATAGGATAGGTGTGCATCCAATATCGATGTTATAGTCACACAACTGACTTTTTATCCACAACACTTGTGTTGCACAACTCCCTGCAGCAACATATTCTGCCTCTGCAGTAGAGAGTGCAACCGAGTGTTGCTTCTTGGATGCCCACGAAACCATGCAACCACCAAGCATTTGGCAATAGCCACTAGTGCTTTTCCTGTCAATTTTACAACCAGCGTAGTCTGCATCAGAATAAGAAATCAATTCAAAACTACTACCAGCTGGATACCAAAGACCCAAGTCATGCGTACCTGAGAGATATCTGAAGATTCTCTTGACTGCAATTAAATGGCTTTCCTTTGGACTAGATTGGTATCTAGCACAAAGGCAAACACTGAATTGTATGTCCGGTCTACTTGCAGTAAGATAAAGAAGTGAGCCAATCATACCTCGAAATTGTTTGGCATCTACCGGTTTACCTTTCTCATCACTTTCTAGCTTAATGCTTGTGCTCATAGGTGTTGAAGCGGGCTTGGCTTGTTCGAACTGAAACCTTTTAAGTAGTTCTTTTACATATTTCTCTTGGTTTATAAAGAATCCTTCTTCAAGCTGCTTGACCTGCAAACCAAGAAAAATTTGAAGCTCCCCCATTAAGCTCATCTCAAATTCACTGTGCATGTGTTGTGAAAATTCTTCACACAGTGTGGGATTAGTGGAACCAAAGATAATATCGTCCACATAAACTTGAACAACAATTATGTGATTGCGAACTTTCTTTGTAAAGAGAGTTTGGTCCACCTTACCTCTTGAGTAGTTTTTGCTTACCAGATAGGTACTCAGCCTGTCGTACCAAGCTCGGGTGCCTGTTTCAAACCATAGAGAGCTTTGTGCAATTTAAATACATGGTTTGGTTTATCATGGTCCTCAAAGCCAGGTGGTTGAGAGACATAGACTTCCTCTTTTATGTAGCCATTCAAGAAAGCAGTTTTGACATCCATTTGAAATAATTTGAACTTGTTTGAACATGCATATGCTAACAAGATCCTAACTGCTTCTAGTCTAGCTACAGGTGCAAAGGATTCTTCAAAGTCTATACCAAATTCCTGATTGTATCCTTTTGCAACTAGTCTAGCCTTGTTTCTCACCACCTTACCCTCTTCATTTAGTTTATTCCTAAAGACCCATCTCGTCCCTATGACAGAAATTTCAGGGGTTCTAGGAACTAAACTCCAGACATTATTTCTTTGAAACTGCCCAAGCTCCTCATGCATGGCATCAATCCAAGAGTTTTCTTTTAGTGCTTCTTCAACAGTTTTGGGTTCCACTTGAGATACAAAGGCTAAATGATCCTGTTCAACTATTTGATTTACCTGAGACCTAGTTTGAACTGAATCATTTATGTTACCTATGACATTCTCAAGTGGATGAGCTTTAGAGTACCTCACATTAGTGATTGTTGAAGGCCCGGGTTGATCTTGCAATTGAGGAGGATGTTCTGGAGGAGGGGTGGCTGGAGGACTTTCATCTTGAGGTTGTTCTTCTTGTTGTGGATCTTCAGCAGGGACTTCATCATGATTTCTGATCAAACAACCGTCATCTTCATCATCGTACCTGCGAAGAAATCCACTCTTTCCTTTTGAAACTTCTTGAGTTTTTTCCTTTTCTTTTCTTTGAAGTTCCTCAAGTGTTGTTCCTTCCATGTCATCAAACCTGTAGGAATTTACAATGTTAGGCTTGAGTTGAGATTCATCAAAAATGACATGTGGAGTTTCTTCCACAGTTCTAGTTTTCAGATTGAACACCCTATATGCTCTAGAATGTTCAGAGTATCCAAGAAAAATACCTTGATCGCTTTTGGCTTCAAACTTGTCCAAGTCATTTTTATCATTGTTATGTATAAACACCTTTGAACCAAAAACTTTAAAGTACCCAATGGTGGGTTTCTTACCTTTCAGAAGTTCGTAAGGAGTTTTCTTGAATACGGGTCTTACCATGGCTCGGTTAAGGATGTAGCAAGATGTGTTTACCGCTTCTGCCCAAAAGGTTCGTGCTAATTGATTCTCGACCAGAAGCGTACGAGCCATCTCCACCAAGGTTCTATTCTTCCTCTCCACAACTCCATTTTGCTCGGGAGTTCTCGGGGAGGAAACAGGTGGTCTATACCTTGGTTCCTGCAAAATTCGGAGAAGGAATGATTGTCAAATTCTCCCCCGTGATCAGTGCGGATGGAGCAGATTTTATTGACATTCCCATGCTCAATTTTGTTGAAGAATTCTTCAAAAACACTTAATGCTTCATTCTTGTGAGCCAGGAATTTTACCCAAGTGAACCTAGAGAAGTCATCCACAATGACAAAACCATAACGCTTGCCATTGAGACTGAGTGTTCTCGTAGGTCCAAATAGGTCCATGTGCAAGAGTTCATAAGCTTTGGAAGTACTTACCGGTGCCTTTGATTTGAAGGATTTTCGGGTTTGTTTTCCCTGTGCACATGCATCACAAAAATTTTCATTCTTGTTAAAGGGATTTCAGGAAGACCACTTACCAACTTAAGCCTCATGATCTTGTGCAATACATTGTAACTAGCATGACCGAGCCTACGATGCCACAATGTAAGCTCGTCCTGTTTGTTTGCTACAAGACACAAATTGTTATTTTCTGGATCATCTAAGTCAACCATGTAGATGTTATTCATTCTTTTTCCAGAAAATTTTAGGCTTCCTGTTTCCTTATCAAGAATTTGACATGAATTGGATTCAAAGACAATTTTATGACCTTTATCACACAATTGACTTATGCTAAGCAAATTGTGATGAAGGCCATCAACTAGTAGCACATTGTCTATAGAGTTAGAGGCAAACTTACCAACTTTACCTGAGCCGATGATCTGGCCTTTGTTGTTACCTCCAAAGATCACTTGACCTCCGTCTTTTTCCACGAGCAAACTGAATTTAGCTTTGTCGCCCGTCATATGCCTCGAGCAGCCACTGTCCAGGTACCATTTGTTTTGATTGTGGGCTGCTAGGCATTCCTGCACATGTGGATCAGACGAGAGGTTTTGGTACCCAAATTACTTTGGGTCCCATTGTATCATTCATGCCAAATAACAATGCTTAGGAATCCAAACTTGTTTGATTTTCATTTGATTTGGGTTATTCCAGCATTGTTTTTCAGTGTGCCCAACCTTTTTACATATGTTGCATGATGGTGGTTTTTGAACAACATTGTGCTTTACCTTTGTGGGAGCATGCATTGGCATTTTTCCTTTTTGTTGCCTTGTAAATTTAGCTTTAGGAGTTTGTTGTTTGTCCTGTTTTGAGCTTGTTGCAAATTCCTTAGATTGGCCAGGAGCAAACTTGACCATTTTAGATTCTTGTTTCTTTCCCTTGGAAGGATTTTTCCTATTCTTTGAAGGGGTTCGTTTGCTTGAACTTGGGCTGGTATCAATGAAGTTTGTTAACAGATTTTTGCCAATTTCCTTTGGCTTTACTTTTTGAAACCCAATCCCATGTCTAGCAACATAAACATTTGAACCTAAAATAGCATCCAGATTTTGCTTACTTTTGACAAAACTAGATAAATCTTTTGACTTACCTTTTAAGTCATTTTCAGCTTTTTCCAATTTCTCCTTTAGCTTTTCATGCTCACTATTAAGGCTTTCAAGAGAGTTCATTAAATCATCTCTTTCCTTTTGAACTTCTTGAAATTTAAGTTTCATGCTGTCCAATTCATCACTGTGTGTTTGTTCATCAAGTTTCATCATTTCAATTACCTTATTCAAGGATTCAATTTCATCATGGTTGTTTGACTCATGAACAAGGGAATTGAATTTTTTCTTGAGTGCTTTATTTTCAGACTTGAATTCACAGTATTTTTCAAATAGAACAGTGTAAGCTTCTTCCCATTGAATAATAGAGTATGTTTCAAAGGAGAATTTACCTCATTCGAGTCATCACTTCTCGCCATGAGACAGTGGACTTCATCATCTCCGGAGGTAGCTTGGCTGTTCTGGTCGTCATCCTCATCACTCCAAGTGGCCACCATTGCCTTGGCCTTCTTGAAGGTGAATTTGTCCTTCTTAAGCTTCTTTTTGAGCTCGGGGCATTCTCCTCTCATATGCCCTTGCTTCTTGCACTCATAGCAAACAACTTCAGACTTTTTGTTAGAATCAAACTTGTTAGAAAAGTCTTTCTTTTGGAAAGGTTTAGAGTTACCTGTACCTCTCCTCTTGAACTTCAGAAATTTCTTGAATTGTCTAGTGAGCATAGCCATTTCATCATTGTCACTCTCACTAGACGATTCACTGACTTCACTTTCCTGAATCAATTCCTTTTTGGAAACTGAAGAAGTCCTCCTGGAAGCCTTCAAGGCAAGTGGCTTCCTAGGATTTTCTTCAGTTTCTTTTCTTTTAACATTCAACTCATAAGTCATCAAGGAGCCAATTAATTCATCCACTTTCATTTTTGAGAGGTCTTTGGAATCTTCAATGACAGTGGCTTTGGTGTTCCAAGAGGATGGAAGAGACCGAAGTATCTTCCTCACCAAGTCACTCTCCGAGTATTCCTTTTTGAGACCTTTCAATCCATTTATGATTATCATGAATCTAGCAAACATGTCTGAAATGGTTTCATCATGATTCATTTTGAACATTTCATATTCTGAAACCAGCATGCTTACCTTTGATTCTCTTACCTCGGACGTACCTTCATAGATGAGCTCAAGCTTGTCCCACATCTCCTTAGCTGAGGTGCATGTGGAGACTCTTGAGTACTCCTTCGGATGGACCGCACACTGCATCATATTGAGGGCGCTCCAGTTGAGTGTCCCCTTGGCGATCTGGTCCTTGGTCCAGGTGTCCTCGTCCTGAGGCAGTTCGTATGCTCCCTTTTTGACTATTTTCCATAGTTCGAAATTTTGTGCGCGGAGAAAAACCTGCATCCGATTTTTCCAATATGGATAGTCAGTGCCATCAAAGAAGGGTGGCCTGGTCACTGAGTGTCCCTCGGCCATATACCCCTTGTTAGATTCCATTTGACCGTGAATCTCCTGATCGTAGGATCAACCAGATAAAGCAGTAAATCGGAGAAACTCGCTCTGATACCAATTGAAGAGATGCGGAATTCCCTAAATGGTAATCTAGAAGGGGGTTGAATAGATTACGGACAATTTAAAAGCTTAACGCCCTCTTTTTGCAATAGCACAGACAATTAAAGTGTTAGCAAAGATCAGACTATGTGTGGATGTGTGTGAGTGATTGATAGATGAATAAGCAAGTACTCAAACGTGTATAAAAGTGTCGTGCCTACCAAACATCTAACGCAAATTCGTGCAAACCACGAGACACGTAGATTTTACGTGGTTCGGAGTACACAACTCGTGTATCCTACATCCACGGGCCACACACACACACGCAGAATCACCTGCTTATAAGCTAGTTCATGAACTACAACTCACACACGTGTTTATCTGATGTGAACCCATGATCAGATTAACACACACACACGTGTATCAAGCACAACAACCGCTTGAAACACCACACACACACACAAGTATGGAATAGAAAGAACAGGGAAGGGTTTGAGAGTTGAAGAACAAATCCAATAAGCAAACTCTTCCTCTGAACGTCCTCCTGGAGTCCAAGCTTCGACTTTGAGATCAGATGTTGATGTAGATGCTTGAATCCAAGACGTTCGGACTTCACCTTCCGCTGCAAAGTCTTCCGTTCTTGGTTCTGGGCGGTAGGTTGAAGCAGAGCAGCAGAACAAGGCTTCTTGTAAGAACTCTTTAGGGTTTTTGCTTGGAGGCTGCTTGTGTACGAGATTTGTTGCAAAAGGTTGCTTATATATGAGTGTTAACATATGGAGAGTCGTACTCCATAGAACACTAAGTTTGGCAACTTGCAAAACTTCCCGTAATATGTTTCAGTCCGTCTGTCGACAGGTCTTGCATCTGCTGTCGACAGGCGAAGACACTTGTGAAGAACCAGAAGGCTGAAGGCTCTGACTGTGTGCATCTGTCGACAGGTGCTCTGTTGCTGTCGACAGGCGCAGGCCTTCCTGAGCTTTTGATCTTCGGACTGGTTGCATCTGTCGACAGGGTCACTCCTGCTGTCGACAGGCAATGCCTTGGCAGAACTGGCTGCTTTCTGACTGTTTGTATCTGTCGACAGGTCCTTGCTTGCTGTCGACAGGTACCTTGTCTTTTGACTTTTACTTGATCTTTCAAGCTTGTTTTTGGCACATGTCTTGCATGGTATATCTCCTACAAAAGTAAACATAATTAGTGAGATATTATGACATAAAATCAAGCATTGTACCAAGTTGTTATGACAAGTTATTGTTTGAAGATCTCATGCATTTAAAACTCAATTCACATTGTTTATCACTTGTTTGCATTGTACATCATTGCACATCAATGTTCATCATCAAAACATGTTGTATTGATTAATTAGAATGTGAGAACCCAACAGAGGTAGTGTCGACTCAGTGGCTACAGGTTTGAACTTATGGTTGACCTGTGTCGACGTTTCCGCAGCATGTATCGACCTTTCTGCAGCATGTGTCGACCTGTTTTGTTTCTTCTGATTGGTCACTTTCTTTTTATTTTGGTTTTTGATTGTTTCAGATGTTTTCTTTGACACTTGTTTATTTCTGTTTTTTGGACTTTTACTTTTGACAATTTTTATCAAAGGAATTTTTGAAGACTTTTATTCCTTTTCAGCAGGTTTATTTTTCATTGATTTTTCTGTGGTGAATCCTAGTCCATGTTTTTCAGCATTCATTCTTAGTGCCAATAAGGCATCAAGATATTCCTTTCCATTTGTGAAATTTTTTATCACTTGATCTTTTTTAGCCAGCAATTTTTTAAGTTTCTAAATTTCATCAATTGCTTGTTGTTTTTCTTTTTGTTGCATTTTCTTTTTCTCAAAGAGCTTTGCCAACTCAGTGTTAGCCGTTTGAGTTGCAATTTTAAACTCATCCAATTCATTCAGAAGTTCTTCCTTTTCATCACTAAGTTTGGATATTTCATTTTCAAGTTCAGATATTCATCTAGTTAAGGAAATATCATGCATGACATTTTCAATTTTTTTTTTTAGATGTTTATTTTCTTTTCTTATTTCAGAGTATTTTTCAACCAAGGCAGCATATGCATCTTCCAATCATCAACAATATATTGTTCAAAAGAAGAACTCACCTTGCCATCACTGCTATTTGCCATAAAGTATAATTCCTAATTTTTAGAACTTGAGGAATTCTCTCCTTCATCCTCACTTTGGTCTTCATCCGATCAAGTTGCTAGCATTGCTTTTGCCTTTTTCATTTTGATGTTCTTCTTGTATTTCTTGTGCATATCCTTCTTGAGCTCAGGACACTCACCCTTCATATGTCCAGCTTTGTTGCACCTGTAACAAATAACGCTTCATCAGCCTTTTCATTTCTACCACCATTAAAGTTTGAAGAAGAAGCATTCTTTTTACCAGAAGAATATTTATTCTTTCCATTGAATTTTCCTCTTCTTGATTTTAAAAATTTTATTAAATGCCTAGTCATGTGGGCAATTTCATCCTCATTAGACTCAGACTCTTCAGAATTAGAATTTTCTTGAAGTTTCTCCTTGTTGCTTGATGAGGCCTTAAGTGCTACTGGTTTGGCTTTAAGTATATGTTCTTCAATCCTTTTCAAATTTATTTCATATGTCATTAAAGATCCTATGAGTTCATCCAAAGATATTTTGGATAAATCCTTAGAATCTTCAATCACAATAGCTTTTGTGTGCCAAATTGATGATAGAGAGCGCAAGATTTTTCTTACCAGATCAACATCAGTGTACTCTTTACCTAATGCCTTCAGTCCATTGACAATTGTCATAAACCTAGCAAACATTTCAGAAATTGATTCATCAGTTTTCATCATAAAAAATTCATATTCAGAAACAAGTTTGTTTGCTTTGGTTTCCCTAACTTGAGATGTTCCTTCATACATTACTTCAAGTTTATCCCACATTTCCTTAGCAGATTTGCACATAGATATTCTTGAATATTCTTTAGGGTAAACAACACACTGAAGCATATTCATGGCACTATAGTTAAGGGTGGATTTTCTAATTTGCTCTATAGTCCAATTCTCTTCTTCCCCATGGTTTTCATAAGGAACCTTTTCAACTATCTTCCAGATTTCATAGTTTTGAGCCCTTAGAAAAACTTGCATGCAATTTTTCCAATAAGAGTAATCATAACCATCAAAATATGGTGGTCTATTGATAGAATGACCCTCAACTACAAAACCTCAAGAATCCATGAATCAATATAAGAAATAGTAAACGAGCAAGCAGTCAATTCAGCAGATAGAACACACAGATCAAACAGAGGCAATCAAATCAGATCAGAATCAGATATTAACCTGCTCTGATACCAATTGTAGGATCGAATAGAGAGGATGAACAGATCTACAAGGGGGGGGGGGGGGGGTTTGAATAGATCTATCACCAATTAATGCGGAAGCTTAAATAATTTAAAATTACTTTGAATTAGAGATCCATTCAAATAAACAATCTAACTGATCTGATGTGTAAATGTGTGAATGTGTGTATATGATGTGTGAAGCAATTAGACAGGTAGAGTTAAAGCAAAATCCTATGCAAGCATCTAGCGCAGAAGAACAGATCAAACCATTGCACAAAGGATTTTTAGGTGGTTCGAAAATCGCACCAGTGATTCCTACATCCATCCCTCACACAGTGAGGCCACACTACTCAAACCTGAGTACAACACACACTAAAGCACGACGACTCCAAAACACCCTTGAGCACGATGGCTCAACACACAACCAGAGCATGACGACTCCAAAACACCTTTGAGCACGATGGCTCAACACACAACTGTGAGTGCGACGACTCACAAACTGAGCATGATGGCTCAAACCACACACATATGAGCACGACGGCTCAAAACACACAAGCTAGATCGAATCCACAAGAAATCAGATCATCTAGCACTGATCTGATTCACAGCCTCAAACACACACAGAAATCTGCACAGAACTTCATGTACAGATCTCGCAAAACTCACAACAAAAAATGAAATGAACACTCTAAGAAATAAGTGAAAGAGATGTGAATTGGATGTCCCTCGATGAGTAAGACTTGAAGAAGCTTGGATTGAAGACACTTGAAGGAATTCGATGAAGATCTTCAATTCACGATGCTCTGCTTCAGTGGCATTTGAATTGCCAGTTCTTCTTCTTCCTCTACTGCTCCTCTTCTCAATCTGCTCCTTTTTCAGGACTTCACTGCTTGGCCTTGATCCACACGTCCTCTTGGATGAAATGGCTGGAAGGCTGGAGGCTTGATAAGAATACAATTGTTATTGATAATCATGTTATTTTATTGACAAATAGTCATTAATTTCATAAAACCCATTGCCATCTCATTACAAATATGAATTGATTTAATCTCTTGTATGTGTTTTATTTTCAGGTTAATGGGCTAATTAACAAGGATATGTCAATGGGCCAAGATTGGACCAAGTGTTAATGAAGAGAGACTCCAATTTTAAACCTCTTTTCTTTTCCCTCTCTTCCTTTTTTTTTTTAATTTTAAAACTCTCTCTCTCATTTTAAAATCTCTCTCTATTTTCAAAACCCTTCCCCTTAATTCTCTATTCTTTCCTCTCTTCTTGCTATCTATATCTTAAACAATCTTCACCTCTTCTCTCTTTCATTCCCTTCCCCGGAGCTCCCTCTCCTCCCCTCCGATCTCTCCCCCCTACCTCTCTTCTTCCTCTCCTTCTTCCTCTTATGTTATTCTTCTTTCTCTCTGGCCCGGATTCTTTCTCTCTCTTGATCTCTCTCGCTCAGATCTGTGCTCGCAAGTGCCTGCTAGCAACCGCCTAGGCGATCGCCTGTGCACCCCTACGCCCAGGCCGGCGCCCACGCTCACGCAAGCACCCCCTTCCACGTTCGCGCCTGCACCAGCGCTCGGTCGCGCCCCGCCTCCACACGTCTGAGCCTACTCGCGCCAGGCTCGCCAGTAGCCCCGCCCGTGCCAGGCCCGCTAGCAGCCCCGCCTGCGCCACGCGCCCCTGCACCCTGCACCGAGGCCGCCTCCGCCCGCACGCGCTCACCGTATCGTCTGAGCGTACCGCCATCCACACCCGCGTCCTACCCGCCCGCGCCCGCCTTCCACGCGCCAGCCCCGCCTGCTCGCGCGCCTTACGCGTGCCCCCTGCGCGCCCTGCCTACCGCGCCCGCTAGCACCGCCGCCTCCACGTGCGCCCCCTGCGCGCTCCGCCCCCTCCTCCACGTGCATGCTTTTGCATGCACGTAGAGGAGGCGATCGCCCCCCCTCTCTCTCCTCTCGCCCCTCTCTCTCCCCTCTCTCGTTCCCTCTTCCTCTCTCTCTCCACTCGCTTTTCTCTCTTCTTTCATCTCATTTTCTCTCTCTTCTCTTCTCGTCTCTCTCTCTATCTTTTCTTGTCTCTCCCGTTCGCTCTCTTCTCTCTTTATTTCTCATACTTTCTTAGTGTAGTTGTTAATTTATTTTGTTTAGTATAAACAATTTTTTTCTGTTCAACATTTTTTAGTAGATTGTAATTTTATATCTTGTCTCCTAATCTCATCTGCTGTTACTCTTCATCTCTCTCTCTCTCTCTTTATTTATTTAGCTTAGTTTAAATTTATTTAGTGCAACTTAGTTTTAATATCATCACGTTACTTTCCTAAACAAAAACCCAAAGTTTTCAACTCTAAAATCTATTTCTCTATGGATTGGACTCGGCTCTCACCACTTAACTATTGTCAAAATATTTAGTGTAGGCCGATTATTTAAGATTGATATCCACGTGTATAACGACGCATTTGAGGGTTTCCAAGGCTTAACTTCTTCAAATGAGAGAAGAGAGATTTTATAGCCTCTGTGCAGCCCTTTTACATTAGAGAGATGTGCACAGAAACCTAGGATGCACCTTGGGCTGCCACGTGTCCAAAAGGCCTTTACCTCATTGCCACTTGGATAAAAGGGCACTTTGGTAATTATAGAATCTCCCATAAAGATCTCAAAATGACATCACAACCGTTGGATATCATCCTCTGCACGATTCTGGGTTTGCACAAAAAGTGAGTCGACTCATATTTCCATGAGAGTCGACACTACTGGCCAAACATTAGTTCAGGCTTACTGGCAGAACACTAGTGTCGACCTGAACAACATGTAGAGTCGACCTGATCAACAGATAGAGTCGACCTCCTTTGTATTCCTTCAAATCAGGTTCACTGGAATGATACTAGTGTCGACCTCACTTTTAGCTAGAGTCGACACTACTGACATTTGCTCTTCAGAAACTTGCTGTGCAGCCTTTAAGAGTCGACCTGTCTGTCAACTGGAGTCAATACTACTGTGACTTTTTCTTCAGGAGCTTGCTGGGCATACTTTGAGAGTCGACCTGTCTGTCAACTAGAGTTGACTCTACTTTGACAAAAACTTTGTAAACCTATATGAATGAAGAGTAGACCATCAAAACATGTTATAATAGTAAGATATGAGATATTAAATATCAAGAACATGTTGTTTGCGCAATATTGTAATATATTAAATATGTACAATATGTTCAATATGTCATCATCAAAATCAAAGTATGAGTGATGTCCATTGGTCATCATTAAAATTCATCTTTAAGAAATTCCAATACACACTCAACACAACAAATATGGCTGGGTATGAAACCCTCTCCTTTATGGATGGCTTCTCAGGGTACAACCAGATCAGGCTAGTAGAGGAAGACCAAGAGAAGACGTCGTTCACTGCACCTTGGGGAACATATTTCTATGTGGTCATGCCATTTGGACTTAAAAACATTGGAGCTACTTACTAAAGGACGATGATGGCCATCTTTCATAACATGATTCACATCTATATTGAGGTGTATGTGGATGTCTTAGTGGTGAAATCTACAACATTGGATGAGCATCCTGGGGTTCTAACTAAGGTTCTGCAAAGATCAAGAAAGTTTCAATTGAAAATGAACCCCAAGAAGTGTGTGTTTTGTGTGTCATCGGGTAAACTCCTAGGGTTCATCGTTAGTAAGAGGGGTATCGAGATCGATCCCAATAAGGCGAAGGCAATAAGTGAGATGCTACCTCCAAAGAATTTGAAGGAAGTTCGAGGATTAATGGGGAGGTTACAATTTATACATCGATTTGTCTCCCAACATTCACAGAGGTGTAGACCCTTCTACGACCTCAATAAGCCAGAAGTCAAATTCTATTGGGATGAGCAGTGTCAGGCCGCCTTTAATGAATTAACGGAGTATCTGGCTAATCGTCCTATCTCGAGGCCACCGACTCCATGCAAACTCTTAATTCTCTATGTATCTGTCCTGGAAGACTCTGTAGGAGCTGTCCTTGCATAAGTGGATGAAGAAGGCAAGCAGATGGCAGCTTACTACTTATCTAAGACTCTCAACCCCTGTGAGAAGAGGTACACATCGATGGAGAAAACACATGCCGCTCTTGTCTAGATAGTGCAGAAATTGAAGCACTACTTTCTTGCTCACGAGGTCCACCTTATAGCCCGCATGAATCCTATCAAATTCCTCTTAGAAAAATCTATCCTTATTGATAGGCTCGCACGATGTCAAAGCTTTTTCTTTCAGTTCAAAATCACCTACATTCAGCTGAAATCAATCAAAGGCTATGCCATAGCAGAGCATCTCGCTCATCACCCTATCCCTCGATTTGATCCTGTCCATTCAGAGTTTCCAGATGAGGAACTAATGTCCCTTAGCCAATCTGATCCTATGTGGACATTATATTTTGATGGAGCTCTGAATTCTCATGGTAAGGGTATCGAGATTTGTAAGGCCTTGGGCCTTATTGGACCCCTATTGGGCCTTCTTCTGGAACAGTGCCTGTTGACGTCAAGGGATGTTGACGTCAATAGTGGGTTGACGTCCATGGTGTTGACGTCAATAGTTGGGTTGATGGCAAGAGGGCTGCCATCGACAAGGTCTTGGCGTCAATCGATGTTGACGTCTACCGAATGTTCCAGAGTTTTCCCGTGTATGAACTTGACGGCAAGCGATGATGACGTCAAGGACTGTCCGTGCAAGTTGACGACAATAGATGTTGACGTCAACCTGCCTGGCCTGTGTTTTTAAGGGCGACCCGAGCCCCTTCTCCCTCACTTTTCTCCCTCTCCTTCCCACCACCTTCACCCCTTTCCTTCTCCACTTCTTCTGGTGGCCGACGGGAGCTCGTGGGGAGGTTGTGGTGCTCGTGGCGGCAATAGATCGGGCGAGAAATAGAGGTTGGAAGGGTCGTCTTCACGGTGGAGCTCTGGGGGAATCTCCGCGCTTCGAGGTTCTTTAGGAGTTTTATTACGTTTCTGAGGTAGGGACTCAACCCCATAACTCCCTATTGTTGAAATGCCATGTTTGTTGTGCATGATTTGTGTGGAAATTGTGGTTTTTGGGGAGGGTTTCTCCATGCCAGGTTTTGGGGTGAAACCATCGATCCAAGTGTGGATCGTTGTTTTTCGATTTTGTGGTAGTGCATTGTGATGAGGAAAAGGGTCGGCTTTCTGTTGCTTTTTGTTGCTCGATCACCTCATCCAAAACCGAGGACCTATGGGATAACTGAGCTACAAAAGCCTGGCATAGCGATGGCTCTAACTCAGTCAATGCGCAAGCTGCATCCTCCAACATCTTCCAATCCTGCTGGAGAGATGGTCTCTTCCTACTCAGGGCATCATCTACGACATTCGCCTTCCCAGGGTGATACTGAAGGTCGAAGTCATAGTCCTTCAAAAACTCAATCCACCTTCTCTGCCTCAGGTTTAATTCCATTTGGGAGAAAAGATACTTCAAGCTCTTGTGGTCGGTAAACACCTCAAATCTGACACCATAAAGATAGTGCCTCCAGATCTTTAGTGCATGAACCACTGCTGCGAGCTCCAAATCATGAGTCGGATAGTTCTTCTCATGCTCCTTCAATTGACGAGAAGCATATGCCACTACCCTTCCTTGCTGCATTAGCACACAGCCTAAACCAATCCGAGACGCATCCGTGTAGATAGCAAAACCCTCTACACCGCTCGGCAAGACTAACACCGGAGTTGACGTGAGCTTAGTCTTCAACAATTGAAAACTACTCTCACACTTCTCGGACCAGACAAACTTCACTCCCTTTCTGGTGAGCTGAGTCAATGGGGCGGTGATGGATGAAAATCCCTCAATGAATCCCCGATAGTAACCAGCCAAACCCAGAAAACTACGAATCTCTAAAGGGGTCTTGGGAGTCTCCCAATCCATAACTGCCTGGACCTTTGTTGGATGAACTGCAACACCAGCACCGGAGATAACATGCCCGAGGAAATGAACCTCGTGCAACCAGAAATCGCACTTGTTGAACTTAGCATATAGCTTGTGCTCACGGAGAAGCTCTAATACTACCCTCAAATGCTGACGGTGTGTGGCCTCGTCCGGAGAGTAGACCAGCACATCATCAATAAACACTACAACAAAGCTATCTAGATACGGCCTAAACACCTTGTTCATGAGATCCATGAACGTTGCAATGGCGTTGGTCAGTCCGAAAGGAAGGACCAAAAACTCATAATGTCCATAACGGGTTCTAAATGCCGTCTTGGACACATCCTCACTCCTAATCCTCAGCTGATGATAACCAGATCGCAAATCAATCTTAGAAAAGACTGATGCATCTTGCAACTGGTCAAACAAATCATCAATGCGAGGCGAGGGATACCTATTCTTCACTGTCACTTGGTTTAGCTTTCTATAATCGATGCATAACCTAAGTGATCCATCCTTCTTCTTTACGAATAAGACAGGTGCGCCCCAAGGGGAAACACTAGGGCGAATAAATCCCTTATCTAGCAACTCTTGCAACTGCCTCCTTAACTCGGCTAACTCTGCAGGTGCCATCCGATATGAAGCCTTTGAGATAGGAGAGGTGCCCGGAAGCAACTCTATGGTGAACTCTATCTCTCTATCCGGTGGCAAACCAAACAAATCATCGGGAAGACGTCTGGAAAGTCCTGCACTACCTCGACTCTACAAGAGTAGGTGACTCATCAGCCTCAGGTACTAACACCACGCTGGCAAGAAAAGCGTCACAACCCTTGTTTACCATGCGCATCGCCTTCATGGCAGAGATGACCAACTTTCCCTCCAAGTTCCTTGGCAAGGGATGAGAGAACTCGTCCTCACCAGGAATGCGGAAAACAATCCTCTTCTCACGGCAATCTACTAACACATAGTGCTCCTCTAGCCAATCCAAACCAGAATAACATCAAAGTCCTTCATCTTTAGCAAGAAGAAACACCATTCTAGGATTCTATCCTCAATGCACACAGGTAACAACGGAATACACTTCCTAGTCGATACCGTACCCGCAGGTTGTGCACAGACAAAGGGACCTCTAACTCCTCAGACTCTACGCCTGACTCTAGAGCTAACTACCTAGTGAACTGCTCGGAAATGAACGAGTGAGTGGCACTTGTATCAAACAAAACCCGAGCGTGCACACCTAGAAGTAAAATCGTACCTTCGGTGACGTGCTCCGCCTGCTCAGTGTCCTCGCGTGCTAGAGCAAACACTCGAGCTAGGGCTCGAGGCCTTCTTGGTCTTCCTGTAGCTGGCGTTGCTGCTGCTACCAATGCTGGGGCTGGCGCTCCGCATTGAACTCCCTACTGAAGTCTCAGATAATCCTTGATCTTGTGGTCGCTGCTTCCGCACTTCAAGCACTTGTCCGCAATCATCTAACACTCGGAACCACCATGTGTCTTCCCACAGTGGGGACACTCTTTCTTCACACCAGGGGAACGTTGAGAAGGTACCTGTGCACTGCTGGTTGTTACTGGACGCTGTGGTGCCTGGTACACTGCTTTCTTCTTGTCCTGCCGCTGGAACGTAGCTGCAAACCTCTTCTACGAAGCCTTCTTCTCTTCCAGATATTGCTCCATCTCGCCCTCCTGTCTACAAGCAGCACTAAGTGCTTCGTCCAAGGTACGATGGTCAAACGCCACTAGTCTCATCCTCAGTGATGGCTTCAGGCCCATCACGAACTTCTTTGCTTTCCTGCGCTCATATGTCACGATATGAGGTGCATATTTAGATAATTCTGCAAACCTGGCCTCATATTCGAGCACGGTCATGGAGCTTGGGTCAAGGAGAGGAACTCCTACTCCATCCTGTCCTAGATATGCTCGGGGACGAACTTGGCCCGAAAGAGCCTCACGAACTCATCCTAAGCAATCTCAATAGCTCCGTCCTCGAATCGGGTACGCAGTAATGAAGCCCACCACACATCAGCTCTCTCCTGCAACATAACCTTCATAAGCACCAACTAAACAACTTCAACTTACAGGGAATATAAACAAATAAAACTAGCACATACCTGTAGCATATAGGTGGCTAAAGTAACCTTATCATCGTCTGCACACCTAATAGCCCGGAAGATCTTCTCGATCTCCCTCATCCAGCTTTCTGCTAGTAATGGATCGCTCTCCCCCTAAAAAGAGGGTGGCAGCATCCTCTTGAATCTTTCCATGATGGAATGTCCACCATGGTCCTGAGCTGGAACTTGAGCCTGCTACATCACACAACAATTAATACACATTCAACATAACATCATACAATTAAATAAAACATACTACATTCTGATTGATTATGCTAACCTGAGCCTCCAACTGAGCCTGGAGTGCAGCCTTGGTGTGGGCCTATGTCTACATGGCCTGCACCAAACCTTCCATGAACACTCCATAATCCACAGGTGGAGGTGGGGGAAGTACAGGACCCTGTGGTGTCGGGGCTGCTGCTCCGCCCGCTCCTCACGTCTCGGCTCGTCCTCACGGGCCGGCGCTCCGCCACGCCTACCTCTCGAAGCCATGGCTGCAATAAATTTCAGCCACCATTAGAGCTACGTTAATTTATTTCCTAACCATTTTCTTATCTATTTTTCATTCATTATTAATCAATTCTACACATGTGGACAATCTATGAAGATTTAGCATGTAATGAAGATGATGATTCATGTATATTTATGTATAATCTCAATCGGTTTCTCTGATACCAATCCCTGTGACGACCCTCATTATACCGGTACGGTTATACCAACCCACGTCGGTATAGTGAACGTTATCACAATGGGACATTTACCCAAACGCTATCACATGATTGAGATACACACAAATATAGATACAGAGTAGCGGAAGTAAAAGAACAAGGTCTTTCATTTCATTCCATCATCCACATTTAACATACATGATCCCATGACAATTAAAAGAAATAAAGTCCACATAATGAAGTTATAAATTCAAATACATAGTTGTCCACAAATTACATAGTGTTTCTATTACAATGCCTCAATTTACATACGATGGAAGTCAAAATGTCACAACTACAACTCCGCCAAGCTACTCTCCGTGCTCGGAGTCGCTCTCTACGATCTCCTCCAAAGGTGTATCACCTACTAAACCTGTACGCCGAAGCAAGGAATGAGTCTAAAAGACTCAGCAAATAACACCATACACGTCATACATGCATATATCACAATAAGACCTATAACCACTTTCAATAGCCAAACATACAGCATGGTAGGAAACAACCTATCATGATACTTCTATAAAATTTAAACACATGCACAAGGTTTATGTCATTCCAATCTAAAGTCCATACCACATGCTTTCTACTTGTCTATTCACATGAGAGCTACATTCACATTTTCAACTTCAACATGATAACGATTAAACATGGAACTATTCACACATAAGTAAGAAACATCCTTAACATGGATTCTACAAATTTTGCACATGTGGAAATGGCATTTTACACGCATTTAGGTTGCTGTTTTGACATAAATTTAACACTTACACATCATGGATCTCAATTTCATGATTTACCATACTAGTTCCACATGTTTACAAAATTACACATTCACATTGCTCACTTTTTACACATTGCACATTTTCACATATTCACACTACACAATTTACACATGTTCACATTCACAATTCACAATTCACAATTCACAATTCACATTTCAAAATTAGTGCCGTGATACATAGTCCAAACCACCATTAGAAGGACACATCACATAACACATACACATAGACGCCACCTAGGCAATATAGTGACGACTCTTGGATTGCACAGACCGGGAGAACAAGTCTCCACCCTAACCAGTGGTACTTGTCCACCTCCAGGATTTCATCCTAATGCCCTTAGAATCTTAACACATTGAACCTTCCCATGGGGACTTTTCCATGGTACGGTTCCACGGCCCTCTATGGAAGCAGTGTCACACATGGCACACTCTATTACACATTACACATTCTGATTTTTAACACACATGAATTACACATGGTTTACATTCTCTCATTTATACACATGGTTCTATTCTTTCTAACACGATACTACTGATGACAGAATCAGACATCCAATAATTTACATTAACTAGGTTGAGAGACGCATATCAAACCATTTCATAATAGCATGCGTAATTTACTTATTTTCATATGGAAAATTCATAATACACCCTACAGTCATCCAAATAACATGAGAATTTAACCACACACTGTTTGCAGGTTTAGGACCATGCATGCAAATTTCCTTATTTTTCTGACTTATCATGCATTTACAGAAAATAAAACATTCAATCTCATGCTATTCATAATTCAATTCAACATGGAGCATAACATGAATATCAGATTTGGCTATTCAGAACCCTGAACCTAACTTACACATTATCCCAAAAATTTCCCCCTAGATTTATAGCACATCACATGATTTACTGTAATTTTTACAAATCCTACACAGGTTTTCTATTTTCAAAATAGAAATTGCAGTAAATCACATGCTCTTAGAAAAATTCCGAAATTTGCAGGGCGTAGAATGACACATACATACATGGTTTATAAAAATTAGGGCACTTGAATTCTTCACGGATCATGTGAACAGTAGATAGATATGTACAACCATTTCTTCCAACATGCATTTTATTAACCTAATAACTCCTACCATCCACAAATGCACAAGAAATTTCCCCACACATCACTGTATCTATTTCACATAACATACAACAATTACTTTATGTCCTCATGCGAAAACACTTCGGAAAATTAATCGTATACAAGGGAGAACAGCTCACTGTTCTGCCCTGAAGAACTTAACGGCACAGTCTGTCCGTTAATGGAGCTTAACGACAACATCGTTGGCCGTTAATTGAAGATCTTAACGGCAAGGGATCTTGCCGTCAAGTTCAGGTCTGTGCAAAACACAGACCCGAGCTCTAAAAGAAGGAGAATTGTGAGGATCCAGGACACGAGGAAAATCTGTAAAAATGGTAAAACCCTACTAGACACCTACATGGACGAAGTGAATGGGTTACTTGCCTCTCAATAAATCTCCAAAAGGATCAAAGTTGTTGTTGAAGCTCTCCTTGGGCAGTCCCAAGAAGCCTCCAAACTCTTCTTGCTCCGGGTTCTTGGTCAATGTAGACGCCAAACCAACGTCGGGGAAGCCTTCCCCTATGTTCCAGCTATCCTCCAGTCGGTGTAGATCGTCGGGAGAAGCCTTCAGTCACCGGATCAAAGCCTCCAAAGTTCAAGTTTCCTTCAGTCCAGAGCTAGGGTTTCTCTCCTCTTTTCAAAGAGTCAAGAGAGCTCTTCTAGTGCAGAAGGGGTTTGGTTTATAGGAGAAGGGGTTTGGGATATCCTGAAGGGGTGATGTGAAGGCCTGATAGCCGTTGGGGACATCTCCCCAATGGCTGGGCTTGCTTGCCTCCAAAATTCCGGGGTCTGCAGCGCATGCAGGTCAGAGATATTAACGTCCACATCCATGGCCGTTTATTTAAGTATTAGCGTCCAACGATATAGACATTTACCACCATGGACGTCCACCCTGTTAACGCCAATTGGCCCTTTGGCCAGAACTTAAAAACATGCAGAAAATCCATGCATATTCTATATACTTACATGCAATATGTATACTATCATGTACACACTACCACCATGCAATTCAAGCAATATTTATAATCTAATTATACACACGCACACATAAGTATACTAGTTAATACGTACGTAGATATGTACATCTATGCATACACAAGCATGAATTATTTACACGTAATAAAGTAATATAACAAATTCGAGGGCCTTACAGGATCGGCCTGGGGCCGTTTCAGCTGCTAGAAGCTAAAGAAGTTAACATCAACATCGGTTGCCGTCAACTTGAGATAAACGGCCAGCAAGCGGCAGTCTACTTTTTTGTAGACGGCCAGGGTGTTGTCGTCTACCCCTTGTTGATGGCAATCGATGATGTCATCTATTTCTTGACGGCAATCGATGTTTCCGTCAACCCACAGGTATGTCCCAGCTGGCTGAGCTCCCTTTTCGGTGGTATAAGGTGTCGACACGCGGTGTCTGCTTGTTGGCATGGTGTGCCGGACGTTGAGAGTGTCTCTGTCTGTGCTTGCGCTGTGTTTTATTGTGCTTATGTTGTGTTTCCCGGACGTTGAGGTGAAGGCTCTGTCTGGATGACTGTCGTTGATCTATTCCGCTGGTGAGCCTGGATCTCGAGTGCGACTTCGTCCAGCGCGTGCCCCTTGTGGTGGTTACGAGCCGGTTTCCGTGGGGCCCCTTCTCCACCGTTCGAGTCCAGCATAGGGGAAAATCGGTCGAGGACCAGACGCGAGGGAGATCGTCTGAGTGTGCACACATGGCTAGGGTTGGTGGACTCTGTGGTGTCAAGGTCGCCAAGCCATAGGCCATAGCTGGTCCTACCTTATGTGAGTGTGTGTCTGTGTGCTTGTTGTGCTATTGAGCCTGCGAGGTTCCAATTTTCTCGGCACGCTCCTGCGAGGAGTTGCATAATATGCCACTGGTTTCTGTGTGTTGTGCGGTGTGTGATTATTTACTGTTGCTTTACTTCCTGCACTGTTTAGTAGTACTATTACCAGTGGGGGTTAGTGTCCCTATTTGGTCTCTTCTTGAGACTCACTCCCTTCCCTTTCAGGTGGTTCGTCGTCGGCTCCAGGTGAAGAGGAGCCTGGTCACTCTGGTGCTGGTCCCGCTTAGCTGCTGTGAGTAGTACTTAGTTCTTGTACTCACTCTACTCTCTACTTATGTTGTTATCGGCTCTGAGTTGTACTAAACTGAAATATTATATAGTGAAATGTTTAAATTTTGTTGTGTGTACATTTTCTTATATGTTCTCCTTAGAGGTTTTCTTCTTACCCTTCTGGGCTTCGGCTCATGGGTGACGGGTCAGGATTCGGGTTACTGGTTGGTGACTGGTAATTCGGAATCTGGGTCGTTACAGTTGGTATCAGAGCCTAGTCTGTCGAGACATATAGGAAAATGTTTCAACACAACTCAGAGCATGAAGAGTACAGTAGCAGCAAGCAAACCATAGTTATTTTGTGTATTGTGTGTGTGCAAGTCCTGTGTAGATCCATTATGGCACCTAAGCGACGTCGTGTTGAGGGGTGGCAGAGCAGGCACCTCAGCAGGAGGCTAGAGATGCCCCGCCACCACAGCAGACTCAACTTGGACCGCAGGATGCACACAGTTGTTTTGTACTGCCACCCCCCCCCCCCCCCCCCCCCCCCCGGGCAACTCAGAGATTTGACTGGACCCATTTTTTGAGGGTATGACACAGATTGTCACTCAGCACCGCGACGCCCTGACACCTCAGGGAGGTTCCGGGAGGTGTTGAGTGAGTTCCTGTAGTTTTAGCCTCCCCCGTTTCTAGGATAGCCGAATCCAGATGCGGCCCAGTCGTGGTTTGATGCGATGGAGTGGACTTTCCGTTCCATGGAGTGTGCACCAGAGGAGAGAGTTCTGTTGGCGAGTTACTAGCTTCCGGGTCAGGCGCTGACCTGGTGGACCTTAGAGTGGGAGATCACCTTCCAGTCTCGCCCACCTAAGCAGATCTCTTGGTAGGAGTTTGTGGGCTTTTGAGAGAGCTTTCTGCCCCACATACCTCAGGACTGAGAGGCTGTATTAGTTCCTGGATTTGACTTAGGGAGAGATGTCAATGGTCTAGTAAAGAGTCAGAATTGTAGAGTTAGGGCACCATGCACCACAGATCATGGCAGATGAGAGCCTGAGGACCACGCAGTTGTGAGAGGACTAAGGCCAGAGCTCAGGCAGGCACTGATAGTTGCTCGCGTCACCGACCTTGACGCAGCCTATCAGATGGCAACAACACTTGAGGCTGGTACCTTATAGACTCATGGTCAGATCAGAGTGAGTATAGTGCTATGGTGAATTTCAGGAAAAAGAGGGTGTACCTGTTGATACCTAGAGGAGCTGCCTTCTACTTCTAGGGCACCGTACCACATGGCACTAGCAGAATTACGGGAGTTGAAGAGGCAGCTAGAGGAGTTGTTGGAGAAAGGCTATATTCGCCCTAGCTTTTCTCCTTAGGAGTCTCCAGTGCTGTTTGTGAGGAAGAAGGATGGTAGCCTGCGATTGTGTATTGATTGCAGGAAGCTGAATCAAGTGACGATCAAGAATAGGTATCCTCTACCTAGGATTGATGATCTCTTTGATCAGCTTCCGTCAGCTCGATTTTCTCCAGAATTGACCTGAGGTTAGGCTACTAATCAGTTGTGGATCAAAGATTCTGATGTGGAGAAGACTGCCTTCAGGACCTGATGCGGGCACTTTGAGTTTTGGTGATGCCGTTTGGGCTCACCAATGCACCAGCGGCCTTCATGGATCTAATGCATAGGGTGTTCCACCAGTACCTAGACCAGTTTGTTGTGGTATTTGTTGACGACATTCTGGTGTACTCTACCACAGAGGAGGAGCATGCTCAGCCCCTGAGGATCGTGTTACAGACTCTGCGGGAGCACCGACTATATGCCAAGCTCATTAAGTGCGAGTTTTGGTTACAGCAGGTTCACTTTTTGGGACACATGATCTCAGGTGACGGAGTTTCAGTGGATCCAACGAAGGTCGAGGTGGTTTTTTAGTGGGAGACCCCGTTCAGTGACAGAGATCCATAGTTTTCTGGGTTTGGCCGGCTATTACTGTAGATTTATTAGAGATTTTTCACAGATTGCTACACCCCTGACTCATTTGTCGAGGAAGGGAGTACCGTTCGGGTGGTCAGAGCAATGTGCGCAGAGCTTCATGGATTTGAAGCGACTGCTTACGTCAGCGCCAGTCCTGCTGTTGCCTTCAGGTACGGAGGGTTTCGAGGTTTGCACAGATGCTTCCAGTGTTGGTTTAGGAGCAGTACTGATGCAGCATGGAAGAGTGGTGGCTTATGCGTTGCGTCAGCTAAAGCCCCACGAGGAGAGTTACCCGACCCACGACCTGGAGCTTGCAGCTGTGGTTTTTGCTCTAAGGATTTGGCGTCAATACCTGTACGGAGTGAGGTTTATAGTTCGCACCGACCACTAGAGTCTGCGGTATGTCTTTTCTCAGAGGGATCTGAACATGAGGCAGCGTCGTTGGATGTGAATATCTGAAGGTCTATGATTTCAGTATTGAGTATCAGCTTGGAAGGCAAATGTGGTTGCAGATGCCCTGAGTAGGAAGTGCAAGTGAGCTACCTTATGCTGAGAGAGGGGCAGTTGTGGTAGTTTACGACAGAGGGATCCTTCGAAGTTTCCACCAGACGACAGCAGTGTATGCTAGGCTGTTGTTAGCAGCTCCTGCTATTGTGAGATAGGTTGTTGAGGCCCAGCAGATAGATCCCGAGTTGCACAGAGTGTTGTTACTCCCAGAGGTTGAGCCGCACGATGATGAGACCGTTAGGTTCTGGGACAGACTCTATGTACCTGATGAGGAGTCTGTCAGGAGAGCAGTTTTGCAGGTGGCACATGGTCCCGGTACTCAGTTCATCTAGGGTCAACCAAGATGTATCACAGGATGAGATGACAATTTTGGTGGCTCGGGATGAAGAGAGACATAGTGGCTTTTGTTGCCAGGTGTTTGGTCTGTTAGCAGGTGAAGGCCGAACACCAGCACCCTGGAGGGCTTGTACAGCTGTTGGAGATTCCCATGTGGAAATGGGACCATGTGACGATAGATTTTGTGTGTGGACTGCCGAGGACAGCTGGAGGATATGAAGTATATGGGTGCCTGTGAACAAACTGACGAAGACTATCAGGTTCTTGCCCATTAGAGCTGGCTGGGGTGTGAGCAGGTTGGCCAGGTTGTACGTGGAGTGGATTGTTCCTTTGCACGGGGTACCGATCTCTATTGTGTTAGATAGAGATCCTCGCTTCACTTCTGGGTTCTGGCGCAGTTTCCAGAGAGCCTTGGGGACAGAGTTAGCGTTTAGCTCCGCCTATCACCCATAGTCAGAGCGGACTATCCAGACCTTGGAGGACATGCTGCGAGCTTGTTGTTTAAATTGGCAAGGGTCTTGGGCAGCTCGCTTACCGTTGGTCGAGTTTGCATATTATAACAGCTATCATTCCAGTATCGGCATGGCACCCTATGAGACCTTGTTTAGACGACCATGTCGTACCCCTCTCGACTGGTTTGAGATGGGCGAGCGAGTTGCCACTGCACCAGAGTTACTTCAGCAGTCTGTAGAGGTGGTTCAGCTTGTCAGACAGAGGACTCAGACAGCTTAAACCTGACAAAAGGTTATGCTGATCAGTGCAGGCGACCGCTCGAGTTTCAGGTAGGGACTAGGTGTTTGTCAGAGTGTCCCCTATGAAGGGGGTGATGAGGTTCGGTAGACACAGGAAGTTGAGTCCTCGCTATATTGGACCCTTCACCATTGCCGAGCGTGTTGGAGGTTTAGCGTACCGGCTTCAGCTTCCGCCAGAGTTGGCAGCAGTCCATGATGTGTTCCATGTGTCGATGCTGCGGAGGTACCTTCCAGATGAGTCACACATTCTTCCGAGTGTAGAATGGACTGAGGTGACACCAGTGTTGACAGTACCAGAGTATACGCTGTACATTGAGGATCGCCAGGTTTAGAGGCTGAGGAACAAGGTAATCCTACTAGTTCGTGTTGCTTGGCAGTGACACTCAGGAGGTGAGTCGACCTTGGAATGGGAGGATGAGATGCGCGAGCAGTTTACATACCTCTTTGGTGAGTTTTCTTCCCCTTTGCACTGCTTGAATTTCGAGGACAAAATTCTTTGGGGGGGGGGGGAGGCTGTAAGGCCTTGGGCCTTATTGGACCCCTAATGAGCCTTCTTCTGGAATACTGCATGTTGACGTCAAGGGATGTTGATGTCAACAGTGGGTTGACGTCCATGGTGTTGACATCAACAGTTGGGTTGACGGCAAGAGGGCTACCGTCGACTAGGTCTTGGCGTCAATCGATGTTGACGTCTACCGAAGGTTCCAGAGTTTTCCCGTGTATGACTTGGCGACAAGCAATGTTGACGTCAAGGACTGTCAGTGCAAGTTGACGACAACAGATGTTGATGTCAACCTGCCTGGCCTGTGTTTTTAGGGGAAACCCGAGGCCCCTTCTCCCTCAATTTTCTCCCTCTCCTTCCCACCACCTTCACCCCTTTCCTTCTCCACTCCTTCCGGTGGCCGACAGGAGCTTGTGGCAGGTTGTGGTGCTCGTGGCGGCAACGGATCGGGCGAGAAACGGAGGTTGGAAGGTGTTGGGTTGAGTGTGAAGACAATTCATTTCCCCTCATATTTTGATGATGACAATGTGTGATTTTAATGCACAATAATTGGAACATGTTAGATGCACCACACATGTTATGACCACGTTTAAAAAGCATGTTTCCAAACATATTTATCATTTATATTCATGATAAATCAATGGACTAATGATTTATATGTTTATTTCTCAGGGACACACAATTTCTTCCAAGGTAGTGTCGACACACCCCATACTGGTGTCGACACAATGCTCCAAGCCCTAAGCCAAAAGATGAAGAAATGGTCAAGTAGTGTCGACACAAGATCAAGTCAGGTCGACACTAGACCCAGTTCCCAGTGAGCCCTCTCAACAGGCTTGGATAGTGTGTCGACAGTAAGCCAGATGGTGTCGACACTAGAGACCTCTCCCAGAAGGCCTGTTTTGCAGTACTCTCCTGTGTGTCGACACGAGATGAAGTGGTGTCGACACTAGAGACCTCTCCCAGGGAAGTCAGTTTGCCAATCTGGGATAGTGTGTCGACACTAGACCTAGTCAGGTCGACACACTGCGGAAACTTTATGACTTAAAGTTTCTCCTGGACACGTGGCACCCTAGGGAATTGCTGGATCGGCCTTGGATCATGTGCCCACGACCCCCAAGGGTACATTTGGACTATTTGGGGTATAAATACCCTCCTATTGGCCATCCAACATGAGAGAACCCTTTTCAGAGCCCTCTAGAAATCCTTTGCAGCAAGAAGAGTTCTCCTCCCTATTCTTACTCTCCTGGTGATTCCTCAATCCAATTCTCATCTGTCCAAGCATGAGAAGTGGAGTTTGATCACTGAAGATGCAATTGGATCACTTCAAGGAAGCAGATCAAGTGGAAGCAGTCGATTGAGAAAACTTCAAGGAAGATCCCAAAGCTCAAAGTGCAGAGTATCGGCCAGGGACTTCAAGGATTCAAGACTCTTCACAATTCGACCATCTACAAGGGAGTACATCTGAAGAGAAGAGATCATTCATACAATTCTTCATTTTCCCTTTTCTCTTCTGAGTGATTCTGAGATTGTGCATGAGTTGTTCCATAAGTCTCATGAATTAACTCTTGATAGATCAGACCTATTGTTAGAGGATCTGAAACTTATATTTCTTTCTGGCAAGTTGTCTGTGAGCCTTTGCGCTCAGTGGTTTCTGAGTCGTGTACTCAGGTTGTGGTTGAGCAGTCTTGCTCAGGTTTCTAGAGTAGTCTTTCTCTAGAGGTCGTGTGAGTTGTAAACTTAGGTTGTTGGAGTTGTCAGGCTCCAGTGGGTGTGGTGTACCCAAGTTTGTTAGTGGATCCTCACTGTGTGAGGGGTGGATGTAGGAATCACATGGTGTGATTTCCGAACCACCTAAAATTCTCTGTGCAGTGGTTTGATTGTGGTTTGAATTCTCTTTGCGTTAGATGCATGCATAGGATCTTTCGAATTCACATCTAAATAACTTGTTCACACACTCCGATTGCACAACTCACTTAATCACTCTTCAGATCTGTGAAATCTATTTTCAATTGTCTCTGATTCAAGAGTTTTTCTAAATTGGTTAAGTTTCCGCAATAGTTGGCCTAGATCTATTCAACCCCCCCCCCTTCTAGATCTTGTCCACATCTTTTCTCGATCCTATAGAAGGGTCATCTTCGCGGTGGAGCTCCTGGGGAATCTCCATGATTCGAGGTTCTTTAGGAGTTTTATTGCGTTTCTGAGGTAGGGACTCAACCCCATAACTCCCTATTGTTGAAATGCCATGTTTGTTGTGCGTGATTTGTGTGGAAATTGTGGTTTTTGGGGAGGGTTTCTCCTTACCAGGTTTTGGGGTGAAACCATCGATCCAAGTGTTGGATCGTTGTTTCTCGATTTGTGGTAGTGCATTGTGATGAGGAAAAGTGTTTTCGCTTATCCAACCGCTGGTTTTAGGGCTGGATTGCCCTTTGGATCGACCTGGGGCCATTTTAGTTGCTGGAAGCTGAAGAACTTAACGTCAACATCGGTTGACATCAAGTTCTTCAGGGAGGAACTCGATGGCAAGATCCCTAGCCGCAACTTGAGGTAAACAGCCAACAAGCGACCGTCTACTTTTTTGTAGACAGTCAGGGTGTTGCCATCTACCCCTTGTTGATGGCAATCAATGCTACCATCTATTTCCTGGTTGACGGCAATCGATGTTGCTGTCAACCACATGTAGGTCTCAGCAGGCTGAGCTCCCTTTTCCGTGGTATAAGGTGTCGACACGTGGTGTCTGCCTGTTGGCACGGTGTGCCGAATGTTGAGAGAGTCTCCGTCTGTACTTGCGCTGTGTTTTACTATGCTTGTGTTATGTTTCTCAGACGTTGAGGTGAAGGCTCCGTCTGGATGACTGACGTTGAGCTATTCCACCGATGAGCCTGGATGTTGAGTGCGACTCCGTGCAGTGCGTGCCCCTTGTGGTGGTTACGAGCCAGTTTCCGTGGGGCCCCTTCTCCACCGTTCGAGTCCGGCATAGGGGAAAATCGGTCGAGGACCAGACGTGAGGGAGAGCGTCTGAGTGTGCACACGTGGCTAGGGTTGGTGGACTCTGTGGTGTCGAGGTGCCAAGCCATAGGCCTTAGCTAGTCCTACCTTGTGTGAGTGTGTGTGTGTGTGCTTGTTGTGCTGTTGAGCCTGCGAGGTTCCAGTTTTCTCTGCGCGCTCCTGCGAGGAGTTGCGTAGTACGCCACTGATTTCTGTGTGTTGTGCGGTGTGTGTTTATTTACTGTTGCTCTACTTCCTGCATTATTTAGTAGTACTTTTACCAGTGGGGCTTAGTGTCCCTACTGGGTCTCTTCTTGAGACTCACTCCCTTCGCTTTCAGGTGGTTCATCGTCTGCTCCAGGTGCAGAGGAGCCTGGTCACTCCGGTGCTGGTCCCGCTTAGCTTTTGTGAGTAGTACTTAGTTCTTGTACTCACTATACTCTCTACTTATGTTGTTATTAGCTCTGAGTTGTGCTAAACTGAAATATTATATAGTGAAATGTTTAAATTTTGTGGTGTGTACATTTTCTTATATGTTCTCCTTAGACATTTTCTTCTTACGCTTCCGAACTTGGCTCGTGGGTGACGGGTCATGATTCAAGTTACTTGTCGGTGACTGATAATTCAGATTCTGGGTCGTTACAAGATTACTCTCCTATCACCTGAAGGGGTCACCATTCCGCAAGCTTTTCAGCTGGTATTCCCTGTCACCAACAATATAGATGAATATGAAGCTTTGCTGGCCAGACTCGAGGCTGCACATTTCTATGGTGTTACCCATCTTCGAATTGTAGGTGATAGTCAACTGATTCTATGCCAAGTGCTCACCAAATACCGCACCAGAGATCCCAAGCTCGGGCTATATTAAGAACTCACTTCAGCAGATGCCAAGCTATTCTCCAAGCTCATTTTTGTCCATGTCCCTCGTCATCAAAATCTTCTAGCATACTCCCTTGCTACTGTCGCCTTAACTCTCAACATGACCTATTCTGGGGATTTTGACACTATTCACATTGAACGGCGTCATACCCCAGCTATTCGAAATCCTGTGTTCCTTTGGATCAAGGAGGAGATGTTGAAGAAGGCAGAGAGGAAGAACAAAAAGGAAATCATGTTATTGGAGTTAGAAGAGGAACTGGATGATGAGAAGAAACCATGGTTCTATGAGATAGCTAGGTATTTCCAGAATCAGTCATACCATGAGGAAGCCACAACTAATGAAAAGAGAGTCATAAGGAGAATGTCCCAGAAGTACACTTGGTTGGCAATACACTCTACAGAAGAGGTCTCACCGGAGTCTTACTTAGATGCCTAGATGATGATGAAATATGGAAAGTTGTTGAGGAAGCTCATTCTGGTGTGTGTGGTGGCCATGTGAATAGCCAAATACTTGCCAAGAAAATCCTTAAGCAAGGCTTTTACTGGCCAACTTTAGAGGAGGACTGTTCTATATATGTCTGTCGGTGTGTCAAGTGCCAACTACACGCCAAAAAAAATCCATTCTCCATCCTCTACATTACACCCCATATCCTCCCCATGGCCTTTCGCTATGTGGGCCTTCGACATCATTAGTCCCCTTGGTGATTCAAACTCCCAAAATAAGTCGAATTATATATCCTTACTGCAACAGAGTACTTCACCAAATGGGCAGAAGCATAGCATACGTGGAAGTAAACGCAACAACTTTATGCAACTTCATCATGAAGAACATCATCACCAGATTCGACATCCCCAGTACCATCATCACCGACAATGGGCTGCAATTTATCTCTCAAGAGCTTCAGACCTCTGCAACAGGTACAAAATTGCATTGCATCATTCATCTCCATACTATCCTCAAGGCAATGGCCAGGCAGAGGCCACAAATAAAACCTTAATCAAAATCTTAAATAAGACGTGTGAGGCTAATAAGTTCTCAAACTGGCCAAATAAGCTGGTGGAAGCTCTATGGGCCTACTGCACTTCAATTCGTACTCCCACAGGTCAACCACCGTTCGCCCTTACTTATGGAATGGAGGCGGTAGTACCATATGAGATTCTCATCCCCTCACTGAGAGTCCAGCTTGATAAGGACTTGTCAATCGATGATCAACACGAGTCGCCCCTTGCACAACTGAAGCTCTTAGATGAGAAGCGTCTGGCTACCGCAAAACACACAAAAGCATATCAGAATAGACTCACCATTTTTATCAAAATAAAGTAATTGAGAGAAAATTCAAAGTCGGTGAAATGGTCATGAAAAGAATCTTTGTAAAACACGGTGGTCCCCGTTCAAAACTGCAACCAAATTGGGAAGGGTCGTATGTAATTAAGGAAGCATATCCAGGCAACGCGTACAGGCTAGTGAACGCTGAGCGTGAGAAGCTCTCCCACCTTGGAATGTGATATATCTTAAAAAGTATACCCCTAGATAGGAGTTTATAATTACGTGGTACACTGACCCTAAAACGAAAGATCATCATTTTTTATTCTGGGTGAGTTAACCATAGGTGTCGACACTCACACCCACTTACACGCCCACCCTTGGAAACTAGAAGCACGGAAGCTAAGGAAGATCAATGCTTAGCCGAGAGCCTAGGACACCACCGTTTCTCTTCCTTTCGGTCCGCCAATAGGAATGGGTACCTGTGGGATCAACCTTTGAATCTGTCCAATGCTTAATGGGTAGATGTCACGGTCCAATAAGCAGAGAAAAGAAAGAAAAAAAGGTAAATAAAAATGAACAGAGCCAAAACAAGGCAAATTATAAGAAAAAAGCACGACAAGAGTGGCAAAGTCCCTGCAGAGATCCAAATGGACCTGGTCGTAAGATGCTAATAAAAATCCCCACAAGCAAAAGATTGAATCCCATGAATATAGGGTAAAGGAATGAGTGTCTCCCCGGTTACCCAAACCATTGGCAAACCTCCTAAATATCATCCTCCCTTCTCCCCTATCGGTATGTCCCAGGTTCAAGGCAAGGCAACAATTGACTAGAGAGGACGTCGCCTAAAGCTACATTGGGTGAAGACACTACTTAAGCACGTCCAATCCGTGTTTAACACACCTAAGAATCATTAATGATTTTTAAATGATGATCTAGTAATTGAAGGGTCCAAGTACCACGTTTTTTCCACTAGAAGAGGATCTCCTTCGTTCTGCGCGTCTTTTTTAAGAAGGGACTACGTCGGGTTGCAGCCTATTTTTAAAATCCAAAAAATTGAATATTTCTGAAAGATATGCAGAACTATCTTAAATAGTAATCTAGAAGGGGGTTGAATACATTACTACCAATTAGAAACACTATGGCCTTATTTTGGGTCTGACACTGACTTATCAAAAACTTAAACAGATTTATATAGAATTTGAACTCTGATGTGTGTGCTGATTGTGAGTAGAACAAATAGCAATCTATCTAGTGTGTGAGTAATCAACGTGCCTATCAAACATCTACCATGAAACGTTCATACCACATGACACGAAGATTTAAGGTGGTTCGGAGTACACAACTTGTGTATCCTACGTCCACCGTCCACACACACACGCAAAACAACTGCTTATGAGCGAGTTCAACTCTACAACACACACACCACGTTTTCTGATGCAACCATGCAATCAAAACAACAAACCACACGTGGATCAAGCATAAGAGTCGCTTGAACCACCACCACCCACACAAAGATGTAGAAGGTAGAACAGAGAAACAGTTCTGAGTTGAGGATCAAATCTATGATAAGAACTCTTCAGTGAGTTCGTTCAGAAGACTTCAAACTTCACATCGTTTATGACCACGTGATGAAGGCGAAGCTTGAATCGAGGACGAACTGGCTTCAACTCCGCTCGTGAGATGAATCTTCCATGAACTGGACGGAGGGTTGAAGCAGAGCAGTAGAGAGAAAGCCTTCCTTGGATCTTTGCTAGGGTTTTTGGTATGGTGGCTTCTTGCTGCAAAAATAGCTCCATATGATCTATATAATGGGTATCCAAACATGGAGAGTCGTGCTTAAAGGGAACACCCCAATATAGATCATATCCTGACCATCAGATATGAGTTTCTCATCGTATGTCGATAGGCACTTCATAGCTGTCGACAGCTATTGCATACTTTTGGTTTCCAGAACCATGGTGTTGCTGGAAGGCTTCATCTGTCGACAAGCAGATTGTTGTCTGTCGACAGGCGATTTGTATCTGTCAACAAGTACATGACATCTATCGACAGCTACTGCTCCAAATGAGGTTCCAGTAGCTTGTGTATTCTGGATTGTTCATCTGTCCACAGGAACTTCCTGGTTGTCGACAGGTAATGACTTGAAGTGTATTTCTTGTTCTTTTTCACTTGGTTCTTGTTGCTTGACTTGTATGCATTCACACCTACATTGAGAAACATTCTAAGTGAGATATAATGAATGCATAGTTGATCAATAAAAGCACTTTATCAACATCATGTTTCTTTCAAGTCTTTGTCATTGTCATCATGTTTGAACCATGTACATAACATCAATTGTCATTTCTCATCATCAAAAGCATTTAACCACATGTCATAACCCAACATTCTCCCCCTTTTTGATGATGACAAAATTAAGAAAATTGGCATTTGATGTTTCTCCCCCTTTTGACAACATCAAAAAAGATTGTTCATGCACTCATGGACAAGTAGAAAGTAAGGAACTGTGATTTCATCCGTTGAGCAATAAGCTTACATAGTTACAAAAGATATCCAGTACATGAAGTAAAGAAAAGCAAAAGAAAGGAAATTACATGACTGGCATAACTAACTGACACAAGACACAACCCTAGTGAAAAGAGAGATCCCAAACTAAATCCTAGACTCTCTAAACATCGTCATTCCCAGGAGCAGGGGGATGACGGAAGGCATGAAACTCTGTAGAGAGCCGAGTGAGCCGATGATGAATTTGCACTTGAGTATCAGCAAGGGCATCCATCCTGGTGTTAACTTGCATATCTAGCTCATTAAAATGAGCATTGAGTTGATCAAATCCAGCAGTGTCTTGTTGCTGCATTTGTACCATTTGACCAGTGATGAAGTCCCGAGTGATAATGCTTGAGCCTGTGGTACTTGTTCATCATGAATATCTTCATCAACTCCCTGAGCATCCATTGGCTCTGGTGGGGAGTCTTCATCATCACCATCATCTTCATCATCCTTAGCAGACTCCTCTGCAATGTCCTACTCTTTGCCCTTGAGAGTCCTGGTGATTCTCCCATCCACAAGCTTGTAACCCATTCTATGTGTCGTAGTGAGATCAAATGAGCTACGGGACTTGAGAGTGGTGCATTCAGAGTCGGAGATGGAGATGCCAATGAAGGATAGGAGGGATGCAATGTGGCAAGCATATGACATTGACCTTTTGGGATTGCGAAAACATTGATTAAGAAGGTCAAGCATTAGAATAAGCAAATTGACCTGCTCACTTTTGAGAAAGAAATAGAATAGGGATTTGTGAACTTCGGTCACAAGTTCCCGACTGCCATCCTTTGCCACAACCATGGTAGTGAAGATATGATGAATGAGACGATGTAGAGGAGGGAATGTATTGGCATTTAGCTTCATACGATCCTTGGTAGAATCATACGACTAGAGAGTGATAAGATTGTAGTACTCCGAGGTAGAGGGATGGTTGAGAAGAATTTCAACCCCGGAGTTGGGGATTTGAAAAGCATAGGTGAAGAGGTTTGGTGTGATATGGAAAGGTATACCTCTAACCATAGTGAAGAGATCACCCTCAGCGGATTTCCCCATGTTGTTGAAAAACTCTGTCACAACGGTCGGAGAATACCGCTTGTGGGAGTATAGAAAAAATGTCCAACCCTGGGCGTCCAACAGGGGTTGGAGACACGGGAACATATCTTCCAAGGAGATGAAGTCCATGTAGCATGGCTGAATGAAACACTAGAAGGTTCCCCAAACCCTAGTGAGGTGTAGTTACTGGGGAACAGCTAGCTCTGGAAGACGGTCGTCCCGACACTTGCTCCTGCGCTCATCCGGTGCCCTAGAGCCCTCGTCGGCTTCAGGTGAAGCGTGGCGTGAACGAGAGGCACACAACCTCTTCCTGGGAGCCATGAAAGTGGAAGGGTCGGAGGAGGGAAGAGCTCTGAATGGAGGAAGAATATAGGAGGAGAAGGAAGGAAAGAGCATAATGGTGTTTGGGGATTTCAGGTTGAGAGGAAAGAGAGGGGTTTAGGGGTTTAAAAAAAAGGAAGATGCACCTTTTGGAGGAAGGTGAGGGGGTGAAAAGATGTGGGAGACCCTTCAAAGGGTTTTAGAAAGCATTGGAATAGGAAGGGTCCCACAAAATCTAGCTAAAAACTGAGTCGGATCAACTTCTAAACCACCCAGTCAGCCGGCTGTCGATAGGCGCCCAGCTAGCTATCGACAGCTACTGTGCAGATGTGTCCCAGAACTGAGTTTTGTGAATTTTCTGTGGGATATGAGTATGCACATGGGATTTTAAGGTTGAGAATAGGTCTATACCCTTTACAAAGTGTCATAAACACTAGTATGAAGACACATCAAAATTCTACAATGGTTAAGAGATAATACTTGGGAATCTTAAGTATAGCATTTAGAAAACACCATTCAAAAACATATGAACCTAAGATAACCCCTTTGAATAGAACCATTGAAGAAAAACATATTTTTTAGTGGGTGATTTTCAGTTGATAAATGAAGGTAATGGCTACATGAATAGTTGACAATAAACAACCCTTGCCCTTAATATAAAATTTTTTTGGAGGCTACACTCTATTTCTAGCAATGGAACAAGTTTTTTTTTTATCAAGTTAATGTGGGAAAAGTGGTAATTAGGATCACGTACACCTTTGAACGTGAAGGTAGACATTTGTGATGCCCATACCCCCAGTTACTCAGTGTATGTGACCATCATACCATTATACAGAGACAATGAAAGAACTTTTTGACGCGAAGACAGACATTTGGGATGCCCATGTCCCCGGTTACTCAGCGATGTTCATCATTGCTTTGCCTTTTTCCCATTGCATATAAACTTTCTTTGATCTTTTTAGTTTAGAAATAGGTACTTTTTCTCCTTTTTTTGAATTTTAAAATCAAGGTCAAAGGTTATGTAAAGTCAAAGGCCACATAAAATCATTAAGTTCAACAACCTTCTTACTTATCAATCCACTTTAGAAACATGATCATCCACAAGGGAGTTATTCAAGTGAGTTAGGTTAAAATCATTAGATTTGTTCAATGTTTCCTAGATGATATAACCTAGACTCAAGCACAAAATATTATTTCAAAATCATTAGAATTAAGGACATGTCTTTGATACTTGTGATTATGAAAGATTGTAATGAATATTTATAGCTAATTCTCCCCTTGCATCTATAATAGAAACATACTCATGAAGAATGGATGAGAAAAAAATGAAGAATTCACAGAAGAAGTGTAGCTGTCGATAGCAAAAATGTGCCTGTCGACAGGTACTGAATTCCAAAAAATAGGAGGTTCTAGGAGATGCTATCTGTCGACAGGTAGATTGTATCTATCGACAGATACTGAATTTGTCCAGATTTGGGTTCTGGGAAGATTTGTCTATCGACACCTAGGTTTGTGGTTGTCGATAGGAACTTGAAAAGACAATTTTAGGGCTTTAGATTGAGAGAGATTTGAACCCTATGGTGAGAGATTATGACACATGGGATATGAAGGGATACCCTCAAGAATTTCACTTACCTAGCCTAAGTTTACTCCCCCATAGTGTGTGCATGTGATGACTCACATTCAAGTAAATCAATCAAGGATATATACATTCATATCAAGCATTTGCACACAAGAGAACAGTTGCACAACACGCATGATCGGTGTAGGCAGTTAGGTGGAATTCACTACCCTTCCACTGGCCATATTATGCATAGGTCTAGAGGTCCGGCGTGATTCAAGATAAGAGAGAGAACAATCTAAGGTCGTATGGATCTTATTGATCGCTCAAGTGTATCATAGGTGTTAGGGTACAACCAGCTCGTCGACCATGTGGGAACCCATGGACAGAGGAGTCTTACAGAGGCCTTGAACAAGGATTCACTAGTTCGGCAGAAAGAATATCCGACGAAGAGTTCGTCCAAGTCAAGAGAAAGTGTATATATAGAAATAAGTGCCCGACGTTCTAGAGGAATTCTAGAACACTGGAGCGTCGATAATGATACTCCCAAAACATCACGAGAATCATAGACAAGTTCATTTAAAATAGGGCAATTTAAATATATAATTGACATAAGTTACCAGATGTATTATGAGATAATTCATGCCAAGTTAAGCCATTATGGATGGATCAAAGTGAGTGCAAGTGTAAGAGAAATTGTAGATAGAAGGTGGTCATGTGCATGTATTTTAAACATACATAAATGTTCAATCTATGACAAGTGTATTTACTGCGTGTATGACTGTTAATAGAGGGTATAAGCATTGTAGAGGGTCAAAGCATCACAAATTATGGGTTTTCATGCAAAAGTCCCAGGTCACGACGTACCCTAGTAAGGGTCGCGACGGGGTCAGGACAGATCGCGACAAGGGCTTATACAGAACGCGACAGGTCGTTCAGGACAGGTTCACAGATCGCGACGACAGTGCCTGTCGCATTCAGAACGCGATGGGTATTGCTGTCACGACAAGACCTCAGAACGCGGCCTATCAAGCCATCGCGTTCACAGGGTCTGCGCCTACGTCCGACACGGAAAAGGGCATAGCATTGGATTGCAGGCCAGATTGCCTTGTTTCGACACAGGGTGGTTCAAAATTCATAACTAATTGCATAAGCGATGAAAAATCACGAAACTAGTTCCAAATCATTCTAGACATGCACTAGTATTCACAGTAATTAGGAATTGAATAGTAGACATGGTCTCGACATGAATCAAATAGGTTTATTTACAAGGTGCATGGTACAGTACACAGTGGAGATCCATGAATTAATTCGCAAGCTAGGATGGATGAAAATTAGGGCTTTCAGGGGCGAAAGATTCCTAACAATCATCAGTATCTCCAATAAAAATTTCGAGGCATGGGATAGAGTATTCAAGGAGATATAAATTAAACATGAAGGTTCGGGGTTATGGGGTTTGCAGAGATTCAAAAATCGAGATCAAAAGATTGAGTGAACGAAAAATTATGAAACGAATAGGGTTTTGTTCCTGATGCATGGAACAATCTACAGATGAGTTAATTAGATTTTGCTCATGAGAATGCCTACCTTTAGTCGTTTTCCTCTTCTAGGGCTAGAACTTGAAGAACGAGAGAAAGAGCTTGAGAGAGTCTTCTCCCCATGAGATCTCCTCCTCCTTGGCCTCTCCTCCTGGTCCAGCAACCCTTGGCAATGAGCTAGGGCCGGCCATGGGGGATTTAGGAGAGTATTTATGCTTCCTAAATTTCTATTTCCTAGTAGGACTCTAACTCCTATTTAATTCTGAGATTTCCTATTTAATTTCACCCTCCAAGCTTGCCATGTCCAATTTGGGTTAGGTTGAGATCCAAATTCGTGGCCAACCTATTAGGGTAGGTTTAGGAATCCAATTCCAATACAAACTACTTATTTTAATACTTTAATACCCCTTTTCTATTTAGGTAATATTTAAGTTACGAATTTAGGGTATTTTTCTATTATTCTTCTTTTAAAACTCCCTATTTTGGGCCAACAAATTCTAGAGGGGTCCATTTAACAAAGCACATTATTTATTGGAATTTATCTTATGGGAATTCTCCATCTTAAATAGGGAAATAATAGAATTTTGGAATTTATTATATATTTCTTACTTGAATTTATTCATGGGCCATGAGAGGTCCATTGGTCCAATTCCAATAATGGGTAATCATTTCATGATGTTGGAAGTCTCTCCGACGTGTTCGTTTAATTTATGGGCGCGTTATTTTTTCGTGTTAACGGTTTTCGACTTAGTTTCCTAATTTGGATAATTAGTCATATTGTAACGTACACTTGGTCAATCCGATTTTTCGTTGCTTGAATTTTTTTGTAGAACACTTAGGAATAATGTCTGGGGTTGATTTATAATTTTTAAGGAATTTTCCTATGTATTCTTGGACATACGATAGTGGTACGTATGTTTCTATTATTTCGATTTAAAGAAATATTATTTCAAAATTTTAAGTATTAAATTTTCTAGGTTGCTACACAAACAAATACGGGAACTTCTCTCGCATCTCATCCTCGCGCTCCCAAGTGGCCTCGCCACCAACGCGATTCTCCCAAATGACCTTGACCAGCGGAATCTGCCTCCGGTACAACTGCTGCACTCTGCGGTCCACAACTCTAACCAGGTACTCTGGCACTGACAAGCCTGTTGCTACCTCAAACTGTGAGTAGTCCAACATGTGTGACGGATCTGCAACGTACCTCTTGAGCTGCGACACATGAAAAATGTTGTGCACACCTGCCAACTCTACTGGAAGACTCAACCTATAAGCCACCTCGCCAATCCTCTCTGTGATAGGGAAGGGCCCAATGTACCTGGGACTGAGCTTTCCCTTCCTGCCAAATCTCATAACACCCTTAGTCGGTGAAACTCGCAAGAACACAAGGTCACCTACACTGAACTGCAACGGCCTCCTGTGGACATCTGCATAGCTCTTTTGTCTGCTCTGTGCTACCTGAAGCCTCTGCCTGACCAATCTGACTGTATCTGCACACTGCTGCACCATCTCTGGTCTGAAAAGCTGCCTCTCACTGACCTCAAACCAGTGAAGTAGTGTCCTACACGGGCGACCATACAAAGCCTCGTATGGTGCCATTCCGATGCTCGAGTGATAACTGTTGTTATACGCAAACTCTACCATCGGAAGGTGCGACTCCCAGGTGCCACTCCAGTCCAGACAACACGCTCTCAGCATATCCTCCAAAGTCTGAATGGTCCTCTCTGACTGCCCATCTGACTGTAGGTAATATGCTGAACTCAACCTCAACTCTGTACCAAGAGCTCTCTGCAGACTGTGCCAAAACTCTGATGTGAACCTCGGATCTCTATCAAAGATGATCGAAACAAGGGTTCCGTGCAACGGAACAACTCAATCCACGTATAGCCTGGCTAACCTATCCACTGACCAAGACATCCTGACTGGAAGAAAGTGCGCTGACTTGGTCAATCGATCTATGATCACCCAGATGCCATCATGCCTCTACAGAGTACGGGGCAAACCAACCACAAAGTCCATGGTGATGTCGTCCCACTTCCACTCAGAAATGGGTAACGACTGCAGCTCACCACCAGGACGTTGATGCTCAGCCTTCACCTACTGACAGGTAAGGCACAGAGCAACAAACTCTGCCATGCCCCTCTTTATCCCTGGCACCAGAAGAACCTCCTCAGGTTATGGTACATCTTGGTAGAACTAGGATGAACAGCATACCTCGACCGGTGTGCCTCTTACAAAAGCACCTGGCACGCATCACCGGGAACATACAACCTGCCTCTGAATCTGACCTCACTGTCCTTGTCCAGCTCAACATCTGGCATCTGTAAAATATCTGCCAACTCTGAGTCTACCTATTGTGCCTCCAGCACCTGACGGTACACTGATGGATGAACTGATAAGCTGGTCATCACTGCATGGTCTCTGCGCCTCGAAGGGTAGAAAACTCCGTGGGACAGATCCTCAAACAACCTCCACTCTCTGACATCAACGAACTCAGGTAAACATGCCTGCTCAAAGCATCTGCCACGACTTTAGCCCTTCCTGGGTGATAGGAGAGGGTAAGGTCGTAGTCCTTCAAGTACTCAATCCATCTGCGTTGCCTCAAGTTCAAATCCTTCTGAGTGAAAGTGTACTGCAAACTCTGATGGTCAGTGAAGATCTCAAATGCTTCTCCGTACAAATAGTGCCTCCACAACTTTAGAGCGAACACCACTGCTGCCAACTCTAAGTCATGGGTAGGGTAGTTCTCCTCATGCTTCTTGAGCTGCCGAGAAGCATAGGCAACGACCCCACCATGATGCATCAGCATGACACCCAATGTGGCGGAACACCTCGGCCAAGCCCGTTAAACTGATAACGTACTTGATCCGAGTCTGTGTAACACCCCATATCAGAATATGTTAAATGGACTAAATCAGTTGACTACCAACAACCTGGACTAGTCATTTTCAGAGCTCGAGCAGGAAAAGAACTCTGAAGTTAAGCGTGCTCAGTTGGGAGTAGTCCCAGGATGGGTGACCTTCCTGGGAAGTCTACCAACTGGCACGGTTGTTGGGCCAGTTTGCTGGTTGGGTCATCACAGTCCGCCTCCCGTGAACGGGCCAAAGCCTCGCAAGGGATACCAAACCACAGTCCGTGTAAACACAAAGGAACACACCATTTTATATATATATTTCACAAGTTACATAGCCATATTTCCACAGAACTGAAAGAAAGTACAAGAGCCTGGGGCATACCCCGAGGTACAACTGAAACAAGTTACAAACTAGCTACACTACACTGCTGGAGCTGCTACTACACAGCTGGAGGTACTGACCTTGCACTGCTACGACGCGGCTCTGAACTAGACGACGGTCGTAAAACGTCCTCCTCGCTCTCACCTGTGGGGGTAGGGGTGAGCGTCGCTAGTCACTGGCTCAGTAGGGAACTCCCCCAAAACCGAGTAAACCAAAACCACAGGTACAAAAGCAGTAAACAGTACCAACAATTTATAGAATAGCTAAGTAGGATATGAAAGCTGTAAAAGTACTCACCGTCTGCCGACTACGAAAACAATTGTAATAATTAAACGGCAAACCAGTACAAGTGTACAAGCTAAAGTAGAGACAGCCAAACACGAGTCACGTGAACTGGTTCGCGACACCAGAGACTAACTCGGACAACACACACAGGTCTACCTCTCAGTCTCGTAGCCACGGACGAAAGGTCCAGCTGCCGCTCCACGTGAAAAGGTCAAGCAACTGTGGAGACCAACTAAACACCACCACCTGCGGACCACACGGTCGCAGGCCCATGCCTAGCACCTCTAGAGACCCTGGCCTGGGCTCGCTAGAGTGAGGCACTGGAAAAGGACTAGCTGGGGACCAGTGTCGACTACTGGTGTCCGTACCCCCAACTACGAACGCACTACAAGTGTCTAAAAGACAAGTACGGCAGTCACTGTCCCACTGTCGTCTTTCCCTCAGCCGGACGTACAACTCAAACACAGGAGTGAGGGTGTCCAGGTTAGACGACACAGACCTCGACGGTACAACACAAGTACTGGGACAAAGCCCCGAGCTAACAGCCTGGCTCACAAAGAACCTGGGGCACCCAACTGGAGAGGTAACCACGGTAGGCATCGTACTACTTGCCACGTACACAAAAGCACGTGCACGTCACACACAATCCACGTGAAGACTCACGTAAACCGCATGCACTAGTAGTCCACTACATGTGAACACGACGTAAGCACGTAAAGAACCAACCATCTGCATACCCAGTACGCTAGTCTCAGAAAACACGAGCACTGGGTGCACCAAAATTATTGTTGCACTGCTCGATACCAACAAATATTCAATATACCAATATTTAAACCAAAAACATGCTGACGGCAACATCGACTGCCGTTGATGGGATATAAACGGCAAGGTATCTGGCCGTTAAGCTCCCAGCTGAAGAACCTGGCGTCAATCGATATTGACGCCAAGCTCCTCAACTCCAGTTCCTGCAGAAACCCTAAATCGATTCTACAGGCATTCTTGGTCCCGAAACTATCGAGAAAACATGAGGAAATACTTCCTCTAACATGCATGAATCCTAATCAACTCGAAATAACATGTTTCCATTATTAGATTGCTCAAACCACCAATGTACCCCGCATGGATACCATTACCCAAAAACACAATTATCATGCAGATTCATACATTCCAATTGAATTATCACAACCTATAGGAACTAAAGGGATCATTCCCTACCTCAATACGCGCTTAGACCTCCTAAATTCTCCCGATCCACACCGAACCCTCTGCGAGCTCCTACGGAAATTGCACCACGTTCCGACATTTCCTTGGCCGATTCATCACTGTCTCGCGTTCCACGTTCCTCCAATTATCCTTATACAGCTCTTAGAAGTAGTGGGGAAGCGAGAGGCATGAAAACGGGGCAAGGGAGAGGGAGAATAGAGTGAAAGAACTGCTCTCGGGTAGACCTATATTCTGCAGGTCGCACAGGTTGGCGTCAACAAGGCTGTCGCCAATCAGACCACCAAGGCTAGATGTCCATATCCCTTGTCGCCAAGTTCATACAGTAAACGTCAACACATATGGACGCCTACAAGTCAACGACCACACCTAGCCGCCAACTCCTACTCAACTGTAGCAGGTCCTATTTTATTTTAGGACCCAACCTGCACCACACCTGTACACACCACACGTCCAAACCACATTGGCCTCACAATGGCCTTCACAACCATTACACACATGATCCATAAGGATCCGAAAAGCACGCGACGTTACATTACTATCATCTAAAAAGAAATTTTCGACCTCGAAATTCATAACACAACTCAAACTTAAACAACTTAAACATACACACATTACAAGTACTATCATCTATAAAGAAATACAAAAGCTTATTCAAACAGATAGGGAACCCCTTAGCCATCTCCTCGGCTAACTCCCAGGTATCCTCACCACCCAACCTATTTTCCCATCTCACTTTAATTAGCTCGATTTCTTTATTTCTCAGCTTCTTTATTTTTCGATCAGTGATCTGTACCGGATACTCTGGCATGGTCATGTCCGGCCTTAGGTCACTACCTTGATAACTGATTATTTGAGCTGGATCTTCAATACACTTCTTAACATAGAAACATGAAATATATCATGAACATCCACAAAATCTGCTGGCAAATCCAGTCTATAAGCTGTTTCCCCAATTCTCTCAATCACCTGGAAACGTCCCACATACCTTGGGCTCAATTTTCCAATCTTGCCAAATCTCATAATACCTTACTCGGGGAAACTCTCAAGAAAACAAAATCTCCCACTTCAAACTGAAGTGGTCTTCTCCAGTTATCAGCATAACTCTTTTGCCTACTCTAGGCTGCCTGCAATTTTTCCTTAATAAGCTTTACTATTTCTGTGGTTTTCTAAATCAATTCAGGACCTACTAATTGCCTTTCTCCCACTTCATGTCAGTTCAATGGGGTTCTACATGGCCTTCCATATAAAGCTTCATACGGTGCCATCCCAAGACTGGTATGATAACTATTATTATAGGCAAACTCAACCATTCCAAAATGATGCTCCCAATTACCTCCCCAAAATAAACAACAAGACCGCAACATATCTTCAATCGTCTGGATAGTCCTCTCTGTCTGACCATCTGTCTGGGGATGATAAGCGGAGCTATATCTCAGCTCAGTACCAATTACTTTCTGCAAACTTCTCCAAAAACCAGAAGTAATCTTGGATCTCTGTCAGACACAATAGTCTTCGGAATACCATGCAATGGAACAATTCTTTCAACATAAACCTTTGCTAATTTATCCAATGTCCAAGACATACTTACTGCCACTAATCTGCACACCTTAGTTAATCTGTCAACAAACACCCATATTCCATTATGTCCGGAACTCGATCTTGGTAAACCTGCCTCAAAGTCCATGGCAATATCATCCCATTTCCACTGTGGAATGGGCAACGGTTGCAATCGACCTCCAGGCTTTTGATGTTCTGCTTTAATCTGTTGACAGATAGCACATCTTACAACAAACTCTGCTATTTCCTTTTTTATATGAGGCCACCAGAAATGCTTCCTCAAATCGTGGTACATTTTAGTACTACCCGGATGAATAGTGTACCTGGATTTATGAGCCTCTTCCAACACTCGCTGCTTTACTTCTCTTTCAGCTGGAATAAACAACCTGCCTCTGAGCCTAACCACACAATTATCATCAATGGTAACTCCTTACATTTTTACAATCTCAGCTAAACTCACATATGCTCTCTGAGCCTCAACAATCTGCCAAAACAAGGACGGCTCTACAACACTAGCAGCTAGTACTGCCGTCGCTGACTATTGGGCACATACAAGGAGTTCTCCACTATCTCTTCATATAGCTTCCATTCTTTAATCATCATCAGATTTATATATGCCTTTCTACTCAAGGCATCTACTACATCATTGGCCTTACCCGGATGGTAAGCCAAACTGAAATCATAATCTTTCAAATATTTGATCCATCTGCGCTGACGAAGATTTAAATCTTTCTGCGAGAAGATATACTTCAAGCTTTTATGATCTGTAAAAATCTCAAATCTTCGCCATACAAATAATGCCTCCACATTTTCAAAGCAAACACAACTGCTGCCAATTCCAAATCATGAGTAGGGTAATTCTCCTCTGCCGGCTTTAATTGCCTGGACGCATAAGCTATTACTTTGCCATGCTGCATAAGCACTGTGCCAAGTCCTCTCCTTGAAGCATCTGCATATACCACAAAACCACCACTTCCTGCCGATAATGTCAATATGGGTGATGTTCTAAGCCTCTTCTTCAATTCCATAAAACTTTTCTGACATTCACCGGACCACACAAATGGCACACCTTTTCTGGTCAACTTGGTCATAGGTGCCGCAATCTTAGAAAATCTTGTATAAAGTGCCTATAATAACCTGCCAATCCCAGAAAACTTCTAATCTCAGTAATTGTCTTAGGCACTTTCCATTTCATTACTGCTTCCACTTTACTTGGGTCCACTGCTACTCCTTTAGCTGAAATGACATGACCCAAAAACTGAATTTCTTTCAACCAAAATTCACACTTATTGAATTTAGCAAACAATTGATTATCTCTTAACAACTGCAGAGTAAACCTCAAATGAGCTGCAAACTCCTCTTCAGATGCTGAATAAATCAGAATATCATCAATAAAGACCACAATGAATTGGTCTAAATACGGATGAAAAATTCTATTCATCAGATCCATAAAACCTGCAGGAGCATTAGTCAACCCAAATGGCATAACCACAAACTCATAGTGACCATATCTGGTTCTGAAAGCTGTTTTATCTATATCTTCCTCTTTAATTCTCAATTGATGGTACCCGGACCTTAAATCAATTTTAGAAAATACCTTTGTTGATTGCAACTGATCAAACAGATCATCTATCCTCGACAACGGGTACTTATTCTTAATGGTCACATCATTCAACTTTCTATAATCAATACACATACAAAAACTTCCATCTTTCTTTTTCACAAACAATACCGGTGCTCCCCACGGGGAATGACTCGGTCTAATAAACCCTTTCTGCAACAGCTCTTCTAATCGCTTTTTCAATTCTTTAAGTTCTACTGGTTCCATCCGATATGGAGCTTTAGAGATCGGCATGGTACCTGGCAGCAACTCAATGGTAAAGTCCACCTCTCTATGTGGAGCTAAACCAGGCAAATCTTCAGGAAAAACATCAGCAAATTCCCTAACCACGGAACTGCTTCAACTGACTGACTAGCTTCTACCAGACTTACCGAGGCTAAATAAGCCACACATCCAGCATTTATCAACTTTCTAGCTCTAATTGCGGAAATTAGAAACTTAGAGGTATAAAAAGACATACCTTGATAGTCAAATACTGCACCATTAGGATAACAAAACCTGATCCTTTTCTTTCTGCAATCTAGCATTGCTCCATAAGTCTCAAGCCAATCCATACCCAAAATAATATCATAATCTGTCAACTGCAGGGCATATAATCGACCCGGCATCTGGTTCCCTTTAATCATAACATGAGCTTCATCTATATAGCTCGAAGTGAACAGGAACTCACCCGAGGGAACCTCCACTACTAATTCACAAGACTTTTCTTCTAAAGGATGAGCCATACAATCCAAAAATTCTTCAGAAATGAAAGAATGAGAGGCACCCGAATCAAATAAGACTCTTGCTGAATAATTATAAAGAGGTAAAGTACCTTCTATCATATTCGATCCCTCCACCTGGGCTCGGGTGATAGCCATAACCTGGCCTCTTCTTTGCTGCTGCGGTGCTCCTTTGCCACGACCTGCCTGTGGCTGCTGAAACTGCTGAGGCTGTTGCTGCTGCTGTACACCTCTTCCATACCCATACTCCCTCGGATAGGGGCAATTTCGGATCAAATGCCCCGGCTGATTGCAATTATAACATCTATACCCTGGTGGAGTAATGGGCTGCCTGGTAGTACTCTGCTACGACTCTTCCACCTCTGGCCTACCACGACCTTGCTGAAATTGTTGATGACCTCCCTATCCTCTTCCTTTACCTTTCAATGCTTGCTTTAATTTCTAGCCCCATTTACCAAAGCCTGATGAAGAAGGTTCTGCTGGTGCTTTACCCTTACTCGCACCCACTGACTGCTGCGGTAACCGAAAACTACTTGAGCCTGACTCGCCCACCTGACGAGTCCGAATAGACCTCTCCAACGTAGCTGCTCTCTGAGTTGCTTCTTCCACTATCTTACACATGAGAGGTACTATTGCATCCTGCAACTCCACTCTCAAATCTCTAATGAAATACTCAACCATCATATTATTATCTGATACTACATAAGGCGCATATCGGCTAAGCGCCATAAACCTCATCTGGTACTCTAAAACTAAAGAGTTACCTTGCTGGAGTGTCTGAAACTGCTCTCTCTTCACTTTCTGCACTTGAATCTGAAAGAATGTATCGTTAAATACATCAAGAAATTCTGACCAAGTGATAGCCTCTTATGTCCTGCCTGCAAAGGTGGTCTACATCTTTAGTCGCCACCATTCCAATGCAAAACCCCACAACTGATAAGCAGCTAACACAACTTTATCTACTGTCGGACATCTCATGGTCGCAAAGACCCTTTCAATCTCATAAACCCAGTGTTATGTTGTATCTGGATTTGGCCCTCCTGAGTAAGTAGGCGGCTACAATCTCAGAAATTTCTCAACTTTCATCACTGGTTCCTCTGCTAATAGCACTGGTGGTGGTGGTGGCACAGGTGCTACGAAAGGCACCTCCACTCTTGGTGGGACTGGAGCAATAGGTACAGTCTCTCCATCCCCAGGTGGCACTGCAACCGGTGGTACCGGCGCCTGCTGATCCATCCTTGCCCGAATATCAGTGAGGCTCTCCCAGATCCTCTCTATCATACGCTGAGTACTTTCCTCTGGATCATCTCCTCCACCACCCCAATCTCTTCTATCAGTCATTTCAAATTTCTACATAAACAAAATATCAAACAAAAATCAAAACAACAAATTATCAGAAACCAGGGTCCCTACCAGCAGTGTACAAAGACCGAAATAAAGCTATATATCTTTCTAGTTCCCTTATATTAACACGGACCTTGCTCTGATACCAACTGTGGCGGAACACCTCGGCCAAGCCCGTTAAACCGATAACGTATTTCATCCGAGTCCGCCTCCCGCGAACGGGCCGAAGCCTCGCAAGGGATACCAAACCACAGTCCGTGTAAACACAAAGGAACACACCATTTTATATATATATTTCACAAGTTTACATAGCCATATTTCCACAGAACTGAAAGAAAGTACAAGAGCCTAGGGCATACCCCGAGGTACAACTGAAACAAGTAACAGACTAGCTACACTACACTACTGGAGCTGCTACTACACAGCTGGAGGTACTAACCCTGCACCGCTACGATGCGGCTCTGAACTGGACGACGGTCGTGAAACGTCCTCCCTGCTCACACCTGTGGGGGTAGGGGTGAGCCTCGCTAGTCACTGGCTCAGTAGGGAACTCCCCCAAAACCGAGCAAACCAAAACCACAGGTATAAAAGCAGTAAACAGTACCAACAATTTATAGAATAGCTAAGCAGGATATGAAAGCTGGAAAAGTACTCACCGTCTGCCGACTACGAAAACAACTGTAATAATTAAACGGCAAACCAGTACAAGTGTACAAGCTAAAGTAGAGACAGTCAAACACGAGTCACGTGAACTGGTTCGCGACACTAGAGACTGACTCGGACAACAAACACAGGTCTACCTCTCAGTCTCGCAGCCACGGACGAAAGGTCTAGCTGCTGCTCCACGTGAAAAGGTCAAGCAACTGTGGAGACCAACTAAACACCACCACCTGCGGACCACACGGTCGCAGGCCCATGCCTAGCACCTCTAGAGACCCTGGCCTGGGCTCGCTAGAGTGAGGTACTGTAAAAGGACTAGCTGGGGACCAGTGTCGACTACTGGTGTCCGTACCCCCAACTACGAACGCGCTACAAGTGACTAAAAGACAAGTACGGCAGTCACTATCCCACTGTCGTCTTTCCCTCAGCCGGACGTACAACTCAAACACAGGAGTGAGGGTGTCCAGGTCAGACGACACAGACCTCGACGGTACAACACAAGTACCGGACAAAGCCCCGAGTTAACAGCCTGGCTCACAAAGAACCTGGGGCACCCAACTGGAGAGGTAACCACGGTAGGCGTCGTACTACTTGCCACGTACACAAAACCACGTGCACGTCACACATAAACCACGTGAAGACTCACGTAAACCGCGTGCACTAGTAGTCCACTACACGTGAACACAACGTAAGCACGTAAAGAACCAACCATCTGCGTACCCAGTACGCTAGTCTACGAAACCACGAGCACTGGGTGCACCACAATTATCGTTGCACCGCTCGATACCAACAAATATTCAATATATCAATATTTAAACCAAAAACATGCTGACGGCAACATCGACTGCCGTCGATGGGATATAAACGGCAAGGTATCTGGCCGTTAAGCTCCCAGCTGAAGAACCTGGCGTCAATCGATATTGACGCCAAGCTCCTCAATTCCAGTTCCTGCAGAAACCCTAAACCGATTCTACAGGCATTCTTGGTCCCAAAACTATCGAGAAAACATGAGGAAATACTTCCTCTAACATGCATGAATCCTAATCAACTAGAAACAACATGTTTCCATTATTAGATTGCTCAAACCACCCATGTACTCCGCATGGATACCATTACCCGAAAACACAATTATCATGCAGATTCATGCTTTCCAATTGCATTATCACAACCTATAGGAACTAAAGGGATCATTCCCTACCTCAATACGCGCTTAGACCTCCTAAATTCTCCTGATCCACACCGAACCCTCTGCGAGCTCCTACGGCAATTGCACCATGTTCCGGCGTTTCCTTGGCCGATTCGTCACCGTCTCGCGTTCCACGTTCCTCCAATTATCCTTATACAGCTCTTAGAAGTAGTGGGGAAGCGAGAGGCATGAAAACGGGGCAATGGAGAGGGAGAATGGAGTGAAAGAACTGCTCTCGGGTAGACCTATATTCTGCAGGTCGCACAGGTTGGCGTCAACAAGGCTGTCGCCAATCAGACCGCCAAGGCTAGACGTCCATATCCCTTGTCGCCAAGTTCATACAGTAAACGTCAACATATATGGATGCCTACAAGTCAACGACCACACCTAGCCGCCAACTCCTAATCAACTGCAGTAGGTCCTATTTTATTTCAGGACCCAACCTGCACCACACCTGCACACACCACACGTCCAAACCACATTGGCCTCACAATGGCCTTCACAACCATTACACACATGATCTATAAGGATCCGAAAAGCACGCGATGTTACACCCAAACCTGATCTCTACGCGTCGATGTAGACCACGAAACCTCTGCTACCTGATGGCAAGACCAACACTGGTGCTGAAGTCAACCTCGTCTTCAGCTCCTAGAAACTCCGCTCGCAGTCTTCGGACCAAACAAACCTGACGTCAAGTCTCGTCAACCTGGTCAACGGCTCTACAATCCTGGAAAAATCTTGGATGAACCTCCTGTAGTAACCTGCCAAGCCCAGAAAGCTGCGAACCTCTAACACTAATGTGGGCTGCTCCCACGACAACACTACCTCCACCTTGGCAGGGTCCACTTCCACACCAAAACCTGAGATCACGTGCCTAAGAAAGTGCACCTCCCTCAGCCAAAATTCGCACATGTCGAACTTGGCATAAAGTTGGTGACTCTGCAAGGTTTCTAGCACGATCCTCAGATGCTCCTTGTGCTCCTCCTCAGAAGCCGAGTAGACCAAAATGTCATCCACAAAGATGATCACGAACCGATCTAGGTACTCATTGAACACCCTATGCATCAAATTCATGAATGCTGCAGGTGCGTTCGTGAGCCCAAACGGCATCACGACAAACTCAAAGTGACCGTACCTGGAATGGAAAGCTGTCATGCCAATGTCAGACTCTCTAATCCTCAACTGGTAGTAGCCTGACCTCAAGTCAATCTTCGAGAACACCTTGGATGACTACAACTGGTCAAACAAGTCATCAATCCTTGGCAACAAATACTTGTTCTTCACTGTTACCTTGTTCAGCTGCCTATAATCGATGCACAACCTCAAGCTGCCATCCTTCTTCCTCACGAACAGCACTGGCACTCCCCATGGCGAACGACTCGGACGGATGAAGCCCAGCTCAAGCAACTCCTGCAACAGGCGCTTCATCGCGTAACTCAGTCGGAGCCATCCTGTAAGGTGCCTTAGACAAAAGCATCGTACCAGGATAAAGCTCAATGGAGAATTCTACCTCCCGCTCAGGTGGTAACCTAGGTAGATCTGTTGAGAAAATGTCAGAGAACTCACAAACAACAGGCACATTAGAAACCGATGACCCGCCAGGCTCAGAAGAACAAGCGGAAGCAAGATATGCTACGCAGCCATCACGGATCAAACGATAAGCTCTACAGAAAGAAATAAAAGGTCGACGGGTGGACTGGATACCTCGGAAGCAGAGAACGGGCACTCCAGGTATCTCAAACCGAACGGTCTTCCACTGACAATCAACCATAGCTGAGTGAGCCTCCAACCAGTCCATGCCCAGGATGACGTCAAAGTCACGAAGCTGTAACGCGTACAACTTGGCCAACAACTGGTGTCCCTGGACCTCAACTGTGAGGCCCTCCAGGTAACCAAAAGAACACATGTAATGACCGGACGGAGGTCGACCATCACATCACACTGCCTCTCAGGTGTGTGATGAATTGGAGACTCGTAAAACTCCTCGGAAGCAAAACAAAGAGAAACACCGGGGTCAACCAAAACACGATCAGCTCTACCAAGGATAGGCAAGGTACCTATAACCAGGTTTGACGCCTCGGCCTGCTCCCTGGTAAGAGCCATCACACGACCACGTCCACGCCCACGCTGCGGCGCCTGCTGGGGCTGCGGCGGCTGCTGGTGCTGAGGAAACTGCTGCTGGTGGTGGTACGGCTGGAACTACTAAGGCTGATGATGCTGCTGAAACTGTTGACGCTGTAAATGGTACTGCCCCTGCTACTGTTGATGAGGTGCCTACTACTGAGGAGGGAACTGGTACTGCGGTAGCTGATGCGTGTACTGCACTGGCTGCTATGGCTGCTGGACTTGCCCCATCGAGCAATCCCTCCTGAAGTGGCCTGGCAAACCACAAGTGTAGCAGACTGCCTCCTGTCTACCCTACTCTGCTCCCTGCTGGACTGACTGCTCTACAAACCTTGACTGACGCTTCTTCTACCAGCTCCGTCCACCCCCGTGAGTAGACAACTGCCTGAACTTTGAGCGTATCTCGGAACTACCAGAACTGCCCGAGCCTGAAGAAGAAGAAGTCGTGCTACCGTGACTACCTGTGGAATGCTATTAAGACGAGGACCTAGAAGAGGCTCCTCCCTACTGCTGCTGTTGGGGCTGCCAGGTCTCTCTCTCCAAGGCAATGGCCTTAGCCACGGCTTCTCCCAAGGTGGCGCACATGTGAGCTATCACACCCCACCTCAAATCTATCCTCAGTCCTGCAATGAACCTCTCTGCAAAAGCCTGCTCAAGACTGGCAACATGAGGAGCATGCTTCAACAATCGAACGAACCTCTGGTGGTACTAAGTAACAGTGAGATTGCCCTGAACTAACTCATGGAACTGATCTCGTCTCTCACGTCGAGCATAATCGGGGAAGTACTCACCGTGAAAGACCGCCAAAAACCTCTACTAAGTGATCTGATCCAAATGCTGCCCTGAGAAGTGGGTCTGCCGCTGAACTCTCCACCACTCATGGGCTGGCCCCTTGAGTTGATACACTGCCAGTCTAACCTGGTCCTCCTCGACGCACTCCATGGTCTCGAACGTGTGCTCCAACTCGTGCGTCCAACTCTCTGCCTTGTCTGGATCATACTCACCGAAGAACATCGGTGGCCAAAGACGTAAGAACCTCTCCAAGAGGGCAGTCCTGTCCCCAATGACAGTCGTCCTCCTCCGACCGGCCTGGGTACTCCTAGTACCCGACGCCTACTGAACTGCTGGCTGCTCCACCTCTGGATCTGCCTGCTGCTCCGGTATCGCTGGGGGAGGTACTAGAGGTTGACCTCCCACTGCTGCCTGCCCAGGCTGCCACGCTCCCTAGTACAGGGTCCTGAAGAACTGCTCAACCAAAGGAAACCAATCCACGTACAGCTGTGGCGGAGGCTGGTACTCCTGCTGCTACTGCTGCCGCTGCTCCCTGAGGCTGTGCTACTGACTCCTCTACTGACACCTCCTCCTGGACCTGCCCCTGCGCAAGCATATCCGACTCATCCTACTGCTCTATCAACTCTCTGGCCTGCCTACGCCTGCGCGGAGCCATATCCTGCATGGCACACAACCAACAAGGTTAACAATACCAACTCAGGTGGCTAGCAGTGTACTTGTACTACTGTTGGGGCTTCCTGTTGCAGTTTAAATCCTCTACAAGTCCTATCAGACTCTCACTCTGATACCAACTGTAACGACCCGAGAACCCGACCCTCGGCCATGCCAAGGACCCGATTTTCACGGTCGCCGCCCACGGATCCGAAGACTTGGAAGGGCTATAATATAAATCTAACAGGATATGTAACAGAACTAAACGTTAACTGCTAAACTAGAAGTGTATGCGCAGAAACAGAAAGAAGAGCGAGACCGCTGTGTACCGCTCTAAGTACAGTCCCAACACACACAACTAGTACAAGTAAAGGTAGGGGATAACAAGTCCCTTAGGGGCATACCTCGAGGGTGACGTACACTAAGAGGGGGGAACCACTACTAGCTACGGGGACCACGACTACCTCCCCGTCTCCTCTGCCCGGCGCACGCCCTGCCGCTGCTGAGAAGTCTCACCTAGAAAAGAAAGGGATGAGCTTCACAACAGAAGCTCAGTAGGGACTACCAATCTCCTACTGGCTCTAACAGGTAGTCAAAACTATGTACTTAATTAAATAACAACAGTTTATCTTCTACCTACAAACGGAAGTGCGGAAGCAAGCTACTACTAGCAACGGTACGGAAGTACAGTACGGTCGGAAACTCTGTACGACCGCTCGTTGTGACCACCACACCGCTAGTAACACAGACAGGCGGAAACCCTGCCTGGACAAGAAACACTAGCTATGGAAAGCACTACCACTAGTCGACCGATCAGGTGCGTCCACTAACGTCTTATCCTCGACCCAGGTCCAACCTCCACGTCTCATCAGAGTGAGGCAGGACACAAAGTACACAACAGTAACCGCCATAGTCTGGCCAGACTACGGTCCCACGCTTGGCCACTCTAGGTGGTTCCACGGCCACAAAGAGTGAGGCAGTGAGAAGAAGGACTGACTAGCCTGTGCCGGGAAGGACTCCAAACGACCTCGGTGTCCCAGACCAACCACGAGAGCTATGCAAACGACTCAACGCCGCTGTCATAACCACTATTTTCCCCTCTGCTCCAGAGTCCGTGACTCGAGCATGCCTGCCGCCTGGAGTACTCCCTCAACAAGCGCGTGGGGACGGGGGTCCCAGGCAATGGTAACAACCTCTCTCACGGGACAAGTCCTCAAGTGCCGAGCACCTGGCGAATGACTAGTGTAGGACCGTACTAGGGAACTAGCACTGGTGCCACGAGTACAGCATGAAGCGGAACGACAAAGACTCCACATAAAATAGAACTCCGCAAGACCTTACCTATCTCTGCTGTAGTCGTGACGCATCGGGCCGTTGCGACCTTGTCGCGACGCACTACCCTGTCGCGACACTATCGCGGCGGCCCAAGCCATCGCGACCTTTTCACGACGCCCAAGAGCATCATGATGATGTCGTGGTGGCCATGCTGGTCGCAACATCATCGCGACCTCTATAGCGGTCGCGTCTTTAGCCGAGGGGGGTTCCGGAGCAGCCCTCCCGGAGACCACCCCAAAAACACGATACATCACACCACAGGGGGAGGGGAGCATGGGGAACATGTAGGAAAGCCATTAAATCATGCAAACAACCCTCAAAACCCAACAAACATGGATTTACAAGAATCTACGCTCGATGGAAACCTCACTCATCCACGAGCATGGATTCCTCACACTCCCACGCCCTAAACCACGAGGAAAACACCATTTCAAGGGGGAGGGGAGCATGTTAGGGCGAGAGGATAAAGGGTCCCTACCTCCACAAGTAGAGCCGACCCGTTGGGGCCTTCACATAGGAATGACCACCTCCTTGCACCAAGCACCACGAACACGTCCCCTGCACGAACGAGACGACACTACCTCAACACGAGCACGAAAAACCGTCGAGAAATTGCAAGGGGGCTCGAGAGGGGAAGAAGAGGGAAGAAGAAGGAGAGAAAGGGTGACAGGGGGAGAATGGGGCTCAGCCCTCAGTTTTAAAATGACAACCCCCAAGATGCGATAGGTCGGCCCGGCATGACAACAACGGCATCGCGACCATGTCGCGATGGCCACCCCCAATGCGACCCTAAAAGGCGATCAAACCTCGACGACCGGGAAACAAGAACGCGACGGCTGACCAGGTTGCATCAATGTTGTACGCACCTGCCACCTGACACGACTATTCTGACAGATAGGATAGCAGTCACGTCTGTCAGAAAAGCAGTCGCGATGCCTACAGACGGTGCGACAAGAATGTGATGGCCACCCCTGTCGCGACCAGAACGCGACGGCCAGGTGTGTCGCCACACAACCCTGTCGCGACGGACTCCCCCGTCGCGACCCTGAGGATGGGGCTGATGGCCCAAGGGAGCTGGGTCTTACACTTCCACTCCACGGTTATTCCATAAGACTTGAACCACATGAATGGGATGGTTTCGGAGTTGTTGTACCTTCCGTTCCAATGTCTTGATTGGCTTCTCTTCATATGTCATGTTCTAGTTCAGCACCAACTTCTCATGATGAATGACATCAGTGGGATCAAACACATATTATCTAAGCATAGATACATGGAACACATTGTGTACAAATGCCAGATTTGGTGGCAACGCCAGCCGGTAAGCAACCTCACCAACCCTTTCGAGCACTTCAAAAAGACCGATGAATCTAGGACTGAGCTTTCCTTTAACACCGAATCTTTGGATGCCACGGGTAGGAGATACCTTTAAGAATACATGGCCTCCCACTTGAAATTCTAAATCTCACCTCATCTTGTCAGCATAACTCTTCTGTCTAGACTGAGCAATCTTGAGCCGATCTCGAATCACCTGTATATCCCTGGCTGTATTTTGTACCATGTCTGGGCCTAGCCATTGCTGTTCCCCATCTTCATTCTAGCATGCAGGAGATCTACAGTTTCTGCCATAGAGTGCTTCGAATGGGGCCATTTTAATACTCGCCTGGTAACTGTTGTTGTAGGCGAATTCAATTAAGGTTAAGTGCTCATTCCAGTAGCCTTGGAAATCTATGGTGCAAGCTCTTAACATATCTTCAACAATCTGGTGGTTCTCTCAGTCTACCCATCCATCTGTGGGTGAAATGCGGTACTAAAATGAGCTTAGCACCAAGTGCAGTTTGCAGTCCCTTCTAGAAATGGGAGGTGAATCTCGGATCTCGATCCGAGACAATGGATGATTGAACTCCGTGTAGTCTCACGATCTCTTTGACATATAAAGCAGCTAATACTTCCACAGACCACTTGCTCTTCATGGGTAAGAAGTGTGCAGATTTGGTTAATCAGTCGACAATGACCCATATGGCATCGAGTCACCATGAGTCTTGGGTAAACCCATGATGAAATCCATGCCAATACTTTCCCATTTCCACTCTGAAATATCTAAGGGTTTAAGCATGCCAGCAGGGCGCCTGTGACTTGCCTTCACTTGTTGGCAAGTAAGGCAATGAGCAGCATGCTCGGCTACCTCTCTCTTCATGTTCGGCCACCAAAATGTTCTTTTCATGTCTTGATACATTTTGGTACCTCTAGGGTGAATAGTATACTTCATCTGGTGAGCTTCGTCCATTAACTTTCTCTTTAGTTCTTCATTGTCCGGAACACATGTCCTTCCTTGGAATACGAGCATTCCATCCTCGGTCATAGCGAAATTAGGTCTTTCAGATAAGGTTTCCTTGATACGAACCAAGAATGGGTCGCTATCCTGTTGTGCTTTGATCTCTGCCAGCATGTCAGATTGAATCTTGATATTGGAAACTAAGACTCGATCATCCCTATGTTCAATGTTTAAGTCTAATCTTGTGAATTATTCTAGTTGTTGCATCTCTCCAAGAACTAGATTTGATAAAGATGCCATCGGCTTTCTACTAAGAGCATCAGCAACAACATTTCCCTTGCTTGGGTGGTACTGGATGTTGAAATCAAAATCCTTTAAGTATTCAAGCCATCTTCTCTGCCTCATGTTAAGTTCTTTCTGTGAGAATAAATACTTCAGACTTTTATGGTCTAAATAGACCGTGAATTGCTCACCATATAAATAATGTCTCCAGATTTTTAAGCGATGACCACGGTAGCCAACTCTAGATCATGCATAGGGTAGTTGCCTTCATGCGTCTTCAGTTGTCTTGAAGAATATGTGATGACTTTCTCCTTCTACATCAATACACAGCCTAGCCAAATTCCTAAGGCATTGGTATAGACAGAAAAACCTTCTCCCTCTATTGGAAGAGAGAGAACAGGGGCTGAGGTCAGACATTCTTTGAGAGTTTGGAAACTCTTCTCACACTCTTTACTCCAAGAGTAGGGATTCTCCTTTCGTGTAAGATGCGTGAGAGGAACGGCGATCTTGGAGAAGTCCTTTATGAACCGCCTGTAGTAGCCAACCAGTCCTAAGAAGCTTCTATTTCTATGACATTGGTTGGTCTCTCCCACTTTAGTACTACTTCGACTTTGGAGGGATCGATAGAGATGTCGTCCTTGGAGATGACATGGCCCAAGAAAGATACTTCTTTGAGCCAGAATTTGCACTTGCTCAGCTTTGCATATAATTTGTTGTCTCGCAAGACTTTCAGAGCTATCCTCAGATGTTCTTCATGTTCCTCTTTGGTCTTTGAGTATATGAGTATGTCATCAATGAAGATGACCATGAGCTTATCCAGATATGGTCAGTATATACTGTTCACGAGTGGCATAAAGGTTGCAGGAGCATTGGTCAGACCAAATGGCATTACAATGAATTCATAGTGTCCATACCTTCTCCTAAAAGCTGTTTTGAAAATGTCGTCGTCCTTGATCCTCATTTGATGATAGCCAGATCGGAGGTCAATCTTTGAGAAATATTGAGCTCCAGATATTTGGTCGAAAAGTTCATCGACCTGAGGCAATGGGTACTTGTTCTTGATGGTTAGCTGATTGAGTTGTCGATAGTCAATACATAGCATCATAGACCCATCTTTCTTTTTAATGAACAACATAGGTGCTCCCCATGGGGAAGTACTTAGTCTGATGAACCCCTTCTCTAACAGCTCCATCAGTTGTGCCTTCAGTTCCTTTAATTCGGTAGGTGACATCCGGTACAGTTGACGTGACACCGGGGCAGCTCCAGGGATTAATTCAATAGAAAAGTTGACATCACATTTAGGGGGAATCCATGGCAGATCTTCAAGAAACACATCTAGGTAGTCTTGGACTATGTGTATGTCCTCTATCTTAGACCCCTTCCTCTCAACTACTACGGTCGCAAGGAAAGCAAAGCAACCTTTCCTTATCATGTTGTGGGCCTGTATGGCAGAGACTAGAGACATCCATCTCTTATGTCTAATTCCAGTGAATGATAGCTAGGGAATTCACTAAACGTAACCTTCCCCTTCTTACAGTCGACACTTGCCCCATATGTGGACAACCAGTCGGCTCCTAGAATCACGTTATAGCCTTCCATGGGCATACATACCAGGTCGGCTTTTAAGTTATGTTCCCTGATCATTACATTGGTAGATGGGTAATATTTGTTCAATTTCTCTTTCTCACCCAGTGGTGCTGTGACAGAGAATTCACACCCCATAGATATAGGTTGAACATTTAGAGTATCAGCAAAGTTTTGAGATATGAATGAATGAGTTGCTCCAGTATCAAATAAAACAAATGCTGATAGAGAGGAAACTTGTAGGGTACCTTCTACCACGCCACCTTCCTCGGCGGGTTCTTCGTCTCGCAGGGCTTGCAGTCTTCCTTATTTCTTCGGCACATTAGTACGCCTCTCATTTTCTTTCAATAGTGGCCACTCGGGGATACGGTGCTCGCGGTTTCCACAGTGCAGACTTGCGCCGACTTTCTCCAGCATTCATCAGTTGTGTGACCTGGCTTGTCACAGTGCTTGCAATTGCTTTTCGTTGGAGTGTTGGGAACGAAGACCTTGGGTTTCTTGTCCTGACTAGGTCCTTCCGTGATGCTGAAAGGATGCTTCTTGCCAATATTTGGCTTAGCAGTAGTCAGACCGGGTGTCAATTCCTTCTTCACGAACTTCCCCTTGATATGGTTGGTGAAGTTCGTAGCATCTTCTAATAGTTGAGCTTTCTTAACCATCTCAGCATATGTTTGGATGTTGAGAGGGGCCAACTGAGTAATGTATTGCAGCTTAAGGCCATTGAGAAAGCGCTTACCCTTCATCCTTTCGGTATTCACCAAGTGCTTAGCATATCTTGCCAGTGTTGAAAACTGTGCTTCATAGTCAGCCACAGATAGGCTCCTCTATTTAAGAGCATCAAACTCCACAGCCTTCCTCTCTTGGACACACTCCGAGAAGTACTTGGAGTTGAATGCCTCTTTGAATTCCGCCCAAGTAAATTGACCATTAGCTCTGGTCACTTCCACTGACTCCCACCAAGAGCAAGCGTCCTTCTCAAGTTGAAAGGTAGCTAGTAACAGCTTGTCCCCAACTGCACATTGCATGACACTAAAAATTCTTTCTGTTTCCTTCAGGCAGTGCTTGACTTCCTCTGGATCCGTGGAGCCACTAAACCTAGGTGGGTTCAAGCTCCTGAAGTTACGATTTAGCTCACCTACACTGTCGTGAATCCCTCCACCTTGTGCAGCTTGCAGAAGTGCACGGGTGAGTTCTTGGATAGTTTGTTGCATGTCCCTCATTTGAGCACGTTCAACAGTCATCCTAGCTTTCTTAAGTTCCTACAAAAGTAACTTGTTGTTATGATATTGATGGGGAATTTAAGTCGTGCGTATGTGGTACATTTTAACTAGTTACCCTTGGTTCCAACCAAAGCTCAAGTAGGTAGGGTAACTAACTCTAGTCGAGACTAGTCAACCTAGATCATCCTATACTTAAGAACAACCTAGGCTCAGATACCACAAAACTGTCATGCCCCGACGCGGAATATCGGAACGTGAGGCAGTTGCAAGTAAATGGGTACAGAGCGTATAATAGACATCAAACAACTGGTCAAATAATAGATACTAAAGCAAATGCATTTCATTACTAATTCTTCAAATGTCTATTACAATCACTAATATTATAGCCATTCTATAGGGCCCAATTACATTAAATAAAAGTAAAGACTAAACTAAGACTCTAACATAACACTAAGATGCCAAGGTACTCTTGACTTCACTCTTGGTCATTCCCGTCCTCATGAGTGTAAGTATCATCCTCGGTCTCACCTGAGAACACATAACAATAACGCAGGGTGAGCGATAATGCCCAATAGGACTTAAATCTCATGATCAAGCATGCTTTAAATGATTAATGTATTAAAGAGCAGAGTAACTAATGATAGAGAGCGAGAGTCAAGTATTGTCAATCAAGTGATAGCACGATAACATGATTCATATAGCACAAGCGTCAAGTATAGCACATAGAGCAGGATGGCCATAGCACAAATAGCACAATATAGTTCACGATAGCACAATGAGTCGAGTATAACATAGCACTTTGATTGTCATATAGATAGTCGAGATAGATAGCACTTGAGTGTAATGCCAACACTCTGGTCAATTAACTCCTGCGGGCAAATAGCACTTTTGGGCGCACCTCCCAGGACCAGACTGGGCCCTTTATATTGCCAAGAATTAGTCATAGTATTTATCTTTAGACAATCAGTCAAATGGCCATATAGAGTACCAAGAATAGAGGATAGTACTTGATGAATAGATGAGTGTAGAAAGAACGTGAATAGATGAGCGAGTAGAGTATAGATGAGAGCTAATGGTCATTACAATGAAACAATGTTAAACAAGCGATAGTAACAGTTGCACAACACGCATAATGGGTGTTGGCAGTCAGGTAGAATTCACTCACCAACCAATGACCAAGCTACGAGCATAGTTCAGAGGTCCGGCCGTTTGGATCTTACTGATCCCTAAAGGGTATCATAGGTAGTAGGGTACAACCAGCTCATCGACCATGTGGCAATCCATGGATAGAGGAGACTTATGGAGGCCTTGAGCAAGGATTCACTAGTCCGACAGAAGGAATATCCAACAGAGAGTTTATCCAAGTCAAGAGAAAGTGTATATAGAAACAAGTGCTCGACATTCTAAAGGAATTCTAGAACAATGCAACATCAGTAACGATATTTAAAACATCACAAGAAAAGAAGACAAGTCCTTTTAAAATAGGGCAATTTAAATACATTATTGAATTAAATTACCAGATATATTATGAGATAATTTCATGCCAAGTCAAGTCATATTGGATGGTTACAAGTATGTGCATGTAATGAAGAGAATCATGGATATGAAAAGATCATGTGCATGTCTTTTAAATTAATCAATATATGTTCACATTATAACATCTTTATTCATTGCGTTTAGACTGTTAACAAAAGATATAACCATTGTATAAATACAAGAGCACCAAAATTCAAGGGTTTATATGCAAAAGTCCAGAAGGCGACGTATGTCACGCCCCGACGTGGAATATCAGAATGCGAGGCAGTTGCAAGTAAACGGGTATAGAGCGACTACTAGACATCAAACCATTGAGCAATGAATAAATAATAAAGCAAATTCTTCTCATTAATAACTTTCTGAATGTCTAGTTACAACCACTAATGTCAAAGCCAATCTATAGGGCCCAATTATATTGAAATAAAAGTAAAGACTAAACTAACACTCTAATCATGATACTAAGACACTAGGGTACTCAAGACTTCACTCCTGATCATTCCCGTCCTCTTGAGTGTATGTGTCATCCTCGGTCTCACCTCAGAACACAACGACAAATAACGCAGGGTGAGCGATAACGCCCAGTAGGACTTAAATCTCAATAGTCAAGCAGGCTTTAAATGATTAATGCATTAAGAGGTAGAGTAACTAATGATAGAGTGAGAGAGTAAAAGATAGCAGGATAGCGCATGATGGAAATAGCACAAGCTTTCTAAGTATAGCACAAGTGTCGAGTATAGCACAAATAGCAAGATGGCCATAGCACAAATAGCACAAAGTATAGCAATAGCACAACGGGTATAGTATAGCAATTTTGTCAATAGACAACGAGAGAACATAGCACTTTGATTGTCATTTAGATAGTCAAGATAGATAGCACTCGAGTGTAATGCCAAACACTCTGATCATTTAACTCCCATGGGCACTAGCACTTTCGGACGCACATCCCAAGACCAAATCGGGCCCTTTATATATTCCCAGGCATTGGTTATATTGTTTATCTTTAGACAATCAGTCAATGGCTAGTATAGAGTACTAACAACTAGATAAGAGTACTAGATGAATAGACGAGATAGTACAGTGAACGTGAATAGATAAGCGAGTAGAGTATAGATAAGAGCTAGTGGACATTGCAAATAATACGTCGAGTAAACAGGCGATAGTAACAGTTGCACAACACGCGCACTTGGTGTTGGTAGTCAGGTGGAACTCACGACCCTTCCACTGGCCATGTTAAGCATAGGTCCAGAGGTCCGACATGATTCAAGATAAGAGCGAGAGCAAACTAAGGGCGTTTGGATCTTATTGATCCCTAAAGGGTGTCATAGGTGTTAGTGTACAACCAGCTCGTCGACCATGTGGGAATCCATGGACAGAGGATACTTACGGAGGCCTTGAACAATGATTCACTAGTCCGGCAGAAGGAGTATCCGACAGAGAGTTCGTCCAAGTCAAGAGAGGGTATGTATATAGAAACAAGTGCTTGACGTTCTAAAGGAATTCTAGAACAGTGGAGCGTTGATAACGATATTCCCAAAACATCGCGAGAAATGAAGACAAGTCTTATTTAACGTAGGGTAATTTAATTACATAAATTACCAGATGTATTATGATATATTTACATGCCAAGTTAGGCCATATTTGGATGGTTCAAAGTGTGTGCAAGTGTTATGAGAAATTCATGGACAAGATAGATCATGTGATTAACTTGAATTAATTAAAATATATTAAATAATTACAACTTCGTTTTTCTGTGTACAAGACAGTTAATAGGACATGGGGTGACTGTATAACAATAAAAGTTGCAAAAAGGTGGGTTTTCATAGAAAAAGCCGAGATCGCAACGGACCCTTGTAAGGGTCGTGGCAGGGTCAGAAGAGATCGCGACGGGGTCTTGTACAGAACACGACGGCCTTGTCAGTTCGGGCAGGCAGATCGCGACGGGGTCGCGACGGGCTTGTCAGATCGGGCAGGCAAATTGCGACGGGGTATCCTATCGTGATCAGATCGCGACGGGAGATGCTGTCGCGATAGCCCTGAGAACGCGTCCTATCGGGCCGTCGCGTTCTCAGGTCCTACGCCTGAGTCCGACAGGGAAAAGACATGCCTTGGATTGCGGACCAAACTTACCCTATTTTGACACAGGGTCGTTCAGAAAATCATAACTAATCGTGTACTTGATGAAAAATCATGAAACTTGTTGCAAATTGATGTAGACTTAATGGGTACTTACAGTAATTAGGAATTTGAAAACAGACAAGGTTTAGACATGCTTTAATCACAGGTATTCATGGTGAACATGAAACAGTACATAGTTGAGATCAACAATTAATTCGTAAGATAGGATGGATGAAAATTAGGGATTTTAGGGGCAAAAGAAGCCTAACTATCATCAGTATTTCCCATAAAAATTCGTAGCATGGGGTTTAGTATACATGGAAATCAAGAATTAAAAAGAGGGTTCGGTGTCATGGTGTTTACAGAACTTTAAAAACTAAGAACAAAAGATTTGCTCGATGGAAAAATATGAGACAAGAGGACTTTGAATCCTGAGGTTTAGATCAACCTACAAACGAAATTGATTTAGTTTTGCTAGTGAGAATGCCTACCTTTAATTGTTTTCCTCTTCTAGGGCTAGAACTTGAAGAACGAGGTTGAGAGCTTTGAGAAGTTCTTCTCCTACAAATTCTCCTCTTCCTTGGCCTCTCCTCCTTGTCTAGAAACCCTTGGCAATGAGTTAGGGCCGGTCATGGAGCTTTAAGAGAGTATTTATGTTTCTTGGGTTTCTATTTCCTAATAGGACTCTAATTACTATTAAATTTCGAGATTTCCTATGTCTCTCACACTTTCCAAGCTTGAGAACTTCTAATTAGGTTAGGATGGGAGCTAAATTCGTGGCCAAGCTACTAGGGTAGGTTTAGGAATCCAAATCCAACTCAAACTTCTTATTTAATGCATTAAATACCTCTTTCCTATTTAAGCAATAATTAAATTACGAATTTAGGGTATTTTTCTATTATTCCCATTTTAAAAATTCCTATTTTGGCCCACTAATTTCTAATGGGTCCATTTAACAAAGCCCATTATTTCTTTTCATTTAATGGATTTTATTTAATTCTCTTTTATTTGATTTTTAATTGCTTTTATTTTTATTATTATCAAAAAAAAATTCTTCGAAAAATCCAGGTTGCTACAACGTACCCCTATAAGGATCGTGACAGGGTACATCACGCGACAAAGCCTTTCAAAGGTCGCGACAGGTTGGTCAGGACAGAAGGCTAGAACGCGATGCCAGGTCCTGTCGCGTTCAGAACGCGACAAGGTTCTGGTCGCGATCAGCCCCTGAGAACGCGGCCTATCGGGCCGTCGCATTCTCAGGTTCTGTGCCTGAGCCAGAAAAGGAAAGAACTGCCTTGGGTTGCGGTCTAAGTTTTCTCAAGCTTTGATACAGGTTAGGTTAAAAATCTAGATCTCGGTGTATAGGCGATTAAAAATCGCAAAACTAGTTTTAAACGGATCTAGACATGCAAGGGTACATACAGTAAATAGGAATTTGAATGTAATCATGGTTTTGATAGGTTTTGATTTCGTTCATTCATGAAGAACACAAAATAGTATACAGTGAAGGAAAAAGAATTTATTTGAGTAGCATACTGAATGAAAATTAAGGAAATCAGTGGTAAAAGATTCCTGGCAACGAGCAGTATGTCCAGTAAAAAGTTCGTGGTATGAGATCAAGTGTACATGGAGATCTAAATTAAATATGAGGGTTTGGGGATACGATGATAACAGAACTTCAAAAATAAAAATCTCAAGATAGGGTCGATGAAAATTAGAGCAACCAGAGGACTTTTGTTCCTAATGTTAGGAACCTCCTACAGACGAGATTAATTAGATTTAGCTTGTGAGAATGCCTACCTTTGGGTCGATTTGTCTCCTAGGGCATAGAACTCAAAGAACAGGTGGTAGATCTTGGGCAAGCCTTCTCCCCACGATTTCTCCCTTCCTTTTGCATCTCCTCTCCGTCCAGCAAGCCTCAGCAACACATTATGGTCGCCATGAAGAGGTTGGGGTGTATTTAAGCCTTTAGTGTTTCCATTTCCTACTACAACTCTAATTCCTGTTTAATTCCGAGTTTCCCTATTTCTTCCAACCTTCCAAGCTTTCCACCTCCTAATTGGGTTAGGTTAGGTTGCAAATTCGTACCTAGCCAATTAGGGTAAGGTTAGGAGTCCAATTCCAACCCCTATTAACTATTTTAATAATTTAATAGCTCTTTTCATTTTAGGAAATATTAAAGATATGAATTTAGGATATTTTTCTTTTATTCAACCTTTAAAAATCCCTATTTTGGCCCAATGACTTTTATATGATCCATTTAGCAAAGCCCATTTCTTCTTTTTGTTTAATGGGTTTTAATTAATTCCTTTTTCTTTAATTTTTTTAATTTATTTATTAAAATATCGGGTTGCTACATTTCGCATAGGTGCTACCTTCAGGTTGGGAAGCCTTGGACAAAGCTACTTCAGCCATCACACTTGCCTACTATGAAAGCGAGGCGCTTGGGAGATCCAGAGGATGAGCAGGTCGTGCGTAGCGCGCTAGTGATGTGGTGTGTGTGTGCCACTCACGCTTGGCCACCCACAGTGCACGAGGAGTGTGAGATGTACTAGGCGTAGCTCAGAGAGTATAGAGAGATTCGGCCACGTTGTGACTATGAGCTTGTGAGAGATACTTTATTGTACTTTTAAGCCTTTTGAGAGATTTGATGTATTGAGAGCATGAGAGTGATGTATCAGACCATTATTGTAACGACCCCGAGAACCCGACCTCGGCCCACACTGAGGACCCAATTTTCATGGTTGCCGCCCACGGATCCGGAGACCCGGAAGGGCTATAATATGAGTCTAACAAAATATGTAAAGGAAATAAACGTCAACTGCTAACTAGGAGCACACACACAGAAGTAGAAAGAAGAGCGAGACCGCTACGTATCGCTCTAGGTACAGTCCCAACACACACAACTAGTACAAGTAAAGACAGGGGAAGAACAAGTCCCTTAGGGGCATATCCTAAAGGTGACGTACAACTAAGAGGGGGAACCACTGCTAGCTACGGGGACCATGACTACCGCCCCGCCTCCACCACCCAGCGCGCACCCTGCCGCTGCTGAGAAGTCACACCTGGAAAAGGAAGGGATGAGCTTCACAACAGAAGCTCAGTAGGGACTACCAATCTCCTAATGGCTCTAACAGGCAGAAGAATATATAATCAATTAAATGATAGCAGTTATATCTTCTACCTACACAAAGAAAGTGCGGAAGCAAGCTACTAACTTGCAATGGTACGGAAGTACAACACGGTCAGAAACTCCGAACGACTGCTCGTCGTGACCACCACATGGCTAGTAACACAGACAGAGAGAAACCCAGCCTGGACAAGAGACACTAGCTACAGAAAATACTACCACTAGTCAACGGTCAGGTGCGTCCACTGACGTCTTATCCTCGACCCAGGTCCAAACCTCCACGTTTCGTCAGAGTGAGGTAGGACACAAAGTACACAATAATAACTGTCGTAGTCTAGCCGGCTATGGTCCCACGCCAGGCCTCTCTAGGCGGTTCTGGGGCCGCAAAGAGCGAGGCAGTGAGAAAAAGGACTAGATGGACTGTGCTGGGAAGAACTCCTCAAAATGACCTCGGCATCCCAGACCAACCACGAGAGCTCTGCAAACGACTCAATGCCACTGTCCTAACCACCGTTTTCCCCTCTGCTCCAGAGTCCATGACTCGAGCACACCCTCTGCCCGGAGTACTCCCTCAACAGGTGTGCGGGGACGGGGGTCCTAGGCAACGGTAACAACCTCTCTCAAGGGACAAGCCCTCAAGTGCCGAGCACCGGGCGAACGACTAGTGTAGGACCATACTAGGGAACTAGTACTGGTGCCACGGGTACAGTAAGAAGCAGAAATGGCGAAGACTCCACAAAAACATGGAACTTCGCAAGACCTACCTGTCTCTACTATAGTCACGATGCATTGGTCCGTCGCGACCTTGTCGCGACGCCCAACCTTGTCGCGACACTGTCGCGGTGGCCCAAGCGGTCGCGACCTTGTCGCGATGCCCAAGAACATCGTGATGATGTCACGGCGGCCTTGCCGATCGCGACATCATCGCGACCTCTATAGCGGTCGTGTCTTTAGCCGAGGGGGGTTCCGGGATGATCCTCCCGGAGACCACCCCAAAACCGATACATTCACAACCACAAGGGAGAGGGGAGCATGCCAAACATGTAGGAAAGCTTTTAAATCATGCAAACCACCCCTAAACCCCACAAAACATGGATTTACAATGAATCTACGCTCGATGGAATCCTCACTCACACGAGCATGATTCCTCACACTCCCACACCCCAAACCATGATGAAAACACAACCTCAAAGGGGGAAGGGAGCATGCTAGGGCGAGAGGAGTCAAGGGTCCCTACCTTCACAAGTAGAGCCGACCCGTTGGGGCCTTTATGTCAGAATGGCCACCTCCTCCTCGTTCCAAGCACCACGAGCATGTCCCCTACATGATGGAGATGACACCACCTCACCACGAGCACCACGAGCACCAAGAACCGTGGAAGAACACAAGGGAGCTCAACAGAGGAAGAAGGAAAAAGAAGGCGAAGGAAAGGTCGAGAGAGGGAATAGGGGCGCAGCCCTCGTTTTAAACCGATGGGCCCCAAGACACGACGGGTCGGCCCGGTGCGATAATGACCATGTCGCGACAGACACCCACGGCACAACCCCAAAAGGCAGTCAAACCTCGAATACCGGGAAACAAGAACGTGACGGTTGACCAGGTCGCGTCAACACTGCGCGCACCTGACACCCAATGAAGTCGTTCTGACAGAAAGGACACCGGTCAAGTCTGTCAGAAAAGCAGTCACGACGCCTCCAGACGCCGAGACAAGAACGCGATGCCAACCCCCGTCGCGACGATGTCACGGCGGCTAGGTGTGTCGCCACACAAACCATGTCGCGACGGACTCCCCTCGCGTGACCATATCGCGACCAGGGTGCCTGTCACGACCCTGAGGATAGGGCCAAGGGTCCAAGAGGGCCGGGTCTTACATTTATTATGATTTTCAACTTTTATATGATTTATTCCTTGTTGGATCGAAATGACACTAAGAATGTCCTAGAGGGGAGTGAATAGGACTTCTTTGTTTTAAAGTTTTCTTCTGAATTGCACAACACTAAATAAACTTGTTAGAGCTTAGTGTGATGTGTGTGATTCAAGTGTAAACAAGGCAGAAACAATCACACAGAAATGCACAAGAATTTATCCTGGTTCGGCCCTTCCACATGGAAGTCCTACATCTAGTCCTCAAGCCAACCACTTGAGATTTCAACTATCTGCTAATGAATTCGCCTTCTCTCACCCTTGAGAGGAATTACAAACCCACTTGCTCCCAAGCAAGTCTTCCCCAACCAGGGGTACAACAACTGCCTTTCACAAGGCCTTCCCTACACAGGAGGGGCAATGCAGAAACAGACTTCTGCAGAAATTACACAAGAGAAATAAAAAGACGTGTGTTTGTCTAAACACACACACAGACTTCAGAAGGATTCAAAGATCAGAGATGAGATACAAATCCTATCTGAAATCTAAGGTGGACTAAAGAAAGTAAGCAATTACAATTGCCACCCAACACTACTAGGAGAGCTTCAGAGAAAGTCTTCTAAGGAAGAAA